>CM076572.1:741638605-741955092 GCA_034641835.2 Pinus albicaulis
ACAAAATTTTTGGGGATATGATCTGTGGAAGTCAGTGTTTTAGCAGGCTCCTGAAATTCATCTTAAAGAAGTGACCTTGGGAAACTTGTCATAAATATCTCTCTGAGTATCAGATTGGAATTTTGTAAAAGTGGAAGATATTGCATGGAATATAGTTTTCACTATATTAATTTTAGAGCCGAATGAAGAAACAATGACATGTGGCATGTTGTACAAGTTCGCTCTACTGAAAAAATCCATAATTAGGGCATTGTGAGAGATTGGGCATAAATATCTCTTGAAGAATCCAAATTGGGTCAGACCTGTGGCATTGGAAAGAAGACTCAGAGGACTACTACAGGGCCAAAAATCACATATTGGGGATCTGAAACAACATAGATACACTAGATTCAATATTGAGCTCCTAGAAGGCAAGAAAAAGTTAGATCATGTGTTGTGAAGGGCTGCAAAGGACCAGAATTTCTAGGGTAGCAAAGCAAAGAAGGGTGCAACAGAGGGTAGCATGACAAGAGAAGCAATCAAGGTGCAGAACAAAAACAAGAATTTCATCACAGGAAGTCTTCAAGTAGGCAGCACTGCATACAGTCACTATAAAGGTATCATTGTACTAAGTCATTGTAAATACATTATTGTAAAAATTGTACTAGTTTCTATCTGCCAAGATTTGAAGAGGTAGAGTCGGGAGGTCTAGGATCGGCATTAGGTGGTTGTGTCATAGTTATGATTATGATCTAGTGTGTCTTATTCTTCTACATCATTCTATATCATTTTAAAGTGGACCATTTTCCCTAGTATGGGAGTCCATTCTTCTTTTATTCTTCTATAGGGTGGTAGGGTGGTGGTAGCGTGGTGCATGAAGTCACCAATAGGTTCAAGCCTGTGAAAACTTCAGGGTGGTAGGGTGGTGCTAGGGTGAGTTGTAGCTCATTGGGTGTTGGGGCATCTGTTCAATTGACTACTGAAGAATCTCAGGCATTGGAGCGTCCATCCAGTGGGAGCTGGAGAAGAATGATTTTCTATATTCTAGGAATTTGGAGCTTTATTTTTAATTGGAGTTGAATATTAAAGAATTATTACAAAAACATTAGGTGGTTTTTTTCCCGGAGTGGGTTTCCACCTTAAAAACTGTGTGCATTTGTGTTCCTTTTGTTCACTTCTATCATTGTAAAAACACTGATAATAATTGAAGATTAACTAATGCTCTAATTGAAAGGAATACTAATTCACCCCCCTCTCAGTATTTCAAAAAATTGGTTTCAGAGCTTGGTTCCTTCAATAACAGTTTAACAGCTGGAAGGAGGTCATGGAGCATACCAAGAATGGTGTACCTCTATTCAATGAAAATAATTATGCACTCTGGAAAGGAAGAATGGAGGTCTATCTCTTGGCGCAAGGTTAAACAGTATGGGACACTATTCAAAATGGATTTACACCAACCATGAATGAACAAGGTAAGAATATTTTGGTAAATGATGCAAAAGCAAAAAATATTATTATCAGTGGACTTAGTGAATCTGCTTCAAAAGGTGTTGGATTGTAAAACTGCCAAAAATGTATGGGACAAGCTTGAGAATATATATGCAGGTGATTCAAATGTCAAAGAAGCAAAGATTCAAATCTATAGAGCAAAATTTGAGCAACTTAGAATGAAAGAAGATGGCAACATTGCTGCACACTTCCAATACGTTGTGAAATAACCAACACTCTGGAAGAATTGGGAGAGCCAGTTGACGAGAAGACTATTATACGAAATATTCTTAGAACATTACCAAGGAGATTCAACCCAAAGGTATCGGTCTTAGAATATAGTGCAAATATGGAAAAACTCAACAAAGAGGAATTACATGGAGTTCTCATAGCATATGAACTGAGACTTGATGAAGAAGAGGGTACTTCGCATCTAGAAAATGTGTTCGTTGCATCTAAGAAAACCAATTAGGACAAACAAACTTCAATTGAAAAGACATGCACCTGCAAGTGTGAAGAAAATGGATATGATGAAGAAGGTCTTTCAGATGAAGAATATGCTTACTTTACAAGAAAACTAAAAATTGTCAAGGGAAAATTCAAAGGTAAACTTCCATTGATATGTTTCGGCTGTGGTGAGGTTGGGAATTTTGTAGCAAAATGTTCGAACAGAAGTGATGGCAACTCAAAAGGAAAGAAAGGCTTTAAGAAATTCAACAAGCAAGGAAAAAAGAAAGGATAAAAAAGGAACTTTCTTTCTAAAGAAGGTAGCTCATCATCCGATGAAGACAGTGACAGCAAAGAAGAAGCCAATGAGAAAGTATTATTTATGGCCAAGCACAATAAACAAGAGGTATCAAACAACGAATAAGAAGGGTTGACCATAGAATAATTTTCTAAGGAGGCCGCATCAGGCTTATAAAAGAGATCAAGGTTGAGAAGATCCATTCCAATACACTTGAATAAAAAGTTCAAGGTCTCAAAATTGAAGTTGAAGAATACAAATGTATTAAAGACTCACTTCAAAAGAAGTTGGAAGAAAGAAACCAAGAAAGGGAAGCATTAGAAGCCGAAGTAGTCTCACTGCGTAAGGAAGTGAAGAAGGGAAAAACTGTCCAAAACTATGCCAACAGCTCAAGGACATTGGAAGAACTCATCAAAAATCAATGATATTACAACGACAGAACTGGCCTCTGTTACAAAGAAGAAGAAGTAGGAACTTCTACAACAAAATAAAATGAACCTATGAAATATGACATGCATGTAGACTTCATTGGACAATATTCGCAAGACCATCCTTGGAAGACGATTCCTCAACGAAGATTTCCATCCAGGTACCAACATATTTTTCATGGCTATTATTATTCATGTGGAAAATTTGGTCATAAAGCTGTAGAATTTTGCACGTACCCTAGGAACCAATACAATTCCAGGAGATCCTTCAAATATGAACCTCCTAGGGCTCAACGAAACATCAATAGATTTGAACATTTAATAAATAATATTAATGTTACAAATGTCATAACTTTGGACACATAGCCAGAGACTGCAGGCTTGAAAATCCTCTAGAAGAATCTTCGAAGCTAGAGAACGAACAAACATGGAAGAAGAAGAAGACTGATAATTGTGCTCTCGCTCTCAGGGCTCAAAACAACAAAGATATGTGGTATGTTGATAGTGGTTGCTCAATGCATATGTCTGGATATAGAAGGAAATTTGTATCCCTAAAAGAGGAGAAGGATGGAACCGTATCCTTTGGAAATGATGGATCTTCAAATGTTATAGGATCAGGTACCGTCACTCTCAGAAGAAAATATGTTATAGCCAAGAATGTTCTATTGGTTGAAAACATGAATCACAATCCGCTCAATGTTGGAAAAATGTGTGATCAAGGACACATAGTGCTATTCAACTCCACAAAATGTGAAATCCAGAAAGGTAGGTATGGTAAAATTGTGTCTATAGCAAGTCGAGCTCCAAATGACATATATGTTATGGATGAAACAACTAAAGCATGTCTGCTAGCTAAAGAAGATGAAAGCTGGTTATGGCACAAACGAATGGGTCACATAAACTTTGACAATCTTGTCAGGATAAGTAAAAAGGAAGCAGTACGAGAAATGATGAAAATCTCAAAACCTTCCAACACACTATGTGAGGCTTGTCGGCACGAAAAGAAGACAAAAGTCCAATTTAAAAGAAAATAACACTTTGCATCACATCCATTGGAATTTATAAATAATGATCTATGTGGTCCTGTGAGAACAAAAGTCTTAGATGGAGAATTATATTTCATGTTAATGATAGATGACTATACTAGGATGACAACCATTAGTTTCCTAAAGAAAAAATCTGAAGCATTTTAGTGCTTTAAGATCTACAAGGAGTTGGTCGAAAATGAAACTAATTTGAAAATAAAGTGTCTAAGATCAGATAATGGCAGAGAATTCACTTCCAAATTATTTCAGCAATACTATGACAAAAATGGAATAAAAATACAATTTTCAACAGCACGAACAACTCAGAAAAATGGAGTTTCTGAAAGAGAGAACAGAACCATACAGGAAATGGGTAGAACAATGTTGAAGGACTCAAAATTGGATGAAAAATTCCGGGTTCAAGCAATTGATATGGAAGTCTTCATTATCAACCGAAATCTTCTCAGAAATAATTGCAACAAGACCCCATATGAATTATGGAAAGGAAAACTAGCTAATGTAAAATATTTCAGAATCTTTGGAAGCAAATGTTATATCAAAAGAGAAGATCAAAATTTGGGTAAGTTTGAATCACGTGTTGATGAAGGTATCTTTGTTGGCTACTCACGCAAAATAAATGCCTATAAATGCTATAATCTAAGACGAAAACAGATAGTGGAGAGCATAAATGTTACATTTGAAGAAGGTGATGTTCTAACGAATAATGATGAGGATCTAGAATATTTGAAACTGGAGACAAAGGATGAAAAAGACATAGAGAAAATTCTAGAACAAGAAGCAACTATCAACCAGGAAGAAGTAAATAATGATCATCAAGATATACCATAACAACAAGAAAAGAGAACAAAAGAATGGATTCAAAAGAACCATCCATCAAATCAGATCATTGGTGACATAAATGAAGGTCGACAACTTCGTTCATCACAACAAGCTCACATTTATTTTCTAGCAACCTTTGAGCCTAGTATTTTCGAGGAAGCCAACCAAAATGAACATTGGGTAGCAGCTATGAATGAAGAATTGGATCAAATCGAGAAGAATAACACTTGGGAATTAGTTCCACGACCAAAAGATAAAAATGTCATTGGGACAAAATGGGTGTTCAAGAAAAAATTGAATGAAGATGGACAGGTTACTAGAAACAAAGCAAGATTGGTTTGCAAAGGCTATGCACAAGTGGAAGGAATTGATTTCGACGAAACATTTGCACCAGTTGCCAGAATGGAAGCCATCTGAATGTTTCTCGCCTATGCATGTTCAAGAAAAATCAAAGTCTACCAAATGGATGTGAAGTCAGCATTTCTGAATGGCGAATTAGAAGAAGAAGTTTACATCGAACAAACTGAAGGTTTTCTACTATCAGAAAAAGAAGACTATGTTTGAAGGTTAAATAAGGCTCTATATGGTCTCAAGCAGGCTCCTAGAGCATGGTATGCTCGTCTTGATGGATATCTATGTCAACAAGGGTTCAAGAAAGGTACTGTTGATAGCAATATTTATGTACAAATAGATAAAGATAATTTAACAATCGTTGAGGTATATGTGGATGATATAATATTTGGTTGCAATGATGATTGACTAAGTAAGAAATTTTCTACAAAGATACAAAGTGAGTTCGAGATGTCTTTACTTGGTGAGCTGACATACTTCTTAGGGCTTCAAATATCTCAGCAAGAGAAAGGAATATTTATATGTCAAGCCAAGTACATCAAGGAAATGCTCAAGAAATTGAAAATGGAAGATTTCAAACCTCTCCTTACTCCGATGGTAATAGGTTGAAAATTAAGCATAGACGACTCATCTAAGGATGTGGATAAGAGGTTGTACAGATCTATGATTGGTAGTCTTTTATATGTAACAGCCTCCTAGCCAGATGTTATGCAAGCAGTTGGACAAGTAGCAAGATTCCAAGAAGCACCAAAAGAATCACATATTATTGCCGTCAAAAGAATTCTTCGATATCTAAAGGGCACAAAAGAATATGGCTTGTGGTATCCCAAGGGTAACAATCTCATTATTCAAGCCTTTACAGATGCAGATTGGGCAGGAAGTGTTGATGATCGTAAGAGTACTACTGGAGCAACATTCTATCTAGGTGGTTATCTCGTATCATGGTTGAGAAAAAAGCAAACCTCAATCTCGTTATCTACAGTGGAAGCAGAATACATTGCAGTGACATCATGTTGTACTCAAGTCCTTTGGATGAAACAAACTTTGCAAGATCTTCAAGTACAATTCAGTGAGCCTATTCCCATATTCTGTGACAACATTAGTGCCATCAGCATCTCCAAGAATCCTGTCATGCATTAAAAAACAAAACACATTCCCATCAAATATCATTTTGTTAGAGAACAAGTCGCTGAAAAGAATATCAAACTTGAGTATGTTGGTACAAAAGAACAAATTTCTGATATATTGAGTAAACCTTTACCTCGTGAAATATTTGAATATCTTCGCCATAAGTTTGGGATTCTCCCAAGTTCTCATTATATTTTCCTTATTCATAATGTAAAGGGGGAGTGGAAGTGTGTATAGGTCTGCAGGATGGTTGTGTGTCAGGGGGAGTTACCCTTTTCTATTGATGCCAAAGGGGGAGAGAATGTTGTAGGAAGAGGTGTCATGATCGCAAGGGAAGTGCTTGTGTTGCCATTAATGCCAAAGGGGGAGATTGTTGATCAGCGGTTGTCATTGATGTCAACCCAAGCAGCACCAGGGGCTACCCCAATATTGCATGGGAATTTTGACCTACCAAATTAATATATTCTGGGTCAAGAATGCTTTTGATGGTTTCTACTTGTCGAGATGTTTCCGTTGATATATGGCATGCCACATAATTCTTCATGGTTTGAGAGATATTCATGTTTGAAGTTTGTAAACTCAGTTAGTGGGCTAAAACCCCATAGGGTTGTGGCATGGGTCATTGAAAATTCAATAATTAATAATTTTTAAGCTCCTAAAATCCCTCCCACCTTCACTAGTTTAAGCCCCTCTCAACCTAAGCTCTTATATAAATTGTGATCCTCATATCCTTCTTATGTAGGGATTTCGCTATCTAAAATAGGTCATCGTGGAATTTTCGCTCTAACTTGTTTTCTACGAAGGTTCAGAAGCTAAAATTTTTAAGAGGCAAAGCCAAAATCCTGAGGAAGATTCTGTAAAAATTTCAGATAAAGGTGCATAACATTTTCAGAGATATGATCTGTGGAAGTCAATGTTTTTGCAGGGTTCTGAAATTCATCTCAAAGAAGTGACGTTGGAAAAATCATCATAACTCTCTCTCTCAGTATCAGATTGGAATTCTCTAAAAAGTGACAGATAGTGCACGGATTGTAGTTTTCTCTGTATCAATTTTAGAGACGAATGAAGAAATAGTGACACGTGGCATGATGTACAAGTTCTCTTTACTGAAAAAATCAATAATTAGGGCATTGTGAGAGATTGGCATTTTGAGATTGCAACAAGATGATGAGCTTAGTGAAAAGAGTCGCTTTCACTAAGTGGGCCCGCAGGCTATTTTTGGCGCAAAGTCTATTTTTAGAGTATGTATATTTTTAGACATATGGATCATGTTCTATGAGTTGCAGGATGCTATTTGTGGATGGTTGGTCAAGTTGGAAAAAATAGATGGACTTCTATTTTTAGACATACTGGGCGAAATCTATTTTTAGATTGCTAGTCTAAAAATAGATATGTCGAATATTATTAGCTCTTAATAATATTAAGACTCTAAACATTATCTTATTCTCTTGGAGAACTTCAGTTAAGCGCACAGATGTGGCACAGGAGCTGACAGAAGGAATTATGCTATTCCTGAGGTTTATGTGGAGCTATTGCATGGATACTTCAGTTAGAACTCATGTGACAGAGTTTGGTGGAGTTGAATGAGGAAGTTAGTGGAGTTGTATTCAGTTTAAATAATCTAAACATAGTTGAGCTATTTGTATTCAGTTTAACTGATTGATACAAGTAGTGAGAGTGGTGTGAATTAATTATTAATTAATTCACTAATTATAAACTCATTAATCAACTAAAGAATGCATCAGTTAACTTCAGTGCATGGACAGTTTCAGTGGAGACCAGTGCAGAGATAGGTGAAAGAGCAGGTTAACTATCAGTTGTGACTATACTGTTGCTATTTGCAACAAACAGATAGGTGGAGAAGCCCATGAAGATTGCGCAATACAAGCCAGGTGGTTTATCTATTTAATGAAGCCATCCCATAGCATTGATAACGCAATAGAGGCTGGCTATCAAGTGGAAAAAGATTGGAGCATGTGTTTTGCTAGATATAGCTTGATAGTGTGTAGCAATTCGAGGTTGTGCTAAGAGCTTGTGAGGAGCTTTGTACAATGATTGTTACATGATCTCCATGACATATAATATACAGATAGTTGGGGTTTTCAGCTTTACGCTTTCCCATTAAATATTGTGTTCATATGTGTGATTGTTTGTGGTTTTAATGTGTGCATGCAATTGATTTTATTTCCGCATGTGATGATCAATGGTAGAAGAGATTCTGTATTATGCATGAAGCTAAAATAATGTGTGATTAGGAGAATCTCGGTGAATAATATATCAGTTATTAAAATTTCTACAGGGCATAACTCTCCCTTGAAGAATCCAAATTGGGTCAGACCTGTGGCATTGGAAAGAAGACTTAGAGGAATACTATAGGGCAAAAATTAACATATTGGGGATCTGAAATAACAGAGATACACCAAATTCAATATCGAGCTCCTAGAAGGCAAGAAAAAGCTAGATCATGTGTTGTCAAGGGATGCAAAGGACCAGACTTTCTAGGGAAACAAAGAAAACAAAGGTGCATTATAGGGTAGCATGAAAATAACAAAAATCAAGGTGCAGAACAACAACAATAATTTCATCACATGAATTCTTCAAGTGGGAAACACTGCATACAGTCACTGTAAAGGTATCATTGTACTAAGTCATTGTAAATGCATTATTGTAAAAATTGTACTAGTATCTATCTGCCAAGAGTTGAAGAGGTAGTGTCGGGAGGTATAGGATCATCATTAGGTGGTTGTGTCATAGTTGGGGTTATGATCTAGTGTGTCTTATTCTTCTAAATCATTCTATATCATTGTAAAGTGGACCATTTTTCCTGGTACGGGAGTCCATTCTTCTTTTATTCTTCTATAGGGTGGTAGGGTGGTGCTTGGCTAGTGCATGAAGTCACCAATAGGTTCAAGCCTGTGAAAAATTCAGGGTGGTAGGGTGGTGCTAGGGTGAGTTGTAGCTCATTGGGTGTTGGGGCATCTGTTCAGTTGACTACTGAAGAATCTCTGTCGTTGGAGCATCCATCCAGTGGGAGCTGGAGAAGAATGCTTTTCTAGATTCTAGGAAGTTGGAGATTTATTTTCAATTGGAGTTTAATATTAAAGAATTATTAGAAAAGCATTAGGTGGTTTTTGTCCTGGAGTGGGTTTCCACCTTAAAAAATATGTGGATTTGTGTTCCTTTGGTTTACTGCTATCATGGTACAAACACTGATAATAATTGAAGATTGACTAATGCTCTAATTGAAAGGAATACTGTTTCACCCCCCACCCCCCCCCCCCCCCCCTCAATATTTCCAACAACAACAGATATGTTAGATCATAAACACAATCTATCATGATCATCACATCATGTCATCAATCTTTCATCAAGGGTTGGACTTGAAAGATCAAGGCATTAGGCAGATGTGACAATACAATCTTATGAACCCAAGAACAATACATCAATTTAAAGCATTTAATTTCACCATATGCCATAACAAAAGGTAGTAAGAGATTTAGAACATCAATCTCATAGATATGCTTCTATCTTCATGATCACCAATACCATGCTTATCATGATCAATAGGATCAAGTTAGGTTATTCAATAAACCGACAAAGTTACAATGAGCTTTCATCATGCTTATCACAAGCATTATCAATACCGCATCAGTGAGGTAAACTTCTATAAGAGATCCAAAATGTATTATGGATATAAATAGTCAAGAGTATCATTTACTTGAGTCAAAATTAGGATCTAAAAAACAATAGATGTTAGCCAAACATAAAGTTATGGCACTATATCAAGATCAAGAATAAGTAGCCTCACAAAATCAAGAAGATCATCATGATCAAAATATTCAATACTAGTTGCACCATTTCATCATAGGAAACATAAGTCCCAATCACTTTCATATGCATGCATGAGCCATTTGCGAAGGAGAAATTCTCAACATACCATATGGCTTACCTATCCATCCAATGTTATAGTTGAAACATGACATTAAAAAATTATACGATGCATACCTTGTAGTATTCAGATACCTGTGTACCTTCACATAGGCATCTTGTCACCTTTTTCATCAAGTGCCTCTTTACCTCTTCCAGATCTAGTCATCTTTCCTGCATTTCAAATATCCTCAAGAGGGACCCACTCATCACATCTCATCAAGGAGGTTAGAAATATCTTCAAATATAAATGCAAGAGGTGTAGGAAATGACTAGAAACTATAATCATATCCATAAGTCTAAACAAGATTAAAGGCACAAATAAACATCAAGAGTCTAGGAGTACTTATCATCAATGAGAAGTAATCCTCTCCCTCTCGAACCATCCTTCAAGAGTCATCCATAGACCACATAATAGTGTTGGCTTCAATTATCTTTATCAACAACTAGGTGATCTAGAGATTGTCCCATCTGAGGGCTTCTTCAAATTAATCCCAAGTGCTCGAGCATCTTCATATGGACCATGCTAGGGTTTCATACATCAAATCTCAAGTCTTTACCATAAACCAGGGCTTTCTCAAACAATCACCATCAAACCCTTATGCACTAACTACCTAGGGTTTTCTTCATACCCTAGAATTATTTTAGGTCTCCACCATCCTCTTCTTTCTACCCTCAAAAAGTGTCTCCATGGGGTGATCTCCATGGATTTTATTCAGCCCAGCTCGAAAACCATGTTAATATTTCATAGGGCTACATTGTTCTTTTCTTTGATAATTGCATTTCTACGATAACATGATAAGTTCACCCCATATCATTATATCATTATTCAGATCTACATTATTATCCATCAACATGTGAAACCATGTAGAAAGAAAAATAACATCGTCATCATCTATGTAGCAGAAAATAAAGAAAAATAAGAAGAAAAGCATGCACACATATAAACACCAGGATTGGTCCAATGTTAGGGAAAAACCCACTATGGGGAAAAACCTTGCAAATTATTCTTCTCAGATCGTCATCAAATGATTCAACAAATAAGAGTACAATGATCCATTGATCCATATCTTCATAATGTAGTAAAACAACAAGAACATTCATAATATAACCATAAACATAATTCTACTAAGGGATTCTTATTTTGAGAACTGTAACGCATTAATATGCTTGTAGCATACTGTTGAACACTGCTGTCACTGAGTGGAAACTTTGGAGAATTGTAGATGCACCTTTCAAGGCCTGATCTGCACCGGAAATATACTAAATAAATCTACAGATCTGAATATATGCAACGTCAAGAAAAAAAGAACCAATAGATCACCGAAGCTAACTAATATCAACTGTAAAATCCTAGATCTGAATCAAAGATGTTATCAAAGATTGATCACAAACATCTGTGACTGAGCGAATGAAGTCTGGAAGAACTACACAAGAAACTGAAGATGACCTAACTCAAATTTGGTCAGAAAAACCCTTAGCCGCATTCATAACACTCTGTGCCTACGGCTATGGGTCCCTGTCCACATGCATAACACACTATGCCCGTGGCTATGGAACCCTGGACGTTACCTTGCCACGCTGTGTCCGTGGATGGAGCCCGATTTCAGTCATTAGGGGAATTTTGTGGTCTAAAATGGGCCTCCTAAGAGCAATGTACAACAAAAGTAACCTTTATAAGAACCAATACGATTCAAGATGATGATGTCAACCATGGGGGATGATTCACCAATTTTTTAGTAAAAGGGTAAAAAGATTAACAAAATATTAAAATAATAAAACTACTTTTTCAACTCATATTTTCAACTTATCTACCAAAGTGTTTACTCAAATTTCGAGTGGGAGTACTCATTGGATGCAAAATTTAATTCCTCGTCCAAGGAGTATCCATGTTGCATACTCTTGATGGACCATGCTACACGAAAAATGAGAAATACATGAAAAATGTGATTGCAATCACATTTTTCATGTATTTCTCATTTTTCGTGTAGCATGGTCCATCAAGAGTATGCAACATGGGTACTCCTTGGACGAGGAATTAAATTTTGCATCCAACGAGTACTCCCGCTCGAAATTTGAGTAAAAAATTAGGGAGATAAGTTGAAAAGGCAATTTTTTCTTTTTTCCCTCTAAAATTTGATGATGTAATCAAATGTTATTTTATTATTTCCACTATTATTTTATAATTTCCTTAGGAGGCCCATTTTATACCTCAAAATTCACCTAATGAGTTCTATGCCTGCAGCCATGGCATAAAATCCCTAGTTCAGAGCGAGCCTCTTTCCTATGATTCTGTACCTTGCACGAGTTTCTTCTGTCAAACCTGTGTGAGCCAAAACATAAGAGACAAACTAGGAAACAGAGTGCAAGAACAAAATCACTTGAGCAAATGTGTGAGAATGAGCTTGAGGTCACTTCTATTTATAGCTTTCGTAAGGGTCAGATTTGGGGTTAAGGCCAACTTAACTAATTCCACATGTCCTTAGGCCGACACATACCATTACACTTTAATAAATAAAATAATTCATAATTTAACTTCCACTTAACCGATTGGGGTGATCTATAGGTCAATTTTTGTCCTCTTGAAAAGAGGAATATAATGCAATTATGATGTCGACCATCTGAGCTGTCCAAAGTGGAATTTTAATGCAATTGCATAATTTTAATAAATACAACATTATTATAACACAACAATCCACACTTCTATAGGAAAGTCCCTATTTTAAACTTGTTTTGGATATTTTCCACCTTCACCTTTGGATATTACATATGGGAAGTAAGAAGGAGTGAAGGAAGATCTTACAGGCGATGATTTGAGGGTTAAAAGGTTTATGGAGAAGGTTAGGTAGATCCATCTACAGGTACAAGAAACATTTGATAAGTTGCAGGAGAAGTATACGACCATACATGCTCAACATAGAACATAGAAGTCATTCAAGGTGGGAGACGTAGCATGGTTACAATTGAACAAGGAGAGGCTACATGGTTCTGGTAAGAAAATCAAGGCTCTGAGGTATGGTCCATTTGATATACTGTAAAAGGTGGGTGATAATGCCTATCGACTAATTTTACCACCATATATGTGCATTTAATTTGTTGTGAATGTAGAGAATATGAAAATCTATGAACCATCCATGCTATATCAGGAGAGAACACGTCGTACCTTCTGTGGAGGATTTGGCACCATATGGTCAAGAGGAGTTGACAGAAGGTACAATTTTAAAAAAGAGGTCTATAACTAAAATACAGGGGCAACATGACCTTTTGGAAGATTGGTTTGAAGGGACAACTTCTAGGCAAAGCTAAATGGTACACTACAGAGAAGGTGGAGGAAAATTTCCTCACCTCATTTAGTAAAAGCGTTTGGGGACCAAAAGCCTCCAAATATGGGGAGGTATGATCTGGATTGGATCATGATATTTTTTTTCATCCATATCAATGAATTTAGAGTGGAAAAAGTGGAGGAATCAACTTACGAGACCTTTTTTACCGTCATCACCTAGTTTGGAAAAATGAGGTCTGAAAACTTTCAAGAGCGTTTTGAGGAATCAAACAAAGTTTTTTCTGGGTAAAAATTTGCCGCTTTAGTGTTGCAAATTTTCATGCTATTCTACACATGAATATATTTCCAACGACATAAGAAGTGTTTCAATCAGAGTCTGTTTGCAAAAGTTATGCCACTCAGAAGTTGACCTTCCTGTTTTCACATCTATAGTTCAGGAGGATGCCTCGTTAGCCCCCATTATTCATGGAAAAGGGGATATCCACGTGATTATGATGAAAAATAATTTATAAGAGTCTATATTGTAACTCTATTTTATAGTTGTAGTCAAAATTAACCACTAGTAGGCTATCGGGATGTGTTATAACCTAACTACTAGGAGGAAGAGGCATTCCATTCTTTCGAGAGAATTTTGTTCCATAGCTAAGAAAAGATAACAAAGAGAGATAGGAGGTAGAGAAAACAGAGAGGATATGTTCACTGTAGCAGCTCAAGGGCCACAATCATTACTTCTTTGTACTTGTAGCCATAATTCCAAAGAGAGAAATAGAGTGAAGCAACCTCACCTTCCAGTTGGGTTTTCTCTTGAAAGGGTTTCCAAGAGAGCATATGTTGTGTCTTATGTGTGTGTGTGTGAGAGCGATTATTTTTTCGTTCTCTACTTTTGTGCATAATTTCCATTCACATTCATGCACTAATTATAGTTAAATCTACAGATCTAGAAATTTAATAAAACTGTAATAGTGTAAAATTTCAACATTTTAATATATTATTATCAGATTTGTTGTGATGAATAGTCCAGTGGAATATACACGAAATTTTACGGATCACCGACACCAGGGATATGTTATAGCAATGAGCATTATGATCTAGGCTGAGCCCTGCAAATTTGAGGAAGTAGTGAAAGAACATGTTTGGAAGGATGTTATGGCCAAAGGGCATGAATTAATTACGAAGAATGATGTATGGGATATTGTTCTGAAACTGAAAGGAAAGTTCATCATTACCTAAAAATTGTTGTACAAGATCAAACATGGAGCTCATGGAAGAATTGAAAAGTACAAGGCAAGGTTTACAACTAGAGGATTCTCCTAGAAAGAGGGAGAATATTATGAAGATATCTTTGCCCCAGTTACCCACTATACCACCATTAGATTGATTGTTGCCCTTGCTTCTAGTCAAGGATGGAAACTTCACCAAATGGACATAAAAATGTCATTTATTCGTGGTATGATACAGGAATATTAAGAAACCTCAATAACTTGAAGTAAAGGCCATTGAAGAAAGCATTGTATGGTTTAAATCAGGTTCCCCGAGCCTGATACACCCACATGTACAGTTACTTGATAAAGCTTGGATTCACAAGAAGCAATGTTTACTCCAACCTTTACTTAAATGTGGTTCAAGGTATGCCTTTGATTTTTATTTATAGGTTGACGATATATTCTTGATAGGTAATGAGACTTTGATGATAAAATTAAGAGGGAGTTTGCCTCTGAGTTCGAGATGAAGGATCTTGGCATGATGCATTACTTTTTAGGATTAGAAGTTTGGAAGAAACTTGGAAACATTTACCTTTCTCAAGGAAAATATTTCACAAAGATATTAGAGAGATTTTGAAAGATGGAATGAAAATCCTTGAAAACCCAAATGGAATTGAGTTTCAAGAAATTATGTAGAGATGCTTCTAGACCTGACTTAGCAGACTCCTCTGAGTACTGACAATTGACTGAGGTATTGATGTTCCTTGTGAAAAATAGTGTGGATATATGTTTTGAAAACCTTGAATCAATTCATGACTGAGCTTCTTCATGCACATTAGGTTTCTGCTAAGCACATTTTCAAATATTTGCATGGGGTGATCAATATTGATATGAAATATACTATAGGAGATGTACAAGTGCATGAAAACACTGATGCTGAATGGGTTGGGAACATTATTGACATAAATAACACATCTAGGTGGCTTTAACTTGGGATCTGCCATGATATCTTGGATGAGTAGGAAATCAAAGTTTGTAGCTCTAAGCATGGTCAAGCTTGAGTACATTATTGCTAGCATGGCTAGTTGCGAGGAAGTTTGGTTAAGGAAGAGTGTTGTTTGAGCAAGATAAGATAGTGATATATTGCAATCTAGTTAAGTTCTTATAAGGAAGTAAAAATTACTCACAAACTTAGATATCAATCCTTTTCTTCCTTGTCGTCCTGTTTTATGTGCTGAATGGGTTCCATTTTCTTTTCTTTTCTGCAAGAAAATACTTGAAAATTAATATTTAATGCTAAATTGTTTATTTATTTTACCTAATGATCAAAAAATTCAATGATTACATATTACATTTGAAGCACGTTGTTGTTGAGATGGCTCCTCCCGTGATGCAATTTTGTCCATTTCTTTGACCATCTCCTTGTACACATTTTTGGACATTCCTACTGGCATATTTCTGATATCAGCTCGTTCATCTTTTGAGATTTTCATAATCTTCTTGAAAATGTAACATGACAATAAACTATTTAATTTTTATATTTATATATGAAAAGTAAATATAACAAAAGTGATATTTATAAATAATTCTAGACAAACATTTAAAGGAATATTATTTTTTCATTCCTTCTTTTTTGTTGTTGTACGTTTTTGCTATTAAAAGTCTGACATGTCTCATTGACCAATTCTCTGGAAACTCTTCTTGTAGTTTAGATAAAATTTGGTTCTTGGAATCATTGGATTGGTTTTTGTATTGTAAGTGGAAAGAACGTCTATACATTCGTTCCACTAGATCCCTCAAACATTTGTAAAAGTTTTTCCCCCTTTCGTTAACCTCCAACACCACTCCAGATGAGCTAAGGAGCAATTCATTTTCATTTGCATGTTCTATTGTTTTTCTTTTCTTAGAACAACATTCCTTTTCTGAGTTGTTGGTCCCTGTAGAACATTAAACAGAGGTGAATTAATAGACTTTTTCACACATGTTATCTAATAATTTTAATTATATTATTAATGAAAACTAAAAAAAGAAACTCATATTGGATCGATAGTATTTTTTCATTCACTTGATTCATGTTTTTGCAATTTTTCCATCAAGCTTATACGTTCTTATGGTCCTAGATTAGAAATAATCTTATCGAGCTTCGTCATTTTGTGGTTCTTGCCTTATCTTATCTTAATCGAGCTTCTGGTCCTAGATTAAGAACTTGTCTTTTTTGCTTTTGATTTTGATGTGTTATCAATATTTTTGTTACTTGATATCTTGTCAGTCATTTCTTTAACAATATCAAACCTATATCATATCAGTCAATAATATATGTTTAAATAACCTGTCAACTTCTCAATTAAAAAAAAAAAATCTAAAAAAATCGGTGCGCCATTCATGGTGAACGCACCGACGTCGGTGCGTATATGTCTTTACCACGCACCGCAAAAACAGTATAATACACCGTATGGTTCTCTATTTCAACAAGAAGCCCCGGTGCATTACATGTTAATGACCGCACCGGTTAACCATCATAAAAATAATAAAAATCATCCAGTGTTAGTTTTTTAAGCATAAATCGGTGCTATATTTTACATATGGCGCACCGTTAAAAAAAATATGTTTTTTCACATTACTTATCCAGTGCTCTTGTAAACAATAGAGCACCGGTGCACTAACTTACATAGGGCGCACCGATAGAAAATCTGTTTTTTTTTAAATCATTCCAAGGCCGACATGGATTAGGATACGACTATGCTAATCGTCCCGTCGGTTGCATGTCTTAGGTCTATATTTAGCAATACAAACCCTATAAATCTAAATTGAAAAGTCCTAATTCTGAATCACAAAAAGAAGAAGAAGAAAGGGGAGAAACAAAAAGAAGTAAGGTTTGTATTTTTTGAAAGCTTCTTTTTTTTTTTTCGAAACTGAACGTTCGCGGTACGTCATAATGAAATAGTGCACCAGCTGCATATTTTTCTAATTTTTTATGACAATACTTTTGCGGTGCACTGTGATAACAGAGCGCCTCGGTGCACTCTTTCAGACAAGGTGCACCGAAATTATTTTTTATTATTATTTATGCAAGGGCTGACATGGATTGGGATCTGACTATGTAGGTCAACCCGTTCGTTGGATGTCTTAGGTTTATATTTAACAATATAAAACCTATAAATATAAATTTAAAAGCCCTAATTCTGAAATCACAGCAAGTGGGAGAAGACAGGGCAGAAACAAAAATAATGTAGGGTATGTTTGTAAAATGGTTTTTTTTTCAAAACATCATGGTGTATGGTGCGCTATAATGTAATAGTGCACTGGTGCCATATGTTACATATGGCGCACTAATAAAAACATAATTTGTTTTTTTAATTTTTTATCACTGTACTTGCGCGGTGCGCTGGTATAACCAAACGCACCGGTGCACAATGTTACGCAGGGTGCACCAGCGAAAAAAAATCTGTGTTTTTTTTAAGATTGACACAAGGGCCAACATGGATTGGGATCTGACTATGCAAGTCTTCGCGTGGGTTGGATTTCTTATGAGTACAGAAACCCTATAAATCTAAATTGAAAAGAAAGAGGGAGAAAAAATGGCAGAAACAAAAAGAATATAGGGTTTTGTTTGTAAAAATTGATTTCTTTTTTTTATTTTTGTTTCTGAAAACTGCAGAAAAGGTAAAAAACCGCAGAAACAAAAATTTAAAAAAACAATAAGATTTGATTTTTTATTTTACTTCATAAAAAACTAGAGAAAAAAGAAAATAAAACAATAGACTTTGATTTCTTATTTCATTGCATAAAAAAATTGCAGAAAAAAGTACAAAAAAACAATAAACTTTACTCACGCCGTTTAAAATTCTATCATACAGGGTTTGAATTACCAGAGGTTTGGAATTCGGATTTTCTGAATACTTCTGTTCAAACGTATTTCCCTGCTCCACAGTGCTCTCGTGCTCTGTTTTCTCCAGGTATGTATCCTGCAAATCTCTAGCTGAAATTTTTTGCAAAAATAGTGAAATAATGAAAAGTGTTTAGTATTTAAAGAAATGTTTTATGAAATTAGGTTTTCAAAAATATTTTGCCGCTCAATTTTCAATTTACTGCTTTTTTCACTTAAAGAAAATAGGGTTGCGTTATTATTATTATTATTATTGCGGTTATTCGTTAACCGGTGCGTCTTTTAATTCAACCACATCGGTGCTACTTGTTACAAAAGCACACCGGTGCGCAAAATAAAGCACTGGCCGGTGCAGAGTTCCATAACATTTCTCAAAGTCCATCGCGGAGTTCCCCCTATCCTTGTGGAGACGTAATATTTACTTCAGATTTGTTTTATTTTTTCACTATCTAATTGAATTTATGTATGTTTTTTATCCATGTAGTCAATCATGCACAACTTAATTAAATTTATCTAGGTTCATGCAGATTCATCATCAAGTTCAAATGCACAAAATTATATTCAAAGTACTGCTCCAAAACATCGAAAGTTCTTATCAGGAGCTGCATACTGCAAAACGCATTTGGTAGATGAAAATGGAAAATCACTTCACCCTGCCAATTGTAACAATATTGCATCTTATAGCCACAATCCCGGGACAATGATGGTAATTATAATTGTAATTGTTTGGTATATATATTGATTAATATGTAATTATTTCAATGTAAAAGCAGTTTATAATCATGCAATATTGTCAACGTGGTTACTAATTGATATTGTAATATTTTTTACTAATCAAATTCAATTTTTTTTTTAAAATTATTAGGATTTTAGTGATGATGAACGACCTACCTACCATCTTCCGTTGCATCCCATGACAATGTCAAATCGAGAGAAGACTGAATTAAGAGAAAAAATCAGAGAGGAACGATACCAAGAATGATTGAATCAACCACCGATTCAATTCCCGCTACATCCAGATTCACCAATTAGGAATGAATACAACAATAGTAGTTCTTCACAAGCTGGCAATGGAGACAATCAAATAGAGGTTGGTATGGATGGTTAGTTAAGGGATACGACTGCCATAGAGACAATTTTTTTAGATGCATTCCAAAATGATGATTAGCTAGGGGATGATGCTCATATCGCTGACACCTTTTTCGAAAGCCTTAAATTTTCTTCCACCACCCCTCTCTTTAGACCCGGCGGTTAGTCAAAGTTTACCCAGTTGGGGACAATGATGTTACTGTACAAATTGAAAGCAAAGTTTGGGTTGTCGAATGCATGTTTCTCGAAACTTTTGAGGTAAGTTACCATAAAGTACTTCTGACCTTATATATATATATATATATATATATATATTTGAAATACAATCAGTACACTGCAATGAACATTAAAAATGTTGAATTTTATGAACGTTAATAATTATATTGACATTAATGTACATTTATTAATATAGTTTTCCATGATCACCAACTATAGGCTATTCAAAGATAAGGTTCTTCTGAGTGATAATGTCTTTCCTGGTAGCTGCGAGGAGGAACAAAAATTGTTGAAAATGTTGGGTGTTGAGTACATATCATATCATTCATGTCCAAATGATTGTATTCTATATAAGGGAGAATATGCAAACAAAGAGATGTGCCTGAAATGTGGGCATGATAGGTATGATAAATAAAAAAAGAAGGGTAAATCACGTACTGGTCCTCCTTTTAAGATATTGAGGAACATGCCTATAATCCCAAGGATTCAAAGGCTCTTTTGTTGCAAAGAATTAGCTATGTTGCAGGGATGGCATGCCTCACACAGAAGTGAGTTGGGAGTTATGGGAATACCAACTTATTCAATAGCCATGAAGCATATAGAGGATACATGGCCCAAAAAATTCAAGAATGAAGTACGAAGTCTACGACTCAGCATAGCCATGGATGGCGTCAACCCATATTCCCTCCAGAACACCAAATATTCTATTTGGCCTGTAGTAGTGATCAATAACAATATCCCCCTATGGTTGTCAGTGAAGAATGAACATCTTATGTTGGCTCTCATAGTCCTTGGTAGAAGACAAGTGAAGAATATGGATGTCTACTTACAACCACTGGTAGATGAATTGAAGGAATTATGGGATGGGATAAATGTATATGATGTATCAAGACCCATCGCAGCAGAGAGGAGGTTTACATTGTATGGCATATGTGCTTACACGACACATGATTATCTAGGCTTAGGAGTTTGCTCTGGTAAATTTCATGTTTAATTTATTGATTTGTTTATATATAATGTAACAATATTCTTTCACATATTAGTTATTTAATTCGTTTTAATATTATTTGTTCTGATCTTCATGATAGTCTTTAACGCGCCTTGCATATTAATTAATGTATACAAATATAATCTTGCAGGTCTTGTAATAAAAGGGTATTTTGGATGTAAATTTTGTGGACCTTCTCTGAAAGCTAGATGGTCCAAGGACCTATGAAAGCTAGTGTATGATTTCTCCAGGATATTCCTACCAGAACAACACCCTTACAGAAGAGCAACGTCCGATTTCGATGGTAAATGAGAAGGAACCCAAAGGCCTCCAATAATGACACCAGCTGAATAGCTTAGAGAATATGAGAGAGAGAAGGAGAAGGAGTTCACATAAATGTTCTATTCAAATGGGGAGCCTAAGTTCGATGATCCAGATTTCTTCAATACCTATGTTGAGAAATTGCCCATTGGGATGAAAAGGAAATCTATCTTTTATGACCTCCCATATTGGGAGCATCTTAATATTTCCCACTTATTAGATCCCATGCATATATTTAAAAATGCTTCATCTTCTTTATAGAGGCACATATCATCGAAACAAAGTGACACATTGGCGGTAAGGAAAGATCTTATTACTTCAAAAACTAAAAATAAATATTGGCCGAGACGATTAGAAAGTACGGGATCAGAGGTAGGAACTGGTCCCTCTAATTCATGGTTTTTCAAAGAAGGTGATGTCCCATGGATTTTAAAAAAAGATGATATATCTTTGGAAAAGGAAGTTATAATGGATGTGAGGGTGCCAAATTCATATGGGTCTTCACTACGACATTGCTTCACCATGGATGACCATTTGTCGGGGTTGAAATTGCATGACCATTTGAATCTTCTAAGAGCACGTATAATGTCAAAAGCATGATTTTATTATTTTTTATATTAATAAATTTTATCCCATGCGGTGATCATAAAACATAACTAATTTTGTATATTATTGCATGTTTTTATAACTTTGCAGTGTCATTATCCTTTGTTTGTGCATGGGTGTGTGAAACATGAATTCCCTCAAGACCTAGGAAGTGCCATATCTAAATTATCTGCATTTGTACATTGGATCACGTCAAAGGAGAGTCATGTGGCTAGCATTCCATGGTGGCATCAAGAGATAGTTGAGATTGTTTGTATGTTTGAGAAGGAACTGCCGACGAGTTTCATGGAATTACAGGTTTATCTTCTAATCCACCAAGTAGATGAGGTTGAATTAGTTGGGGTTGTTTCTTGTCATTGGATGTTCTTCTTAGAGAGGTACATGAAAAAATTGAAAGGTTTTGTTCGACAAAGGGAAAAACCCGAGGGGTATATGGCAGAGGGGTACATATCGTATGAGTCTTTCTACTATGCCAGTGAGTACATAAAGCAGATCGACAACAGACCAGGTGCAGTGATTTGGAGTGATGAATTGGATGAAGATAAAAGAGAAGGAGAGTTGCTCCAAACAAGTGGAAAAAAGCACTTGATAAAGAGTAAGCGACTTATAATTTTTCAAATTTACAAAAATTAATTAATTATATTCATGTTGAACTTCGATATAATGTATATTTTGATCTCTAAGTACTATATAATGTTGGTTTGATTTCATCAGCGAATGCAGAAATTGAAGCAATCAATAAATTCATTCTTTACAATTTTGAAGTGACACAACCATGGGTCACATTGTACGAACAAAAAAGAATGAAATGGGATAGTGACAGGAAAAAATTCAGATGGTTGAATGGTAGAAGTGTGCCTTATCCCGATCATTTAAAGGAAAATAGGCCAAAAATATGCCCCAACAGTTGGGTTGCTGACCAAGTCAGAGAGAAATACGGTGCTACCGGTCATTACCCGCGTGTTGAAGAAGATGCGCTAAACGTAGGGATTGGGTGCAACAACTCGGTAATAATTTATATGTAAATTTGAAACTTATATTAAGACATCTACATTTCATATTTTAACTGTTGGATTATTATTTATAAGACACATGACACTTATATGATTTTTTAAACTTTTTTATAATAGGTGCATTTGTTTCCATCTATGTGGGCATATGGACACCATTTTCGCACAGAAAATGTTGATGCTGGAAACATCACACAAGACTGTGGAGTGGAAGTCGAGTTCGATCAATCTAATCGATCTAGCCACCGTGATCAACAACTAGTAAGAGGGACGTTAGGTTACGTCGGAAATATACAAGAGATCATTGAAGTGGATTTTTCTTCTTTCCAATGTGTTATTTTTAGGTGCAAGTGGTGGGACACCTTTGATTGGAATAATGTAAAGGAAGATCGCGATAGTAGGCTGATATGTTTCAACTCTAGAAAGATGTGGAATGAAACTAAGGAGCCCTATGTTTTACCTAAACATTGCAACCAGGTGTTTTTCTACCCAGATGTGTTGGATAGGGATTGGTGGTTCGTATTGACACATGACCCTAGATCAAAACATATTTTTGAGAAAAATAGTGTTATCATGCCATGCGAGCTAGAAGATAATGAGGGTGATCATGAGAACCGAGAGTGATATGGTTCAATATGTGTTATTTCATCAATATTTATACTTTTTAAGATGAGTTTTTCGAAATATTAATGTAATATTTATTAATTTGAATTAATTGGTAATTTGCATTGTGTTAATGTTAAAATCAATAATTCACTTGATAATTTGGCATTATGTACTTGATCTCAAAAACAATGGCATACTGTATAAATTAAATTTTTTTTTATTATTATCTAAAATCATAATAAAATAATGATAATTCTAATTAAGTACAGGAATTTATTTGCATTATTTTCTAAATTTCCTTATGTTACAATAAATCATATTATTCTATATTTATTATTATACAATTATTTAAAATTTACAAATTTAAAAAATTTAATAAATTCATTTCACATTAATACAATTAAAATTTTACAAATATTTTACATACAATTAGAATTAGAATTAGAATTATTAGAATTAGAATTACAATTTTACAATTTCATGTACAATAACAATTTTAGAATTTTACATATATACAATTACAATTACAATTTTAGAAATTTACATATATATCATTACAATTACAATTTTAGAATTTTAAATACAATTACAAATACAAATATTACAAATTTACAATATCATGATCATTTTTTATTTATAAATTAATTAATAAACATCACGTTCATGATAAGCATCGTACAAACATCATATTTGACTAAAAAACACATTCAAAATTGCTCACTGCATCATTGTGATCATGATCATCTAACAAAACACAATTAACATTATATATTAACATCATCAGTACAACACAAACATCAAATACACATCTCATGCTATCACATACACATCTATCTACAAGCTGCACATTAAATGAACATATCTAACATGACCTAACAACATACACATAATGATGATCACCAACATGTAAATTAAGTACAACTGCAAAATGAACATAAAATACATGGACCACATATATATATATATATATATAAAACTGAATAATGGTAAAAATATACAACTATAATATAAATGTCATGGATCAGCCAATGATCGAGCCTCATCTCCATGATGACTGCTGGTAGATGCTATTGGGGGCTCTGCATGCAAATCTGGCGTGGCGCGAGGCTGTGAACGATCATGAGATGTCGATGGTACGTTGCGCCTCGCACACTATCCATCATGTGCTGTGGCTCGTTCGTAACATGCGACAGTCCTCGTCAGTCGCGTAAAAGTTGTCGTAACTCCTACGACATGCCGCATCAGGCTGTACATGTCATGCGGCATGCCTTTCCACATCTGTAAGAGCCTATCATCAGCCTCTATATCTGTGAAATCAGCGAGGCGAATGCCCACCTCAACAAGAAATGAAATGAGTTGGTCTCCCAACTCCATCCTGTATATAGCATCACTCATACGTCGACCGCGGGCCAGCGGACTAGTAGGAGCAGGTCTTTGATCATCTGCACTGGCCTCCTGCTAATCCTTGGCATCAAGATCATAAAGATCCACAAATGGATCAGGTGGTGGTGGCGACATCTCCTCACCATCATAAGAGCCAATGTCTACAAAATATATACAAGTACACAACAATAATTAGACAATTTCATTACACAATTTAATAAAAACAAGTTAAAGAAAATGTTAGAATAAATTTAAATAAAACAGTAATATTACCTCTATCATCTGGCGGCTCATCATCTGTGAAGAGGATGTTGGCACACCCTCGCCAATCGAACCCCGCATAAGGACAGGGGACCATAATGAAGGGATGCTCAAAAACACTGGCTAGCAACCCCAGTGCATCATATGATATCCTCGCTATAAATAGAGTCTCCTCCCTCTTGGGCATCATCTGCCTCCACATATGCATACGTGCCTTAGTCATCGGCCTACAAGGTTGCCAAAGAAAAGAAGGCCTCATCTCTGGAAACCTCTCAAAAAATAAACAAAAAAGCTCTGAAGCGAAAGGGAAGTTGACCCTTCCTTGTGCACGAGCACGACATCTATCTAATGCTGTACAGAACTGCCGTAAAAAAATGCTAGACCACCTGACAAGTCGTGGCTGCTGTAATAAAGAATCAACATAATATAAAAGCTGGAAACTAATGTGGTGCCCGTCACTAGTGTTGTGCGAAATGGTTGAAATGATAAGTGAGAGACACTTGACCTCCTCACCACCAAACGCACCAATACGTTACTGTCCTCTAAAGACCTAAAAATATGAAGGAGACAATATGTCTCCTCTAATGTATCTATGGGAGTAAACTAACTGACTCCCTGCCACACATCCAGTTGGAGCCTCGGGGAACGAGGGAAAATCCACCTCTCTCCTCGAAATCCCTGTAATGAAATAAACATCCTTCTTAGTGGGCGTGTACCATTGGTCGATACCAACTCGGAAAGCCTATCGCTGGGCATTCCACCTTTGGATAAGATGTCTCAAAAGACCACTATGGGACTTTAGGGAAGTAGCCTCCTCATAGAACTTGAGGAGGCCTACCTGCCTTAGGAGCCCCTCTGTTGCTATTGTAATAGGGCGAGGGTACGCATCTCTATCCCTCTCTCTTGCCTCCCACAGGCGAACCATGTTATATTGTTCCGCCTGTTGTTGTTTTTGTTGCTCCTCTTCTCTCCTTTCACGTCTTTGAATGATTGACATATTAAAAACAATTTTTTAATTGAATGAAACATGTATTTACAAATACACCTATATAAATATTTTTTGAAAAATAAATAAAACAAGAGACGGTGCGCCAAAAACACAGTCATACACCAGCAACGGTGCGTCCCTACACAGAGACGCACCATCTACGGTGTACATAATGATATAAAAAGCACCCGGAGCGGTGCTCTAGAAAATATTTTTAGCGCACCGTTCACTAAGTGCGGTGTCAGGAGGCCGGTGCGCTGACTTCACTATACGCCCTGGGGCTTATAGCTAAGTCAGTACACCGCCCTCCTGCCACCGTACATAATCGTACGGTGCAGCCAGGTATCCGAGCCACCGCTCTTTGTCGTAAAATTTACAATTACACGACGCGCCTTTGGAATCCGCCCCGGAACCTGTGCGGACACACTTAGTACCGGTTTACCAACTTGAACCATTGACAATGTCGATTGGCAGTTCTGGTGCACTGAAAAACTTACATGCCCCGGGGCAGATAAATTCATCAACACACCGGGTGGCTGCGATTCAACATTGTCAACGGTGCGGCCTGGTAAATGACCGCACCACACTTTTTTAAAATTTTAAGATTACACCGTGCACCTCATGGTACTGCCCCGGAATTGGTGCGGCCTGTAAATTTACAGGTAGCACTGCAAACCGGTGCGGCCTATAAATTTATAGGCAGCACCGCAAATTGGTGCGGCTTGTAAATTTACAGGAAGCACCGCACCTGTTGCAAGCTGAACGGCTCGAGTGCATCGCGCGACAAATTTTTTTTTTTTAATGGTTAATTTTAAGGTTTTTTAAAATTCTAATCCGCTAAAAGGGTTAATTATGGAAAAACTATAAAAATACCTGTACATTTACCCATCGAGGAGGCATATTGGCTATACAATTTAAAAAGTAAAGTTTGTCCACTATTTTATAAAATTCAAGCTGGAGATTGGTGGAAATGTACAAAAACAGTGCGTGCATTAAGTGCAATGGGAGCACGGATGTCAGTGCGGCTCAAGCAAGGATAACTTGCACCGGTGCTTGAGAGCTTTGTATCACTGGAAAAAGTGAAAAATGTGTTTTTTTGGCCGTATTTTTTTTATTATTTAACCTTGTTCCGGTGCGTCAGGTTTTTACTGGAGTACCGGTGTGTTTTATTAATGCCGCACCGGGCTCTTTCTATTTTCCCGCGCTTTTAGGAAGCACCGAGGCGGTGTAACTGTCATGCACTGGTGCACTACAGTAACGAGATGCACCGGTAATGTCGTCCGGTGAACCAATCATTTTTGCGGTTTTTTGGCCGTAATTTTTTTATTTAACCCTATTCCGGTGTGCGGGCTTTTTACAACAATACTGGTGCGTTTCTTGTATGTTGCGCCGGGATCTTTCTATTTTGCGAACTTTTAGGAGGCACTGGGGTGGCATATTTTTAATGCACCGGTGCTCTACAGTAATATGATGCACTGGTAACAGTGTCCGGTGAACCAATGATTTCTGCGGTTTTCTGGCCGTAAATTTTTTTTATTTAACCCTATTCTGGTGCGCGAGATGTTTTCTGGAGTACCAATGCATTGTATGTAAGCCGCACTGGGCTCTTTATGTTTTTGCGTGCTTTTAGGAGGCTCCAGGGCAGAGTATTTTTAAAGCACCGGTGCTCTACATTATCATGACGCACCGGTAACAGTGTCAGGTGAACCAATGATTTCTGCGGTTTTTTGGCCGTAATTATTTTTATTTAACCCTATTCCGGTGCGCGACATTTATGGGGAACCCAGTGCGTTTCCATCATTCTGCCCCAGGAATTTTATGTTTTGCTAGCTTTTATGACGCACCGAGGCGTGGAGAGGTGACACATCGGGGCTGTACAGTAACCTGACGCACCGGTAACGGTGCCTGGTGAACCAATGATTTTTGCGGTTTTTTGGCCGTAATTTTGTTTGTTTTAAACCCTTTTCTGGTGCGCGGCATTTACGGGGATCCTAGTGCGTTTTAGTCATTCGGCACCGGGACGTTTATGTTTCTCGTGCTTTTTATGAGGCATCGAGGCTAACGACATGACACGCACTGGCACAGTTGCTGAATTAAAAGCACCGGGAGGGTGTGTATGGAGCGCACTGTTTTCGGTGTGCCAATGTTTTATGTGATTTTTTTTCCGTAATTTTTTTTATTTAACCATCCAATGGTGGGAGAATTTTGTGGGCGCCTTGGTGCGTTTCATTTATTCCACACTGGGTGGTATCTATGCGGTCGACATGTAAAGCACCGGTGCTTTGCAAAAATAAAACGCACTGGGCCTGTGTGTACAGAGCGCACGGTGTCCAGTGTGCCAATTTTTGTAATGCACCGGTGCTTTGTCATATTGAATGCACCGGTGCGTTTTAGGTTAATAAGAGCACCGAACAAAAAACATCCACAAAAACCTTCACCCTTCAACCTCCTTTAGGATCCTTCGCTAGAAACAGACGTCTGGGGTATTTTTCTATGGGGTTCCTCAAAAACATCTGCTAGAGGGTCTTTTCCTTGTAGTGTGATGCCCGCAGGGGCGTTTTTTCTTTGAATATAGGTGGAAAGTGGAACCCATATGCATAAACTTGGTATGTCATACAAATTCCCATTGTACGAATAGGTGTTGGCTGGGACCTTCTCGTGTAAGAATTACTGAAAGAGACGCTTATAAAGGCACGGGTCTTCGACGAATTTGATCAAAGTGCAATGGTTGTAAGGTACGATACCATCTTGACATGAAATCTTGTGTTGTAGTCGAATGTCAGGAGGATTGATGAAATGTGTAGGAAATGATGTCTCCCACAGTGCCACCCGAGGATGTCCCTTTTGTGGAGAGGGGTGATCCAAGGTATCGCTTCCATTTTGGAAAAGAGGTGTTGATGTTGACAAAAAGGAAGCCTCAACCGAATGAGAGAGTCACTGATGTAGGGGATCAGGATCCTGGATGTGATGGGTTTAACATAGGCATGATGGCGAGGGGTGACTGAAAACTGATGATGGGGATTCAGAGGCCCAAGGTCGGAGTATAAAAAAAAGCTTGGTGGCAATCATAACTATTTCTGATGGGGAAATCCCTGGAGTCGGTAGGACTTGCAAGGTGGGTATAAACTGGTTATGAAAGTCATGGTGGCTTTTGCGTGGGGGTGTGATACTTCGACCAAGGGTGACCAGGGACTACTGCCATGGGAGAAAAAATGGATGGGTGGGTGGGGGGCGTAGTGCATCGTTTGCGGTCTTTGTAAACTTACAAAAAGAATAAATTAATGGGGTTTGGTTTATACAAAACACAGAGACGGGTGCCCCAAAACATGAAAGTGTTTTCTCATTGATGATGTGAGGGAGGTGTCTTTGCTGAGGGTGGGGCCCGCATTGGTTGGTCTCATGTGTGAGGTTAATGAAGTGGATGGAAAATGTCACAAATGGGCTATGTTGATGGAGGTATGGTAGGCCAAATGTGAGGCACAGTAGTACAGTTTTCATCTGCTTGCAAAAACCCGGTCGTCTAGGAAAGGGGTTTTATTTTGATATGGTAAAACTTGACCTGATGCATGAAAGGCGAATGGGCATGAGGTGCTTCCCGGACGAAAGTGGTATGGCCATGGTGTCACTATTTTTGTGAGATATGGTATTACTATGGGTGATGGGCGCCATGGAGGGGAGGCTCTACTGACCAACGATGATGTTTATCATGTGCAAGGTGAGGTGATGATAAACATGGTCGGGTGTTTGGAACCTATGGTTAATTTCAGATGGAGAAATGATGTCAGGACATGCAAAGTTTTTCTGGGACTCTATCATGATGGGGGTAGAATGATACCTGCTCTTGGAAATTTCAATGGATGGAGCCGTGGATGGTATGCACACTACCTGCAAAGACAAATACCCCAAGTGAAAGCATCTTCTTTATTCAAATATTATTTGAAATACATGTGCTTTAAAAAAGAAGATGAGAGAGGGCATACCTGCTGGCACTGAAAAATTATTTTTTTGGGGGTGAGAATGTGTGGTACCTCCCTTTTGGCGTTATGAAGTGTTGATCCCAGTGTTACAGATTACTGCTACCTAGGTGACCTTTGGCCAAAGACTCAATCAAACTGTTTGCAGTAATCAACGCGCGTGGTAACTCAAGAGGATGAGGCAACCAGGTTCCCTTGTCCTTGGTAGGTGTATGGTAGCTTGGGGGGAATCTCCGCAATTGGAGCTTGCATGAGCGCAAGGCTAGATCCATCGTTAGGATGGGAAATTTCAGGTAGGTGGAAGTTGTGTCTGTTGCCGAGGTGCCTGAATGTTTCCATTAGCGGGCATGCCTCTGGTTCATGGTTATGGCCAATGCCAATGGTGCATGGTACCACTGTGCCAACCGAGTATATTGTGTGGGAATCAAAACTACTCTTCTTCCCATACGTGGATGCTTGGAAAGAATCTGTTGTAGAAGATGAGGTATTCTGCTTCCATTTCTGAGTTTTTGGCTTGGGTATGTCTAACTATTTTGGGGAGTGTAGAATTAACACTGCTCTTGCTGATCTAAGCTTCAGGAGATGCTCACATTTTATTGTATGATGGAAGTGTGAACAAATCTGCCAATAAGTGTGCATTATCTTCTCTTGGTTAGAAAGAAGTATTTATGGGAGGGAGGAGACTGTGCGAAAACTGTTTGTGAGGTGCTTCAGTTCTTTACACTGATTGACTTGGTGGCCAAATAGGTCACATAGTCCACATTATATCCTAGGTTGGACCTGGATCATGCTTGGTTGGTGCACCATCCTAGTTTTCCCATTATGCCGATGTGGGTGTGGGGTTGCTAGCCTGGGGGTAATATACATTCTATACCGCTTAAGGAGATTGTCGCATTTCCTTTCTAATGTATGTAAAATACAATTAGAAGAAGAACTATCGGGATATATGTACAACACTGTCCATGGTGATTTCCCTGACACACTGGGAAAAACAACCTAGATATGGGGTTCCCGTCCTGCTCACTATATGGTGTGACTGGGTACCAGCGACATAGCGCTTCTAATTCAAGGCAAGCGGTGACTACATGATTGGGCGGTTTACATAACACACATGTTAGTCTTCTTTGCAAAGGGTGGTTGGGGGTAACTAAGGGTTCCATGAATGGTCGCTTTTCCACTGACAAAAAGAGGATGGATCTACTCGTCACATATTCTTGGGTTGTCGAGTTGTTCATAGATTCTTAGTTTGAGCCATCTTCTTGGGAGAGGCAGAATATAGTGGATCGCATACAAGCTAGCGCTGCTCGAAATCTGGGGATGTAGTGACAATGGCATACTGGATGATTGTCACCACACTTCTGACATGAATACTGGGTATCTGGGTTAGTGTGATATACTACATGAACTAGGTACCATCGCTGGAACATTTCCAGAGCTGGGAAATTGATGATGAAATGATCACGCTCATCATAGAGTACAAAATGCTCGATGGGAGGAGGGGTAATGGTTGGAAGTCTTTCAGGTGACTGTTACTCCTCCTGCAGGTATAGAATAACATGAGGTTCATCTCCAGAATATTTGGTGGAGGGATCCTCTTGATAGGATTGCTCGATGGCGTGTAAAGTGTCCCTATATCATAAGATCTCTGGGAAATGATGGGCATAGTGTCCATAATTGCTGCAGATAGCACATGCGTGATTGGTATGCAATGCTTTGCCTTTACTTTTGGTGGCATGTTCCTTCTACGTGAACGTGGTGTTGTGATGTCTACCGTAGAGCTAAGGAGAGGTTTTAATTCATCCAACTAATGGGAAAATGTGGGTAGGGTGGCATACTACATCACATATGGCACAACGTGGTGATTCCCGTTGCGTGGTGGGAGTCTCCACCTTCTTTCCTCTTATCTTAGTTTTCTTAGTCGTAATCATCGGTTTTGCAATGGGGATTTCCTTTGCAGGGATGTTTGTGATAGTCTCTTGAACGACTGGGGCCAGTTCAGGATTGATGGGGATTAACCCTGTAGAGGTGATGTGCACGACTCCCATTGGAGTGGGTGGGACTAGGTACCAAATTGGTATTGCAAATGATAAGTTTGGTAGGACCACCGTGACCATGACCTGTTGTGACACAAAACCATCTGGGGGGAAGAGGAAAGGAGTTTGGGAGGTGACATAGGCTAGAGAGGCTGCTGTGGCCGAGGCTCGGTGTCATTATTGCTTGTCTCCGTGTCTTGAATATCTTCGGTGCTTGATGGACGACGGTTTGAATAGGTCGGGACCATATTATTGGTACTGTGTAAGCGCATCAACAGATGTGTCTACATAGGGCAGAATGACATCGATATTTTTTAGGGGCCGCTTTTTGCTATGTTTCAATTGGTCGACAGTAACGATGCGGTCCTCATGGGGGAACATCATAGTTCGGAAGACGGAGGAGGCGATGGATGACATGGCATAGATATAACTCTGACAAAGGAGTATATTATAGTCCAATTGGGTGTCCAAGAATTCAATGTCTATAAGGACCGTATTTCGGCTAAGAAGACAAGGACATTTGGGTAGAGACCGACGGGGGCTGAAGGGCGATCATCGTATGCTCTAAGCGTGATGTCTAATGGCTTTAGTTTGGGAGACCCTAACTTCTGCCAAACGTTCATTGATATGATGCACGTGGATGCACCTTTGTCAATGATAAATAGGTGAATAGTAATGTTTTGGACCGATACTGGTATCTGAAAGGCGACCATTGAAGGAAGCCTAGGGGTGGATTTATCTAAATCAAAATCTATTAGGCGCGAATCGAGAGGGTCGATGGTGCCTAATGTTGAAATTAAGACTTTAGGTTGCTTTGGGCATGATTGTAATACCTCCAAAGCTAACATAACAGTGGCCAATTGAGCTAGATCATCCACAATGCTATAGTTATGGGCTGCTTTGGAATAGTTTCCTGCTTGCCTAGTTGGTCCCTTAGCCATTTTTGGCAAAGGTTCAACAGGCATCTTTGATATGGTGAAAGGTGCTATTGGTGAACTTGTACTAGCCTCTGATGCATTGGTGTCTGGTGGGGCGTCATAATTTTGATTCCGTGTCTGAAAAAACATTTCTTTGCCAGTCATGTAGATTTTGTGGCTATCTTTTCCGGAATTGTTAGGAGTTTGTTGTTGTGCGCTAACTGTCCCTTGATGGGGAAAAGGCTCCTGCATGACTGGCATCTTCTGGGAGGATCCCCCCTGTCCACGGTTACTTTGTAGCTTCTTCAGCTCAGGGAGGTTGGGACAATGGTGAGTTTAATGGCCGTACTCACCATAGATCGAAGAAGAGTGGTTTTTTCGAAGAATTGGCCTTTTTTTCCGCCTCTGGGAGTTGCTTGGCTCCTGGTTTTGATTTCGGTTGGAGTTGCCTCCAGCCTGAGATCGCGAAGGGTGTTGTTGATTGTTGCCCCCCTGTCCAGGATTTCCTTTAGGCTTGTTTTTTCCTTTTTTCTTAACCGCGTTAGGAGGATAATTTGGATTCTCCTAGTTATGTGGTTGGCACGGTTGGTTTTGGGAGGGTTGTACAAAGTCAACCTGGGTATTATTCTGCATGGGCGGTTCTTGTGTTGGGGGCTGGGAATATTGCAGTGCTTGGTTTGTAAATGGCTATTGGGAGGGAGATATTCCGTCAATATGTCTATCTGCGTACTGGGTTCCCTAAGCTGGAGGATAGAGTCCTTCATGTTGATGGTGATACGATGACGCCCTACTGGTCAAATTTTGTGGAGGCATGTGATGACTTTGGTAGCTGGGTTGTGGTATGTTCTGGGTAGAATCATACATGTAACCAGGGTATTGAACGCTGCTGCTTAGGTGATTTTTGGTCAATGACCCAATTAAACCGTCTATAGAGTTCGATGCGCCTAGAAATTCTTTGTAATCTTGCAGACGCGGGGCGTTCGAAAGGATATTGTAAATATACCTTGACTGCGTATAGATCAGCTCGAGATGTTGGGCCTTATTGATGGTGTCCTCTTCGGATATGGGCTTTTTTTGCGCCACATCCTTTTAAAACTTTGCGGTGAGAGTTTTTAGAAACATGTATAATAGAAATCAATCTTCGAGTTTGGCTTTGCATAAAATACGGCGTCGTCGCCATTCATGGAGATGGTCCGAGATATGGGCGACGGGGGTTTGCCTAAAGTGGGTCAGTAACTCCATTCCGGAATCATGGAGGATGGGTAATTGAAAATAGGTCAGGAATGCAGTAGCAAGGGTGCTAAAGGTTCCATGTGTAGCAGAGGGATGCTCCACATACCATTTCGCTGCTACTCCCGTTAGAGTGCATTGAAACAATCTTACATGAATAGTATCATCAACGATGTTGTTCGACAAACACCACAGGTGGAAATTAATAACATGATTTCTTGGGTCTTTCGCTTGCTTTCCTTTGAACTTTGGAATGTCCGAAGGGAGGTTCATGGGCATGGGAGGCCATATGGGGTTGCGTGCAATGGGGTCATTTATCAACTTGGTTAAATCTGGTAGATTTAATGAAGCTAGAAAGGGTGACTGTGAGGTTGTAGCCATTACGACTTGTGAAAACACAATTTTCTGGGTAGAAATAGGGTTTGTCTGTAACGTACCATGCTGTGTGTTCTCATGGCTTCCTGAATGGGTATCACTCCTCTGCTCGCTAGGGGTTGTGGGAGGAGTGGTGTGTGGTGACCCTGTGTGGATGTTCACCGTTGTGGTGTTTGGCGACCGACTAGGGTTCCCAACTAATGATGCCCCAATAAAGGATGAACCAATAATGGTGGCAGTGTTCCATATTTGATGCCTAAATGGCGAAGGGCCTGGAACCCATCCCAGTAATGGGGGGAGGTCCAAAAGACATCTAGATCGACGAGGTCTCGTTGGGTCCGTTCTGGCGTCAACTAGGTATGGTTTTGGAAATATTTGAGAGGATAGAAACTATAATAAAAGAAAAATTTCGATCGCATACATAAAACAAAGCGAAAATAAAAGAAATTCTCCCTTTAAATTAATCCTATGTGATCATTCAAACAACGTCCCGAAGAAACTCGTGACGCCCCAAGTCAACCAAAGAAAATCCACCAAGGTAAGGGTAGAGGATGTAGTGCTTATCTGCACCATCACTTATAGGGAAAGGTTGCCCTAATTTTGGCCACTAAGCACCGCCATCCCATGTGAGTGTTAGAGTCTTGGGCTTCTTAGTAGTTAAGCTACCAGTACTAAGTATCAGATGGGTCAGGTAGCCCCAACTGATACCACATGCACTTGGCCTAAGCCTAACCCCCTATGAATCGAGTCTGTGTCACGCTCATGTTTTCTTTTCTATGGGCTGATAGGCGGATTTGATAGTTCCCTAAACAGTCAAATTCTATGTTTCAAGATGAAGACTAACCAAGGCGGCTTATTGGATGCCTACCCGCTTGGTCCTAACTTAGGCTATAAATTCTTTTGTGGCCCTTGTGGGGAGAATTTAGTGAGTTTTGTTAAGTTAGTTTTAGGTGTCTTTACTTTGCTTAGGGTGTGGATGTGTGTGAACAAAAGGTGAACAAGAACATAGTTTGAATGTGTGGATATGCGATGATCCTTTTCAAAATCCCCTATTTAAACTATGTTTTGTTGTTCCTTTTTCAAAAGAAATACATGCGCGGATATGGGCCGCTTTCAATTTTTCCTAGTTAATCTATATGGTAAACTATAGGTAGATGGTGAGTTGTGAATAGAGAGTGTTCATATGCTTGCCTAGGATCACCTGAGGGTGTAGAGGCAACAAATATTACTTTCTCTTCTACCGACAATTCGATCCTGGTCCCGAAATCATAGTGCAAAAATTGAACTAAACTAATGTCTTTTACACTAGAAAAATGAAAGAGAACTAGCTAAGCATGCATGGACTTGGGCCACTTACTTTGGCTAATTAACTAGGTGTTTTGGTACCTAAATTCACAAAACATAAATTATTTCAGAATGCAAGTTAATTTGCCTCCTACTTAAACTATGTGTTAACTTTGCGAAAATCAACTTGAAATAAAACTAACACCTAAAATTGCTAGAAGCAGCTAAAAGTGAGTTTTAAAAAGTTGCGGGGCACCTCAACTAGTGTTGGAAGATGTATTATGGGATGCTAGTAACTTTTACAAGCAATACAAGATGGAAATAGTGGAAAAAATTCCACTTCCGGTTTCCGCGCGCAAAAAGCTGAAACAAGCGTGAAGGCCGCATGCAGGTCAGCTTTGAATATGTGCACTGGGGCGCGGCTGTCTGTAAGAAAGCCACACAATTTTCCTGCAAAGTAATTTTTGGGAGTTCTTCAACTTTAGCCTGTCACTAGGGATGAACTAGGAGTGAAGGAGAGAAAGGGGGCAGTTCCATCCCTACTCCACAACAAAGACAAAGGTCTCTGCAAAAAGTCACAACCACATAAAATTGGAAATAAAATCTAGTGGAGTCGCCAGTCCTGTGTTGTTGTGTTTGGCACACGAACGTACCAAATCACACTTGCTTAAGAGGGGTGGTTTTTCCCTCTTAAGTTATTGGTCACAGGAAAAAAATAGATGGAGTCAAGCAAGTTAGTGGAACATGCTAAAACATAAACAAAATAGATAGATAAATATCATGCATATTCAAAAATAAAAACTAAACTAAAACTAAAAAAAATAAAACACAAGCTGTAAATAGATTCAAACAACTTCAATAATCCAAATGGCGACGCTTACATACCCTCTTATTAAGTGTTGGTAGGAAATGAGGATGAAACTTTAACCCACTTGCCAAGGGGCCCTTAGAACTAGGGGTTCTAAGTCTCGATGAAAGGATGTCTTTACTTCCGAGCTGCCTTGGTGCAAAGTCTCCCTCTCTCTACTATGGTGGATTGGAGTGGTTGGATGGACAACAAATGAGTCCCCTCTATTTATGCTATGGATCACACACTATTGTTATTGCTTAGGGAAATTATGGCCAACATAACAATGTATTCTCATATTGTTCATCTCTTGGTGGCCTTTTATAGGAGAATTCAAATCCTCCTTCCCTCTCTTGTTACATTATGGATGGTGACCCAAGAGAGGAGGGTGATTCAATTGTGTGCTCCTTTGAGGTCCTAAAGAGGCTTGGGGGGATATCCTTAGGCAGCCTCAAGTGTGGGATCAATGTCCTAGAGTGTGCCTTGTGGTCGCGGAAAGTGACTTCTGCCACTCTCAGGACTGAGCAGATTTTTGAGGAAAATCCTCGCTTATTGAAGAATTATGCATGTAAAGGCACATTTAATTGGTTCCTTTTGTGCGCAATTTGATTTTTCCTTTCAGACCTTTGAGATTTTTAAATACTTCAGATTCTCTAATGTCTCTCAACCCTATAAATCCTTCTGTCTGACATTAAATAATGTCATTTTTTCTTATCTGATTTTCTAGTGATAACAATATCCATACCTCTTTTTCTCACTTTGGACATGGCGCAATATTTTTGATATTCTATATTTAGGACTTGGCCATTATCTTCAAGAAATTTGGTGTTTAAACTATTTCCCATTTCCTTAAGAAATTCCCCATATTTCCCTATTTCCCATTTCCTTAGCGCACTTGCATAAATCCAAAGATATGGGGTCCTGGACTAGCAAGGAGTGGTCCCTTTGTAGTGGCCTAGATATCATCCATGGATCGATTTCTCTTTTCAAGTGCCTTTCACATCCAAGGTCTAGGGATTCATAGGTTGTTAATGGCCAACACCATTGTGAGGGTTGGATTTCACCAGGCGCCATATTTCCTTATTTAAGTGTTGCTCACATTCGAGATATGGGGATAAAGGGGTCAGAAATGACTAATACATATGTGAAGGCCTTGATTTTACTTGGTCCATATTACATTCAAGCAGAGTTGGATCTGAGGATTTAGGTGTGGTGAGGGTGCACACATATGAGAAGGCTATGACCTAGGCTCGATTACCTTCAAGTAGAGTTATATATGAGGATACGGGTATCTAGGTGTCGTGTAGGTGTGCACCTCTTTGAAGGCCCAAATATGATGCGATTCAGATCTTGTTCTCAGTGCTGGAGGGCTGATCCACTAGTGAAACCTTGACATAGAAAAACCTTTCCACTATGATATCTGGGAGTCTAGAGATTCAGGGGTAGAAAGTGATTACACAAATATGCATGCCCAAATACATTTACGGAGTAGTGGAGGGTTAGTGGACATTGTGCCGTGTTGACGTGGCAGTGACATGGGGACCAAACATTTACCACGTGAATTCCATGTGGTAGCATAAGGTTTGGTATGGCCTAATATAATTGGAAAAACTTCTAATGGGAAGGAATTTTGATCTAGGACTCAAATTCATGTAAAAATTATATTTCTAGGGAGCTCTCGACAAGATGAACATGACGATGGTATCTATTTTGAGGTTTGAATACTTTGTGAAAAATGGGATTTTGTAAACCCATCTTCATAACAAACCTTGGAGATTGGGTTAAAGTAAATAGGTAACACTTGCCATTGTCAATATAGGACAAGCTTGGGGTGAGAGGGATTATTTTGTTGAGATTTTGTGTATTGGGGTAGCATTGGATGTGCTCTAGCCTTGAAAATTTGTGGAGGGACTAGGGTACACCTAATCTACAAGACTTAGAAAAGGATTTGGGAAATTCCATATCGTTTCGGAGATATTTAATTAATTAATATTTTTAATTAAGGACCCTAAGTCCAACTTTGGAAAATTAAAGGATTAAATTTAATTAAATTAAACATGTGATGAAATTGTCTTAAGTCACATGGATCAAGCTTTCTTTTAATATTAGCCATTGTTTCAAGATTTGATCATGGCCATTGGTTTCCTAATGAGAAAAGTATAAAGGAAAGGCTTGGGGTCATTTGGATGAGACACACAGAGGCAGAGCACTGAAGCTAAGTTGGAATTCTAGGGCATGGTTTGCTAAGAATTTCCAGAAGTGTTTCAGCTGCAGAGAGGGGAGTTTAGGTAAAGGGGATGATCTGATCCCAGTGCTTAGAATCAGCAAGAGGTAGAGAGTAGCTTCCAGATGCAACACAAAGGAGCAGAGGTAGTAGTAGCAGAGAGGGCAACAATTGCGCAGCGTAGGGGAAACTACAGCTATGCAGGCGCTACACAGTCACTCCGAGGGCAGCGTTGGGCAGTAGGAGACCCTTAGGGGTTATGTAGAGACCCTCAGGGGCAACGTAGGGTCCACATCACCCATTCTGTGGTTACACAGTCCTCTCTAGGCCAGTGGAGAGGCATGCAGAGGCTGCAGAGGTTGACACAGGGGCTTCAGGGGTAGCACTGGGGTTTCTAGGGCCAAGATATTGCAGAGTCCTGTAAATCCTAGTTGAGGGTGTGGATTAGTCAATATTTTGGCTTCATAACAATAGGTTAGCTTCTGATCTATAATTTTCTCCACCAGGTTTTCCGGTGTGGAACCCAGATTTGCTGTATTCAGAAAACTCTTAATAATAAAACCCTCCAGCAGCCAGAAGAACAGTTTTCCTGCATGGGTTTTTCCGGGGACTATTGTCCAGAAAATCCTTGTGTCACTTTGTATATGTGTGAATTTAATTTTTCTATTTTAGATTTGAATTAGTTAAAGTATGTTATGTGTTTTCTTTTATGTTAATCTAAAGTTTCATAAATAATAAATTAATTAAGTAGGAGAAGCATAATCAGATTTAACAATAGATTTCTGCATAAGTAACATTCAAAATTGTTCACATGGTATCAAAGCGATTGTAGATATAGCAAGGTCACTAGCAGAAGACTGAAGAATCTTGCTGCAGAAAGCAGTAGAGAGAGAAAAAACAACAACAAAAGGCCATATCTGAAGAGACATCGTAGTTTCAAAGGGAGCTGAATCACATAGAGGGTACTGTTATGAAATATTACGCTGTCTCCACGTAGACCCACGTACTTACTGTGCAGAGGCAGTGTTGGTGTTACATAGCATTTTGTCACCGTCCCTGCAATCCCCCGTCCCACACATTGGAGGGATTTTCCCGTGACCTGTGAGTAGTGACATGACCTGAAACCACTTTCATGGCATCCCCTTGCATAAGGATAAACATTCCTCTAAAGAAAGTTTCGTCTAAAAAGCCCTAAAAACAGATCTTTTTGCCTTGGCGCGACTAGCCAGTTTATCCCTCGCGCCAATGGGGGAAATCCACCATAGAGGGCGCGCCAATTGGCACTCTGTCCCTGTGTCTCACTCGCGCCAATCTTAATAAGGGATGTTTTTTAAAAATAAATGGCGAAATTTTGATTCCAACAAACTCCTGAACGAGTTAGTAAAAGGAGTTGGGTGGTTTTGCTCCGAATCTCCATGAATGGGAAGTGGTTTTCCACCTATCATGGAAGCTTCCTTAGGGATAGGGCCAATCCCATGATTATAGGGATCCCAACTCCCCTTCCTCCATCTATAAAAGCTTTCCTTCTCCCTTAGCAAGCTAGTTGAACTTATAGGAAGGAAACTATAGCCAGACAGCTATTGAGAGCCAAGCCGAAGAGAGAGAGCTTCGTCCCGTTTCTGACAGGCTTTGTTGAGATGTGCTCCGTTGTCAGCCTCGCCGAAGGAAGATCAAGCATCAGAGCTTTGGGTTGTAATCTTTCCTTTGTTATTTTAATGATAAGCGACTTTGATTATGGTTCCATTCATGTGTTTATTTCTTTATGCAATGAATTACATCCTCTCTGACTGATGTATGTCGTTGTTTCCTTGCATGTGTGCAGGTGTTCAAACGTGTTGAGCGGAAGGATCGTGATATGCCAAGCGAGGGATGGGAAGCGTCATCATTTCTTCAACGACCACTGCGTGGGAATTGAGGTAGGCAATTCGTTATGATTTTTTTCGTTTTGTAACTAGGAACCTGCGTCACTACGTGACTTGATTGTTGCTAGACCCGATCTGGGCTAGTAGGGATCACCTCTGTTTGCAGAGGGGATTTACCTCCTCAACAAACTGGTGACTCCACTGGGGACTCAGTTGGAGTTAGTCTATCTTATTTTGGTTGCTTTTGGCTTTTGATTGATTGATTTTCTCTTCTGGTTTGCCCTCCTTTGGTGTAAAACCACTGTTCAGCCCCCAGAAGACCTGATCCAGTCTCTGTTTGCTCTTTTTTCATTTCTTCCTAGAGTAAACTCGATTAGCGCAGTTTATAGCTTGAAAGTTGCACCAACTGGTGCTTGTTGCTAGTTATGCCCCCGCGCCAACGCTGTTTTGGCACATATTACAGCCAAACAGTCACGCCAACTCTGTTTGGTGTTAGGGTTTTCTTGATTTTGAGCCCTCTGGGCTTGATTTTGGGTCCTGGTGTCATTTTTCCGAATGTTTGAGTGCCTTGAAGTATTTTTTGACTGTGTTTGGCCCCTTTCCTCCAGTTGTTTTCCCTTTACCATCAGTTTTGCATTCTAGCCCTAGGGCTTCTAGGTGCTACAGTGTGCTGAGCCTCCCATGGGAGTTTTTGGTTCTCGCTTTTCCAATCAACTTCGTCTTCGCTTCTTTGCATTTGTTTTGTTGGATTCCATTGTATCATTGCGTTGGTTGAGTGATTGTTCTCTCTTTCATTCAAGTTTCGCTTTGCCTCATTCCAAGCCTAGATTACATGGTTTGTGTGAGTCTTTTGAGATTCTTCTTCGATTTGAGGGATTTATTCACCAGTTTGGGTTTTTATTGTGTGCGTTTGTGTTGAGGGAACTTGTTTGTTTTAGCTCTTTCACTGTCATTTCTCGAATTGGTTTCTTCATTAGTTTTTCATTTCGTTTGGTGCATTTTCTCTAAAACATTGAAAAGTACCAAAACAAATCTCTTTGCATTTTTGATTAGTTTAGTGAAAATTGAAAGCTTTTCTACATTATTAGTGTTATTTAACTCTAAAAGAAAAGTTTTTAGTTTCACTAGCTTGCATTAGAGACAGTAGTAGATGTTTTGTGATCATTTTGTTATTATTTGAAAAGCTCTATACCTTCTCGTAGTTAGCTTTTCATCGAACAAAGTGATATATTGTGGCATGTAGTGTGCATTTAGAGGATTTTTTGAGATACAACATTCGATAGGGCCTGAAATTGAAACATAATTTAAAGATCAACTATAAAATTTATTCAATTAACCTAAGGCAACATTGAAACATTAACGAAATATCTAGAGGTCTAGGCTAGTGACGTGTTCCGGCGTCGTTAAACCTAGTAGCTGTTGTTCGCCTTTTGGCTTTGGACAACGCTAGTACAGACTTATGCTCCTCGTAGCGTCGCGTATATAAAGGGAGACCCCACTAGGTTGCTATCCTTTATCCGTAGGAAGCCGAGTCTACCGCCTTTTACCCATGATACACCGAACACAACATTCGGGGAGATTACCTGCACGTACGTCAAGTCCTTGGTTGATTTCTCTTTCATTTTTTAACCAAGGTGTATATGGCAGTTCAGGGATATCTGGTACACCCGTCTGCCTAGATTACTAGAGAAGTCATTTCGATCTTTTCTGACTCATTAAATTTGAAAAGATCATCAAGCGCTTGTCCTTTCACGCTTGTTTCCAAATTGAAGAGATAGAGTCATCTTTTACTTGTTTGTAGACTCTTAAAACTTGAAACAGTAAAATTTTCCAGTTTCAATGTGGTAAAATTAATCATCTATGATCACACGCCCATTTAGAGATTGATTTTTTGGCTTGTTGTTGTTTCCCTTGGTTTTGCCTGTGTGTCTTTGTTTTGATCTCTTCCTCTTTTTTTCTATAGTCATAGTGGCGAAAACATCAGTTTCGTCTACTGGTAGTCCTTACACAAATGATTCATCAGAGGTCTCTCAGTCCTCTGCTGAGAAGTAGCAGCCTATTGTATCTGAGTTTCTCGACGGGGGACTGGTTATATCTGAGCTTCCCTTTGGTGGACCAATTGACTTCAATTGGCCCTTGTCCAACGCTTGGTTTGGATTTGCAGTAGGGGAACATTTCCATCCTCTTACATCGAGATCGCCTTTCTTGGCTGCCATTATACCTCCTATCCCTCATCGTCTTTTAGAGGATCTTGCGGCAGGGTCAGATATGGACTCACCCAGTCCTTCTCCTAGTGAGGAAATTCCTACATCTGGTGAAGATTACCATCTTTTTCCAGAAAACATCCCTGAGTCTTCTGTTATGTCTTCACCTGGTCCTTCGCTCCCAGCTGGATATATGTCTTTAAGTCAGTTCATGGCCGCTGTGACCTCTATGGGAATATCGACTCCATCCACGAGGTCGGTTATCCCCTCGTTAGGAATTTCGCCATCGACACCTCTCACGGCATCTCCTTTCGTCACATCAGTACCTGTTAGGCCTACTGTCTACGTAGCTGCATCTATGCCTGCTGTCACTACTCAGTCAACTAGGACCTCGTTAGTTCTTGAAGACATTTACATAGCTTCTGCTATTCTGAAGAATATTTCTCCTGATGAGTATCAATTGTCTTTACAACTGTCGAAATCGAAGGTTGGTCAGTCCTCTCAAGATCTCAACCGTCCTTACTTTTCCCATTATGGATCGGATGGTACCCTGATTTACGTATTTCATTATCAATATGATGAGCAGGGCAACCCCCTTCGTTTTCCTACTCTTGAGGTTTATCAATACATTAACGGTTTTTTATCTGCCCAGGTTGGGCATCCTTCTAACCCACAAGGACAACCCTTCCAGGGACAACCTTCGGCCTAGCCAAGTTATCTATACGACCCGCAAGGACAACCCTTATAGGGACAACCTTCGAGCTAGCATGGATTGTTGTACGGTCCGCAAGGGCAGTCTTACAACCCTCAAGGTCAACCTCTACAGCCTCACCCTGTGGTCCAGCCGGGGCAACCTCAAGGACCCACAGGCCAATCGGGGTATCAACCAGGACCGTTGTACGACCCTTGGGGGAAAATCCATCCTTCTCAACCTTTGGTGCAACCTCAGCAACCTTAGTTTCCAACTGGTCCGAATGTTGCACAGCCAGGGCCATCCTATGGTCCTGTCATAGGTCAACCTGGTTATCAGGTACAACGCGGCCCTCTCCCGCCATCAGGAAAACCTGCTCAGCCGGGGCAGCCTAGTGTCCTTCATCAACCAGGCCAACCTGTTCAACCAGGACAACCTGTTCACCCAGGCCAACATGTTCAACTAGGGCAGCCTGCATAGCCGGGTCAACCTGTTCAACCAGGACAACTTGCACAAACAGTTAACCCTGCTCAACAGCTAATCTATTCTATGCCACAGCCGAACCCGCCTGTGCGCCCAACTTATCAGGCTCAGCAGGGTCCCACTTACCAGTAGCCCGTTCGACCCCAAGGCAGCTATTACCTTCAAGGTCAGTCTCGACCGATTTACAACCCGCCCCAAGGTTCTGGTTATTACCTTCAACAGCCAGGCGACACTTGTACTCTGCAGTCAAATCCATACACTGCTTAAACGGGGCCTGCGTATAATCAGGGTTAGTACCCTGGTTATCAACCCCCATACCCTGGTTATCAACAACCGTATCAACCTAATTTTATGGCTTATACCCCATATGGTCAGAATCCTCCAGGACAGAACCAATGGGGGCAGAGTTATGCTCAACCAGGGTGGAGTACTGATACAGGTCCTTATTAGGGACTTGGCATGCCTTTCAATCCTCAGTTACCTTTCCTCGCCATGTTAGAATTAACGGATGTATCTAAATTGACCAATGATCAGATTATTCATAATCCGTATTGGCCTCCGGTTTCGACGAAGGTGCCTGGTGACTGTCCTAAGTTTGAGGGTAAATCTAGAGAAGATCCCTAAGCCCATGTCATGACCTACCATTTGTGGTGTTCTTCGAACTCTTGGGTTGATGACTTGATCCGTCTATGTCTTTTCCAGCGCACTCTTATCGAGGCTGCTGCTAAATGTTACATAGAACTACCCCGTGGTATTTTTCAAGACTTTAATACTCTGGCTATGGCATTCCTGAAACATTTCCAGTTATCGGTTCGTTATGAAGCCAGGATGCATCTTCTGACATCTCTGAAATAGGACAAAGCCACTCATATTGCAGATCATATTCATGAGTGGAGACATCGTCGTCGACTGATCAATTTTGATATTCCTGATCAGCTTCTAACTCACTGGTTCACTACCTCCTTTGTCAACAAAATCACTCAAGCCATTGCTATGGGGGCATGTGTAACCGAGGAACAAGTCATCGCTCATGCCCAGTACCTCGATTTGGTGTACTCTCAGTCTGGCACGTTATATGATATATTGAATGATGCCCCACGGCTAGGGACCTCTAAAGCACCACCTACCCCATCGGTTGACGGTGTTATTGGTTCCGACTCTCAGACTTCTCGTAAGTCCTCTAATGGGAAGCAAAAGTCGAATTCTTCCAATAATTCTGCTTCTCCCGCTACTCTAGATTCTGGTAAGACTGCGGAGGTCAATGCTGTTCAGGCCAATCCTGCGGATAATACTTCCAAAGGGAAGAATAAGGGAAAAGGAAAATCCAAATCCGATGCCCCGAAACCAGAATCCTCCAAACCACGTGTTGATGATGGTTCACAACGAAAACCGAAGTACCCTTGCCTGATCTGTGACGGAGACCACTACACCAAAGATTTTCCCTGACGATCCGAGGTTAGTCAACTTCTTAAAGGCTCTAAGGAAGCTCCGACAGTTATTAAGGAACCTTTTCCATCTCAAAAGACCTAGATGGTCGAACAACCTTCACCATCTGCACCATTTGGGTCCCAAGTTTTCATGATGAATGGTGCTGCACCTGTTTCGATCGCCACTCGTTCGAAGGATTATGTCAGATCACGCCAAGCAGCTGGGAAGGAAGTCGTTGATGGCTCGCCTCCCCCACTTGCCTTTAGTCATTTAGAAATTGAGAAGCCCAACGTTGAACCCATTGTACGTCCACCTTCCAAAGGTGTTCTTCAAAAATCTTCCTATAATCCAAACGCCTGTGCTGCTCAGAATTACAATGTTGTTGAGGATCTGGCACAGGCGCCTTCCGCAATGTCTGCGTTGGAAGTGCTTAAAATTTTCCCATCTCAATGTAAAGCTCTGTTATCTGCAATCGGTGGAATTTATCCTGCCGATTCTAGTCTTCTCACCTTCGATCTAGAGAATTTTGTCCCCCGTCTTCCACATCAAATCGCCCTTGTTATACAAGTCAGTATCAACGGCCTCAATATTCATAGAGATGTTGTGGATGAAGGTGCCTCTACCTGCATTATGTCATCTGCCTGCTGGAAGGCCATTGGCTTTCGAGCCCTCACTTCATCTCCCAATGCCCTCGAGGCATTCGATGGTAGGGAATCAAAACCCTTGGGTGTTCTCGCGAGTCTATCGATCACATTACAAGGTAAGACAATCAATGTTGAAGTGGAAGTTGTTGATGCTAAACTCAACTATAATCTTCTACTTGGTCACAGCTGGACCCACGCCATGTTATGAATTCCATCCACCCTCTTTCAGCCTTTGAATTTTCCACATGAGGGCAAGATTATCACTGTCGATCAGTTGTCTTTATTTTCCTCGTCCTTCGAGAATAACGTGCCATACGTGGATCAAATTCCTAATCCCCCTGACAGTGTAGGACCTGGTCTTTTGAAGGACCCTGTTCTCATGGGTATTTTTCCCATGCCACCATCGAACACCGTTCAAGTCAACATGATCTCTAGGTCGGATGACCCATGGATCATCCCTTCTCCTGAACAGGTGACCTATTTTGGAGAATCGATGCCTCTGACCCCAGTTGAAATCAATTATTGCAAGATCGTTTCTGCATCGGATCCTTCTCCTACTGAAAATGCTCCTTTGAGAATGGCTCTTGATGTTTATTCTCAATCCCCTTGCCTCGGTGATGTAGGTTCTTGGCCCGATCATTTGAGAGAAGTTTTTCCGTCTGACGAAGCTATTATGGAAATGATGTCTCTCGAAGATCTGCCATGGAGCGATGGACATCATCGTTCCTCATTCATGCCTGGATAGGGGGCAATGTATGATTGTCTCAAGCCTTTTGTATCCGGTTATCCTCCTCCACCTGAACTTGCTCCTTTGAGCTCGTCGGAGCATAGTTCTTCTTCTTGTGTCAAGCTCCTAAAACAATGAAACAAGCTGCTTCGAGGACAGTTCTTCAGTGTGTCAACCTCGTTAAAAAATGAAACATGGTCCCGTTCAATTTGAGTTTTGTTAGATTTTGATCGAATCTCTTGTGTTTTGAACCTTCACTCCATTTCCTATGGACTGAAGCTTGGGGGGCATGTACCTCAAATTGAGACACCATGTTGGGGGCATGCCCGGTTTTCCTTATCATTTCAAGCATAGTTTGCATGTGTGCTTTTAAGCTTGTGTAAAAATAAAATATGATTGGTGTGATGGATTTTGTGAGCTTTTAACTTTCCCATTGGGTCATGTGTTATGCAGCTAATGCATTAGATAACATTGTATTAGACATTTGCATAACATATTAAAAACATCATCATATGTGAAAAATATCCATGCAGAAATATATATATATATATATATATATATATATATATATATATATATATATATATATATATATATATATATATATATATATATATATATATATATGTCGAATGTTTGCAGTTTGTGTGCATCACATAAAATCCAAAAATATACATGTCTGTTTTAATAATATCTGGAGACAACATGTCTCTCAAAAATATGCATATGAAAAGCCTAGGCGACTAATCAGCATGGTGCTCATGGTAGCATGTTACTGCCCGCACCAATCGCCTCAGTAAACGATGAAGGCGACTAGGAACCCCTACGGTGTGCCTCTGATAAGCCATAGGGACATCTGCTAGACGAGCATAATCGGGAATCCCACGGGCGATTCCCTCTAAGTTCTGAACCAGCTCATTCCCCTCGTCCCCCTCACCTTGAGGGTCATAGGCGAGAGGGGTCCTCCACGCGATCGGCGACATATCGGCAGGCCTCTTTGGGCCAACATCTGCACACATATAGGATCAATTGTTAGAACATGCATGTATACCAAAAAAAGGCATAAAATTCATAAAATAAAAAAGAGTCTTACCCAACTCCTCATCCCAGTCCTCTCCTTCCGGGAGTGGAAGGTCTGGGTCTCCTGTGAAATCAGTACCGGCATAGGGCCAGTCCTCTACGACGATCAATTGTCGCCGAAGCCATTCGAAGAACTCGGGCCGCCATGACATTTGCTAGCCCCCTCCTGCTCTGGGCATCAATGCTACCCATCAAGCCATCCGTGGCTCTCTCAAAGGTGGATCTGTGATTATCGCCCCTTGGCCCTGGAAGATAGGTAGTTGTTCGAGGATGAACGATACCAAGATTGACCCGTACCCAAACTGCTTCAGTTTGGTATTTTTACATTTTTCCAATTGCTGTTTGATATTCATGGTTACGGCTGTAGCCCAGTCAAATAACATCGGGTTCATACATTCTGATGCTAAGAGGAGCTGTGTTTTGGTAGCCTCATGCGGCACTTGCGACCTCGCAGCCCGCGTAATGGTATGGGGCACCACTTTGAGTGCTAGATCGGGAACAGTGTGAATGTCAACTTTCCCACTACCTGATCCTGTTTGTGCCCCTGGGCACACTCTTTCCATAACCATTGAAATCTTTTCGCCAGAAGGCCTCGTACCTGTCATAATCAGAACTGGACCTCTGCGAGACAATCCAGTGATTAAGTAAAAATCGGACACTTCGAGTTCCAGCACTTGATCTCGAAGCCTAAAATTTTCCTCATTCTCATCCTAGATACTGAAAAAGTATTGCAACAATTCATGTTGTGCCCTGAGACATGGTGTCAAGAATAATTTATTTAAACCGCAATCTCGGAGAGCATTCATGCATTGCTCATTCCCCATTGCCATTTCGTCCTCTTCACTGTGCTCCCTTTATTTCCATTCGATAACCATTGTGGCTTTGTACCTGCACCAAAATGGTCATAAGCACATCATAAGATCCCTTGGGCATTCAAAAATCCAATTGATTGGTTCATTTTTTGTAAAATTTGAGCGGAAAATGAGGTTGTGCAGTTGGCGTGACTGTTTTGCTGACAATCGCGCCAGCGAGCGCGACCCCTTTGCAAAAAGAACTCGATTGGCACGCATCCATGCCTCATACCCACGCCAACTGTGTGAGCCCTAAATTTGCAAATCCTTCCCTCGGGGATCCCAAATCATGATGGAATACTATAAAATGTGGATTAAAACATAGCTAATGGAAGCGCCTCTTACCTGGAAAAGACAGGATTCAAAATGATGCACCGGATTGTCCGCAATCGTCATCGCAAATTCGCAAAGGAAAAACTCACTTTCGCTCTACACAAGAGGTAAAAAGTAAAAAGTAAATATGTTTTTACTATTTTGGTCATATTTATAAATTTTCAAAGTCAAATTAGGTTTTGGAGCTTATTTTTCTGATATTTTATCATATTTTGTCGAAAAATGGGTTTTATGCTTGCTTTTTGTGCAGCGACAGGTTTTCACGCGATTGGGACGACGATACGAGTTGTATTTTATACTTTTTCGGACTCGGTAGAAACATGAAAATGTCACTACTGGAGTCATATTTCAGCTCTTTTCTGACTCTCTAAAAATGAAAATATTGCCGAGTCGCTTGTCATTTTGATCTCGTTAAATTGGCTACGAAACGACATCTACCCAGTATATGTTTACCCCTTTTTCAGGCTGGGATAGATTATTTATGAAAAAGGAATACCCTAGCCTATCACGACTAGGAGGTTTTCTCAGACACAATTTTCTACCTTTTCAGATATGAGGAACTATCTACAAAAAGGGACTGTTGGAGTTTACTTTTTTGCTGTCTTTTCAAACTCTCTAAACATGAAAAGACACCGAGCTCTTCCTTTGTCAGACTCGTTAAAACCTGATGACATCAGACTCCGTTGTAATGATGATACTTGAGTTCCTACTTCCTAGGGCTCGTTAAATGTACTAGGTTGGATTTTTCCAAAGGAAAAACTTATATCGCAAGCATATGCTATCCCCTTCAAGCTTGTTTTCAAAAATAATTGGGGTACTCGCCAGAAATGGTGGGGAAATATGGAACCAGTATCACCATCGTGTCGGCAGTATGTCGTTCTTGAACATGGCACTTGTTTGCATTTGTGTCGGGTTGGGGACATCTCATCTCGTTTTCTGCTTGCCTCCATGGGTTTGGGTAATCCTTTTTGACCGCTCATCTGATCTTTGCCACGTCATCATGACTTCAAATCCTTTGATGTCAAATAATGCCAAATCCAGTGTCGTGCCACCGATATGTTCAAGAGAAGTTGGCCTCTGCATTTTTCAACCTCCCTCTGATTCTCCATTGATCTTGATTCACAAACATCATGTTCCTCTTCTCACGTCGATGATGTGGGAAACACTATGACCCACCTTCGATAAAGGTCACTTCCTGTCGAATTTAGCTCATTATCCAGGAAGCTGATCTAGAGACTCCCTTATGGTACCTTGGAGCCTGCATGCCTCAATGGTAGGTTCTTCGCATTCGATGCAAAGGTTCTCATCATTGGCCTTCGATCGAGTGATTCTGTGGGTGTTCAACGCCAGATCACTGTTCACATTCCATGGATTGTACCTATAGTACCTTGAGGGCCATCCTCATTATTGGTGGTACCTCTCGCGTCTGTTAACGACTTCCATTATTAGATGGTAATCAGATGATGTTCTTGCATGTTCGACTTCATATCACTTATTCACATGCTTGAACTTGTACTCTGTTCGGGTCGAGATGGGGCGCAAGACCCTGGATTTTGTCTGATAAAATCCAAGCTACGGATTATTTGTGGATTATCATGATTGGTTTCATGACTCATTTGATTGGATGGCTGCGACCATACCTGAGTCTACTTGTTGATCCTTCTTGGATGGTTGCGTCCATACCTTGGATCCCGGTTATTGTACACTCTATTATGGATGGCTGTGCCCATACCACATATCACGTATCAGAGATATTAGTTATACTTGTATGCAGGTCTTCTGACAGCAATTTTTTTAGTTGGGCACATTCTCATAAATCATTTCACCCCTCCCTCTCTCTCGGGCCTCATGCTTTAGGGGGCATATGTTACACAAAATTTTGTCACCGTCCCTGGAATCCCCCATCTTGCACATTTGAGGGCTTTTCCCGTGACCTGTGAGTAGTGACATGACCTGAAACCACTTTCATGGCATCCCCTTGCATAAGGATAAACATTCCTCTGAAGAAAGTTTCCTCTGAAAAACCCTAAAAGAGATCTTTTTGCGTTGGCGCGACTAGTCAGTTCAGCCCTCATGCCAATGGGGGAAATCCACCATAGAGGGCACACCAGTTGGTGCTCTGTCCCTGTGTCTCACTCGTGCCAATATTAATAAGGGATTTAAAAAATAAATAAATGGCGGAAGTTTGATTCCAACAAAATCCTAAACGAGCCACCAAAAGGAGTTGGGTGGTTTGGCTTCAGATCTCCATGTATGGGAAGTGGTTTTCCACCTATCATGGAAGCTTCCTTATGGATAGGGCCAATCCCATGATTATAGGGATCCCAACTCCCCTTCTTCCATATATAAAAGCGTGTCTTCTCCCTTAGCAAGCTAGCTGAACTTGTAGGAAGGAAACTATAGCCAGACAACTATTGAGAGCCAAGCCGAAGAGAGAGAGCTTCGTCCCGTTTCCGATAGGCTTTGTTGAGACGTGCTCCACTGTCAGCCCCGCCGAAGGAAGATCAAGTGTCAGAGCTTTGGGTTGTAATATTTCCTTTGTTATTTTAATGATAAGCGACTTTAGTTATGGTTCCATTCATGTGTTTATTTCTTTATGAGATGAATTACATCCTCTATGACTGATGTATGGTTACACATTTTAGATTTTACGTTGTATGTTGTTGTTTCCTTGCATGTGTGCAGGTGTTCAGACGTGTCGAGCGGAAGGATCGTGATCTGCCAAGCGAGGGATGGGAAGCGTCATCCTTTCTTCAACGACCACTACGTGGGATTTGAGGTAGGAAATTTGTTATGATTTTTGTCGTTTTGTAACTAGGAACCTACGTCACTGCATGACTTGATTGTTGATAGACCCGATTTGGGCTAGTAGGGATCACCTCTGTCTGTAGAGGGGATTTACCTCCTCAACAGTTGGGATTTTTTGAAACTATCCAGGGTGACGCAAATATGAAGCTATTTGATCCAGAAGTTCTTTAAGAAGAGCTGCAGAACTTCAGAAGGTGTTGGTGGGGTTAAATTTTCGAAGTTTTAAGAATTTAGCCTAAGCACTAGTGACAAAAATAGGGAGGAGATCAACTTCTCAGAGGGTTTCTAGCCAAAGAAACTTGAAGATCGATAAGAGGATCGAAGAGAGCTGAATCTTTGATTGATTTGGCAGATTTCCATGAGAGGAAATAAGTTGTTAGAGGGAACAGAAGGTGCCTGTTTCACCAAGGACCTTAGATCCAGATCTCTAGAATAGAGAGGAGGAGCTCCGATAGATTTATGAGTAGATGGCTCCTCACTGACTACGTGATAAGGATAGATTGGATGGCCTTTTCAACTTTGTAATTTAGAAGGCTAGAATCCTGATAGTCTTGGAGGCATATTTTCTATGAGACCATGGAGAAAAGGTCCTAGCCACATCGATCGATGTAGATCTCCTAAAGAAGCATAATGAAGTTGCGACACATGCCAAGAAACTAATAATGGATGGAGTTAAGGACCATATTTTCCCACACATAGATGAAAAGAAAACAACTAACGAGATGTGGAAGGCCTTAACATCCCTATATGAAGGGAAGTCCATCCAGAGGAAGATGCTTATGGAGAATTAGATGTGGTCATTCATGATGACCAAGGGGGAAGACGTGGAACAATTACTCTTCATACTACAATTGATTAGAGACCAGTTGACTGCCACGGGTGCAAAGGTTGAGGATGATGTGATGGTCAGTACTTCTCTCAATGCAGTCACAAATGAGTGGGAAACCTTTTTCCAAAGTATCTTGGGTAGAGTGAACCTTCCCGACTGGGAAAACTTGTGGGAAATCATGTGTTAAGAAGAACTCCACAAATTCACCAAGAAGAAATACAACATAGGATCGAGTAAGGTGAAGAAGGAAGATGAAAAGGATGCAACCTTGGCGTTAAAGAGGCAGAAAGGGAAGAATAAGCGGGATTTGTCAAAGATCAAGTGCTTCCAATGTGGTGAACTAGGAAATTTGGCCAACAATTTCCCTCAAAAGAAATAGGACAAGGAAGCTTCTTCATCCAAGGCTGCTGTGGCATATGATGGGTCAGAAGGTGATGTAACCATGAGTGCTCATGAACCAAGAAAGTGGGGAGACATGGATCTATAGAGCAGATACAGATTGAGGGCGGGATCCTTGAGCAACTCATCTCTTGGATCACATCCGAGCTACGGGAGCCTTAAGACAGTAGCGGGACAAGTGGAGCAGTTGGTGCAGAGAGTCACGGATGAAGCAAAGGCAGATATGAAGGCTGGAAGGAGTAGCGCAGTACAGATGCAGTAGCAACAACGTAGGGGATGATGTGACTTCATCAATGTAGAGTAGAGCTTCTTATGCAGAGCAGAGTTGCAACATCATCGAGGCTTTAGGAGGAAAACAAAACACAACAACAACGTGAGAGATTTCAACACAAGGGGCTGATGTGACTTCAACAGTGTAGAGGGAGGCTACTTACGTAGTGTAGAGCTATAGTTGTGCGCCATCCTCCATATGACAGTACATATCAACATCCGATGGAGTTTTAGTGATGAGGATGCAGCCCAACTGACTTGTCGATCAAAGATTGGGTAGGAGATTCAGTTGTTTCTCTCAAAAAACGAAGTTGCAGTGCAACAGGTGACAACATGATACAACATATTGAGAGGGAGTTGCAGTACAAATGTGGTAGTGACGGTGGTAACATCATGGGAAACAATACATAATGGCAGCAACAGTGCAGTGATGAAGGGCAGCAGGCCAAGCATCAGCATCACAGAAACCAGTGCCAAGATCTTGTGATACATGGTGTGATGTATTGCTAGAGCACACTCCATGTTAAGAGGGAGTGTTGCAATTTTGTGTATTGGGGTAGCATTGGATGTGCTATAGCCCTGAAAATTTGTGGAGGGACTAGGGTACACTTGATCTACAAGGCCCAAAAAAGGATTTGGGAAATTCCATTCATTTTGGGAGATATTTAATTAATTAATCTTTTTAATTAAGGACGCTAAGTCTAACTTAGGAAAATTGTATGATTAAAGTTAATTAAATTAAACATGTGATGAAATTGTCTTAAGTCATATGGATCAAGCTTTCTTTTAATATTAGCCATTGATTCAAGATATAATCATGGCCATTGGTTTCCCAATGAGAAAAGTATAAAGGAAAGGCTTGGGTTCATTGGATGAGACACACAGAGTCAGAACACTGAAGGTAAGCTTGAATTCTAGGGCATGGTTTGCTAAGAATTTTCAGAAGTGTTTTAGTTGCAAAGAGGGGAGTTTAGGCAAAGGGGATGATCTGATGCCAGTGCCTAGAATCAACAAGATCCAGAGAGCAGCTTCGAGAGGCAACGCAGAGGAGTAGAGACAACAACAATAGAGAGGGAAGCAGTTGCACAACGCAGGGGAAGCTACAGCTACACAATCTCTCTTAGGGCAGCGTTGGGTAGCAGGAGACCCTTAGGGGTTATGCAGAGACCCTCAGGGGCAGTGTAGGGTTTGCGTCATCCATTCTGGGGTTACATAGTTCTCTCCAGGCCAGCGCAGAGGCACACAAAGGCTGCAGAACCTGACGCAGGGGCTTCATGGGCAGCGATGGGATTCTAGGGCGAAGATCTAGTTGAGTCCTATAAATCCTGTTTGAGGGTGTGGATCAGTCAATATTTTGGCTTTAGAACAGTAGGTTAGTTGTAGATTTATATTTTTCTCTGTCGGGTTTTCCAGTGTGGAACTCAGATTTTTTGTATTAAAAAAACTCTTAATAATAAAACCCTCCAACAACCAGAAGACTAGTTTTTTGACATTGGGTTTTTCCGGGGACTATTGTCCAGAAAATTGTTGTGTTACTTTGTCTATATGTGCATGTACATTTTATGTTTTAGATCTGAATTGGTGAAAGTATGTTATGTGTTTGCTTTGATGTTAATTTGAAGTTTCAACATCAATAACTTAATTAAGTAGGAGAAGCATAACCAGATCTAACAATAGTTTTCTACATAAGTAACATTTAGAAATTTTCACATATTACATAATGGTATTAGAGCAAGGGTTCAACACTAGACCTTTAGGGATAAAGTTAGAGCTATGATATAAAATGGTATTAGAGAAAAGTTTCAATACTATATATTTGGGAATAAAGTTAGAGTTTTGATATAGAGTGGTATCAAAGCAAAGGTTTAACACTAGACCTTTGGGGATAAAGTTAGAAGCTCTGATACAAAGTGATATCAAAGCCAAGGTTCAACACTAGAACCTAATGATCCCTTAGAATGATAAAATTATTTGAGATGAAGTTGGAGCTTTGATATAGAGTGTTATCAAAGCTTAGGTTCAACATTTGACCCAAAGAGGATCACATAAAGGATAAAGTTAAATACGATATATTATTGCAGATATCATGGCTAATAACCTTGATAGAATGCTTACATATTTTTTTTTATTTTCTTAGAGTATATAATTGGCATGCGTTTGAGATGTGTGAAAAACATCAGATCAACATGCTTAGTGTTGGCAGGCCAAGGTAATGAATTAAAATGTTTATACTTGATTTAGCTAACAACACAGAAGTAGACACAATTTGTAGCAAAAATATAGAAATAAGCAGTTGCAACACAATATTGACCAAACCCATCCAAAACATCCCCATAAACTCTCTAGTATATTGAAAGGTCCATGATATTGAGATTTATTAACTAATAATGCATAGCTAATGTAATCTAGCATAAAAATGCAAGTGGGAAGATTTCCCTTGAACTATTTAGAAAGATTTTGGAAATTTAAAGTCACTATAAACCTTAGGAAACCCTAGTAAATTTGTTTTGTGCATATATAATATGTTATGTTCTTTGCCAAAATGAATGACCAATAGATAAAATCAAGTTGCACACTAAATTACCAAACACCGTAAGCATGAAAAGTTTTGGGTTGTTGCAAAATCTACATATATATAATTAACCCGCTACAATCCAAATTTTCTAAGATTGAATTGGTTGTGAGATCAAGATGGCATGGATTAATTGACTAACAATTGGTATGTGTGTAGAAAAATAATATTCACAGGAATGCCACGGGAAGGGGCCCATAACTATTACAAGAAAGAAAAAATTAGGTCATAAACCTACTAAAAAAATTTGAGGAAACTTATTTCTTTGTTTTATAAAATTGCTACGTTTATCCCTATGATGAGATTCCTGATGAGCTTGGAAATATATCTTGTAGAACTGCTCAGATAAATGAAAGAGACCTTGGTGGGGTCCATGTAAAAGAGATGGACAATGTTGGCATTCTTCTGGCCTGCAGGGCCACCCAAAAGAAACTAAAATTGAAACAGTTGCAAGCTAAACTAGTTGACACAACTGGACATAAAACATATTGCTGCAATTAAAAATATAGAACTAGATAGGAAACTGCTGGAAATAAACACATATTACATCACATACACTGTAAAAACAAAGAGAAATTGCAAATATTGGAACATGAATCCAGATTCCTCATTACATTAACACAAACTTTACATAGTATGCAACACTCCCTACCATGGTGAAAGGGAGGGTGTGCTGCTTCTCCAGATACTTCGTCCTCTGTCACTTGCAGGTGCCGTTGGGGATTTCATTTGCTGTTTTCGAGTCTGCATGGGTCTGCATAAAATAACTGCTATTATAACAAAACCAAAACAAAACGAAAATGGGACATTGGTGCAAATTGTTGGAAACTGAATGCAAAATTTGGCCGCTGCCACTACATTAGAATTTCTAGGTTCGTTGTGTCCTGGGCTATAGCTCCCCCGACACAATTCATTGTAAAGTTCTAATGGAGAGAACTCTTGTCACAACGTGCACCAATCTTTCCATCGCGCACATTCTAGGGTCGCATTCGTTTCGTTGCACGCACCCTTTTGATTCTGCGCACTCCTCTCCCTCAGCGTGGTTCATATACATTTTCCACCCTAGTTCTGGCTTCTGTGATGGTGATGGTGCTGGTGTTCAAATTCATCAAATCTTCTGCCAGAGCAATTTATTGAAGTGAAGACCCCGTAGTTCCACTTCAATAGCAAAGGAAGCCTCTGACTGATAAATGAAAATGCTGGCACCATTGCTAATAATGAAACATATCTGCATCACCTCATTTCAAAGTCCATATTCGTAAGACCCCAAAAGAGCATTTACGACAGAGCTTATAAGTGACACCAAAAAGGACAACATCGTGTATACTATTTTCGAGCGGCTAAACCATAATTACGTGTACTGCTTTGTTGTTCGGTCAATGGAATGAAATTCTTATCTCACTCCTTTGATATGTGCCAACCTTTGATATGGGCTAAATCTCAACACCAAGATGGGTTTTCATTTATCATGACATGGCTATCGCATGAACTTCTAGCTCACAAATCCCAACCATGCACCATCTCTCTAGTGTGTGTGGTCTGGCCCTCTGGCTCTGAGCTACGCTCCTCCATCCCGTGCACAGTTGGCTGTTACGTCCCATTTCAGTGGGTAACTAACGAATTACCAATCAACCACGACTACATATGCCGATACATACTATCATCAGTCCTTGAAAAGACTTCAATTCAGAGTGCTTGTGATGGTCTCCAAGTAAGTAAGGTGAGCAACAAAGAGGTAAAAAGGTAAAGTAAAGTAAGCATTCTGCATCGTTGGGATGCGAGTTTTCATCCGCGGAATAATGCACCCGTTAACCATTTGGTATGGGCTAAGCTCTATGGTCTCCCCTTACATTTTTGGAATTTCAGGGTGCTTAAAGCTATTGGTGACAGTGTGGGTAGATGCCGATTTGCAGATCCAAAATGTCACGACGTTTATGACAAAAGGGTGGCATGGGTTTTAGTTGAGATGCCGTTTGCAGGGGGATTGCCGGCCAATATTGACCTGATGTGGGACGGTGTGGTCTATAGACAACAAATTGACTACTGGCAAGTTCCTTTCAGATGCCACCTTTGCCATGAAACGGGGCATCTTATGAGGAAATGCTCCAAGTGGTGTGCGGATGTTTATCATGGTTGGGCTGTGAAAGTAAATCATGGGAAGGTGAATGGTGAAGCTATGATGAACCTGGCACGCATGCGGAAGAGTGATGTCGTCACGAATATCACGGGTAAGAACGTCTCTCTTGATCCTTCCCTGACTGGATTTTGTGGGAATGATGTGCAGTCTGTTCTTTGTTCTGAATTAACTTCTAGGGAATTACCCTCCTGTGTTATCCAGTCAAAGGATGTCGATACCGGCCTTTTCGTAAATTTAAGGAATGGGGTATCACCTGTTTTATGTCATGATTTTTCTGAGGTGATTCCATCTTGTGTCATTGAGTCGTCGCACATCTCTCTCGACCCATCCCCTCTTGTAATTTCTGGGAATTTGAAGCCATCTACTTTTAGCCTTGATTCCCTGAGGGATAATCCTTTCCGCGTCTTTCCATATCCATCGGGGGGGAGGGGGGGGCATATCGGTTTTTATTCTCCGGTGAGGGCCTGACATGCTTTGGTTTTGCCTTGTATTGGACAGGAGGGTTGTTCACTGACCAATTCTCCTTCTCGTGTCAATGGGGTGGAATTATCGGGATCCTTTCTTGAGTCGGTTCATCCCTCTTCTCCTTCTTAGCCGACTCAGCATGGTGATGTTCTATCTCCCAGGAATTCTATTGGGAGTGACATTGAGTTGCTTTTGTCGAATCCAGCTACGGGTTTAGTTCCTCTTGTCATGGATTCTGGTCTCTCCTCCCCTCCTATCGTTATCAGTCCCTCCTGGAGGTCGAATGTCACTGTCTGTCGGGGTAGGGATAAACAAAAGAGGAAGAAGAAATTGGTGCCTATGTTGGGTCTTAATGATGATTTACCTAATGGGAATTACCGAGATGTTCTTGTGTCGCTTGCTATTGGCCGAGTCCTTAGAGATTTAACCCCTACTTCAAGGTCTCCATCATGAAGGTCGTGTCTTTCAATCTTCGGGGGTTGGGGGGACATGCAAAGTTTTTGTCATTAATTTTTTTTTCTTTTAGCCAAGCTTTCTCTCATTCTGATTCAAGAGACGATGACGGGTGCTGATTGATCTACTGTTTTTTTTCCGATCCATGCTACCAGAGTGGCACATTGCGGTGTCCGATGCTATTGGTCTATCGGGTGGATGCGCTGCCCTTTGGGATCCGAGATGGTTTACCCTAAAATCATATGGTTTCTTTGGCGAGATATTGCTTTCAGGTTTCTGTCGGGGCTTCTGCCAAAGAATTCATGTTATGAAAATTTATGCTCCTTATGCTGATAAGTTACCTTTTTGGAATCGTTTGGAGGACTGTGGTTATTTTTTGCTCAGAAATTCCATTTTCGCTAGTGAATTCAACTGCACTTTTCATTCGAATGAAATCTGGGGAGAAAAAGGCAGGGTTGATCCCCTTGTAGATGTTGTCAGGGATCTTCTGCTGGATGCTGACTTGATTGATACCCCACTGATGGTGAATTGTCCAACTTGGCTTAATGGAAGAAAGTGGAGGGATTACATTGGAAAGCACATTGATCACTTTGTGATAAGCTCTGGTCTCAGATCTTTGATGCGGGGCACATCGGATTTTGCTGAGGATCTTACGTTATCTGACCATAGACCGATCTCTTTGGTGTGGGATTTTGAGGAGAAGCAGACCGGTTATCCTTTCAAATTCAATAGAGTTCGGTTGCGTGAAGAAGACTTCAATAAAATGATTAAGGATTACATTAAACTACATAAGAGGGGCGTGGGCTTGTCCGCCATGGAATAATTCCTCCTTATTGCGGGGAATGAAGGAGGTGTGCAGGTGGGAAAGGGATAAGAAGCGGAAGGTTAAGGAGTGGATCCGATGTATTCACATGGAGAGAGCGCTGATTTGCAGTGAGGTGGCAGAAGGGAGACAGAGTGCTGATTTCTGGGAAAAATTGAAATTTTGGAAACTGAGTACCGATATTTTTTAAATAGCGAGGAGTTAACTTGGCGGCTCAAGAGTCGGGCTACTTGGTTGGAATCAGGTGATAACAACATGAAGTGTTTCCATAATTTCGCATCGAGCAAGAGGAGAGAAAATGCGATATGGGAAATTGAGGAGGGGGGCAGATCAATTTGCTCGACTGATGAGATAAAATCGGTCGTGGTGGAATATTTTGGATCCCTATACAAGCGAAGGGACGTTCAGGTCACGGAGGAACAACTATAAATGATTAGGGATTTCCCTGTAATGTTTGAAGCTGAAGATAATCAAAGGTTCATCGGGAAGGTATCCCTAGAGGAGATAAAGGAGGTTTTAAAATCCTTTGCAGCTGAAAAAAGTCTGGGGCCGGATGGATGGACCCGAAATTTTTTTCCTTCATTTCTATGATGAATTCATCTTGGATCTGACTAACATGGTTGAGGAAGCTAGAGTTAATGGGAGGATTCATGGAGCAATTAATTTAACTTTCTTAGCTTTAATCCCTAAGAAGAAAGGAAAGCTATCCTTCAATGACTATAGGCTGATCTCTTTATGTAACACCCTTTATAAAATCATCTCAAAAGTTATTGCAGAGAGACTAAATTTTTTTTTGTCAAAATTCATCTCACCAAAACAATTTGGATTTCTGAAATATAGGAGTATACATGATGTTGTTGCAGCGACACAAGAGATTATCCACACAATACACTCCAAAAAGATGGAAGCGGTGGTGATGAAGATTGATTTAAATAAGGTATATGATAGAGTTGACTGGGTGTTTATGAGACTTGTTCTTTTTAAAATTGGACTTGACCGGGAGGCTGTTGCATGTATTATGGGTTGCATCTGCAACACTTCAATGGAAATTATTATTAATGGTTCAACAACAAAGTTTTTCCACCCTAGCAGAGGGCTGTGGCAGGGATGTGCCCTTTCTCCCCTATTATTCATTTTGGTGATGGATGCATTGAGCTTAAAGATCAAAAGGGTGGCTAAACAAGAAACGTTTAGAGGTATTGATATAAGCCCACAGATGAAGGCAACACACAATTTATTCGTCGATGATATTCTTATTTTTGGAATGTTGGTGAGGACTTGCTGGGTGGCCCTACAAGACATTTTACAGCTTTTTTGTGCAGTGACAGGGATGATGACCAATGCAGATAAATCATGTTTATTTTTTTCAACTGGGGATGAAAGAGAATATAGTGACTTAGCAGACTTGTTTAAGTTCAGTAAGGCTCCACTAAAAGACGGGTTGACATATTTGGGCTTTAGGATGAAAGCGTTGAATTATTTTGCAGAGGATTGGAAATGGCTGATCAATAAATTCCGGAAAAAGCTAAATATTTGGTCAGCCAAGTGGTTATCCAGAGGTGGCAGATTGATATTGACGCAGGCTGTTCTACAACAAATCACTGTGTACTAGGCACATCTTTACATTATACCAAACAAAACTCTAAAGGAAATAAGAAAGATTATGGCTAAATTCATTTGGGGAGGGGGAAGAGACAATAGTTCTATCCACTTAGAGAGGTGGGAAAGTATTGAAATCCCAAAAGATAAGGGGGGCTGGGGTATTTTAGATCTGGATGTATTTGGGAATTCCCTTATTATCAAGTCCCTATGGCGGTGCTTCCACTATAAAGGCATATGGCAAGAGATTGTTAAGCATAAGTATCTGGGGCAGGAGTCTTTGGAGGACCTGGTCATATCAGGATGGAAATAAGGCAGTTGCAGATCCTATATCTGGAAAGGCTTTGGAAAAATTTGGCCATTAATTAAGGAGAATCTGAGATGGAATTTTGGGAGTGGGTTTAAAATCCTTATTGGTTGTTGTAAGATGTCAGGGATTGAAAATCAACAAATTTTAAATGAGGAAATAATTAATCTCTTAAATCAAAGGGGTGTATTCTATTTGCAGCAGATCATCGAAGGATGGGTTTTTGAGGCTCCAAGATGGAAAACTCTCTCAAATCTGGGTTTGGATAAGAGATGGGAAAATGATTGGATGAGGTTTACCAAAATGCTTAGATCGCTGGGAATCTGCAGATCCTTCGAGGGTGACAGAATTTTATGGGGAGGCATAAAATCAAATGAAGGGTTGAAAGAAAAAGGTATATACACTGCTCTGATTAAAAACAAGCTGAATTAGGAATCAGATTGCTGGTTTAAGGTCATATGGAGAGTCAAAGTACAAACAAAAATGATCATTTTCTTATGGTTAGTTTAGAGAGATAAAAACTTAACCTGGAAAAATTTGCAAAGAATAGGGTGGCAGGGGCTGGGCCTGTGTATTCTATGTGGTCCAAAAGAGGAGGACAATTCACATCTTTTTTATTTCTGTCCTTTTTCCCTTGAAACATTGACTATCCTTTGTGAAAAACTGCATATACAACAACCTCCATATAGATCGACGGAGGAATGTATGAGATGGTGGCTACAAAGAGGTATGACCTTCAGGGCTATTCCAATCCTGTTTCATTGGTATATCTGGTGCAGTAGAAACAAGAAATTATTCGAGGGAATGCCATGTTCTCCCTTAAAGACCACTTTTCAGATTTACAGTTCATGGAATGTCAAAAGATCAGTCAGAATCCCCCCTGTGATTTATCCAAAAGATTATGCCCACACGAGGTTCATTACCTTGTTGGATATTTTGATGGGGCCTCACAACAATCTATTTGTGGTTTTGGGGCCTGGCTAATGATTTCACCTTTGTGTCATTAAAAAATCTACTGGAATGGTGGGAATGGAACGAATATGAAGGCTCAATGTTTGGCTCTCTGGGGGCTTTTATGGTTTGCATGTCAATTACATCTGGATAAGTTTTGGGTAATTGGAGATTCAAAAGTCCTTATCGACCGCATGAACCAGAAAGCCACTATAAATCTGGGAATGTTAACACACTGGCTGGAAAGAATTAATACTTTAAAGAGGACCTTTTCTTCCATATCATTTTGTCATGTCTACAGGGAGAAGAACAATGTTGCTGACCGCTTATCTAAGAAAGGACTGGAGGGAGTTTTTTGAGAAATGAATTATCAGTTATTCAACTCTAATGGTCTCGGAGCTGTTGGAAAAGTAAAATTTTTTTGAGCTGGAGATGTCTTACTAGTTTTTGCAGGGCTGAAATTTTTGTTTTTTTTCTAAAATAGCTTTGTTTGGTTTTCATAATTAAAATTTTGGTAAAAGCTCTGATGTATCCACCTGGAAAGAATGCAAACAATGTAAACAATTCTCTGCTGGGATGTTTTATCTTTATGTAAAGGATATAATGAAGGGTAAAGTCTATGTATTTTTCAGAAAATGGAATGACATGTAAACTGTATGGCTAAATTTTTTTTTTGTCCTGGTATAATATATAAACCAGATCAGTGTTTTTCATGTTGAAAAAAAAAAGTGAGCATTCCTTTGAGCTAAAATTGATATCTTTTGCTTCAAAATTAATGCATGTATTGAATGGATGTCCAAGAAGGGGCATGGTTAAGGCACGAAGCCTTCAATGTGAAAATTTTGTTAGGAATTTTGTAATTCCTGCAAAACATAGTGGACACTCAATTGCTCATGAATATAAACATATGCATTTCTCAAATTTGGCTCTTTGGGTTTTAGGAATAAATGTCTGATTGCATTATGAAGTACTTAGAATGAATTTGATGCACATATACAAAGTGATGATAATTTTATTTAAATTTATTTGAACTAGTTGGAGGTGATAGAATTATTATATGTGCAATAATTCTGATATCACTCCAGATTGTTGTAAATTTTTGCAATGAAGAGATTATATGTATCGACATAGACAACTATTTAGCTCATTGAAATATTAGATTGTAGGTAGAGTATTAGAATGGGGTGTGAGATAAAAGAAACTATGACATAATACCACCACCTAAAAGGGAGCAAATTAGATTGTAGGTAGAGTTCTAGAATTGGGTGTGAGATAGAAGTAACCATGAGATAATACCACCACCTGAAAGGGAGCCAACATCATAACTAAAAGTATAATGTTTGTGAGACCTAAATTTTAAATGAGACAAAGTTAAAATGATAACACAAAGAGCCTAGGAATAAGGTCGCTATGGTGACACAACATCCCCATGAAACTTTAATTACCTCTTTGGGAGAAAGTCATAAAAAACACCTTGACTATAAGATTCCTTGATAAATGTAGCGGGGCATGCGAGAAAGGATCTTGGCTATAAGAATCCATAAGAAATGTATTAGAGCATGCTAGAAAAGAACTTGGCTATAAGACACTAACAATAACCCCTTGCGGGAAAGCCCTCAGACAGGTAGAATGCTCAAGATGGGGGTTTCTTGGGCCTATAAGGGTGAGAAACTGAGGGGGGGCCATGTAGGAAAACCCGCAGATAGGTAGACTACCCAAGACAGGTATTTCCTGAGCTGGAAGGGTGAGTAACTGATGGGAGAAGAAATTTGTTAGATGCTCACTAGGATGTGAGCATGAGAGGGTCTGTTTAATGGAAAATGTGAGTTGGAATTATTATCTATGGAGGCAAAGGAAGCAAAGGATAACCATAAAGATAAGTATCAGATTAAAGCATTACTTGTTGAAATTTAGGGCTAATTTGACTTAAAATTATTATGATTAATCTCATGAGAATTGTACGCTTGTGATATAGTTGAGTTGATGAGTTGTCCAAAAAAGATAAATGATGCTGATTACAAGTAATATTAGAGTAGCATAGTGGGAACATAGCGGAGTTGAAGACTTTAGGGACTAGGACATTGTGGTGATACTGGAATCCTGTGATATGCATTGATTTCCATTATTTATGTTAAGAAAAATGTGTAGTGTTATTAGAGAAATACAAAGAGATTCCTTGTATACAAGAATCCATCAAGATTATTCCCATGTGAGGAAGCCTTGCCAAGACATGGATCACCCAAAGGAATGAGGAAGTAGAGAATGGTATGCTTGAACTTGGAAGGTGTGTGACTGCTAGGAAGAGGAGACTTGAATGAACTGGTTTTTAAAGAGTCATGTACATACTCATTGGGATAAAAAATGCATTGGGTGTGTCTGAAAAGGATAATGAGCTATATTTTTTCCCTATGGATTCCTTGAGGAGAAACAAAAAACTAGGCAGGAATGTGTTGGAATGCCACACAATCTAGAGGTGACTAGACCATGGATAATAAATCACATGGTTTGAAATGACAACTCAGGACATGGAACATGTCATTGATGTAAGACTTGTAAATATAAAGCTCAATTTTTGTTTCTATTCTCCATTTATAGAAAAATGAAGACAATGTTCCTTTAATGCAACATGGTTTGTAACATCCCTCGTTCCCCCCTTACTTTTTGTAATGTTAAAATGTGATTGTAATAATGGCATCTGATCTAAAAGGGCAGTATTAGTTTTGTTGTGCTAAGTGTCTTTTCAGTTTATAAACATGTTCATACTTGTCTCATTAGTTTGCTTAAGGAATGAGGGCTTTAACCATGAATTGTAGATGATTTTAGTGAATTAGAAGCATGAAAGAAGCTCAAATAACACTGAAAAATAGTGTAAAATAGAGAAATAAGTCACCACATAACTTTTACATAGCAGGCATGATGAAGCAGTTCACCCCTCATGGGCTACATCTGCTGGTCCAACTCCCAATGGCGTGTCCATATTTCATTATGCTCAAAATTTTGCAAATACATATAGTTACAGGGTTCTAATGGCTGTTTTCTTTGCACCAATGGCTCCAAAATGCTCCAGTTAGTCAATAATGACTCTCCATTCACCCTAAATGGGAAAAAATTGAGTCTCTTACTCATTTTCCCAGTTACACCTAGAAAAGCTCCACTAAATGTGGAGGACTCCACTTAACTAGAGTCAAAATAGAAAACTCCGCCCAAATTTAGGCCTGCTGCTAGAAATTCCCACCAAAATTAACCATTACAATTAATTTAATGGTTGGGGTGGCCACATGCCAACCCCAAACCTGCGGCATCCGTTACGGTCGACGGAACCAAGGTTTAAAACCTAGTGATAAGTTTTAAATCAAAGTTAAGTCGTGGGTTGAACAACGTGTTAGCGCTAACCGCGTGGATACTAACTGTTACATGTGATGAGAATAGCGGATATGCTGGTGGACTGAGTGTTGGAGGTTATATTGTGGGTTAAACTGCGGAGTTTGATGCTGCAACATGTGACCACCTATAGGGACCGCTGGCGGGTTGGGACAGCCGGCGGTCCCCAACCCCCAATGCAAATTGTAACCAACGTTAAATATAACTTATGATTATTGATTGTTAATATTCAATGCGTAGAGAGGGTGGTGTGGTGGGTGCTTGCTCTGCCGGAGGTCGTGGGGTCGAACACTGTGGACCTTCTAAAAATTTTACAACACAGTTCAAGGGCCATGTGGCAGCCTCAGGGCTAGCCACATGGCACCTTCCAATTGGCCCTAAAAAAACAATGTACAACCTCAACCAATAGAAGGCCACCACTTGTCATCCTGTGGTTGGCTTTGACGAAAGGAATATTCCTCAGAATATTCCTTTTGCTGATTGTGCAATCCACCTTGCTAACTAGGCATCCCAGTCAACCCTATCGCAAATTTTCCTTGTTTGGGATTTCGATTAGAATGCGATATCTCCCTCATACGACATAGGTTTTTTGAACTATTTACGGCACCATAATTAGGAAGACGAGATATATGCAACCATCTTGGTTTCAACCCAATCCTGTAACTTTCAATTTTGAGCAAAATTTATGAACTCCAAATTAGTGGATAACCATGATTGTTTGATACTCCATTTAAGCATTTAGAATTTATTATCTAAAAACCAACAAAAGGGAGGACAACTTTACAGATCCTTAGTCTTAGGAGAACCTGAATGCCAAAGTCACTTGAAAACTAGGGAAGCCACTTCTTGGAAGCACTAATTTTGCTAAAAGTAATTTATGAGATTGGATTTTGGTGGTGGAAGTGTAGTTCAATGCCCATTCTCCCTTCCCCATCATGGATTGAGGAGACAACTAGTAACGACCTTTTAGAAAATAGAGGATGAGCCAAGCCTGCACTCTCTTAAGGGCACTGAAGAACCAATTATGCACTCTCCCAGATGCATGGAGGGAGACATAGAATGATATATATATATATATATATATATATATATATATATATATATATATATATCTATATATCTGTATCTATAATATATCTATATCTATATCTATATATCTATATATATATATATATATATATATATATATATATATATCTCTATATCTATATCTATATCTATATCTATATCTATATCTATATCTATATATATATATATATATATATATATATATATATATATATATATATATATATATATATATATATATATATATCAGGCTTTAATGTTTTCCTTTGATTGGCTTGTGCTCCTTGTTTTTGAGGTCTATTATTGGGGTTGGTTGCTAGCCGTGTGTGGGAGTTGGATTTCTCTCTCTCTCACTGGTTCTAGTGCGTGGCACTCTCGTTTTACTAGAGGATAGAGGGAATTCAAGGAAGATTGTGGATTGTGTGGAGTATGAAAAATATGATCAAGCAATGTTGGAGCTTATTGTTGAACCTTATACTTTGTGACCTTGAGTGTTAATCCTTGCGAATTTATATTTGAGGCCACTGGAATGTGTTTTCTAAGCCTATGTGGTTAGTGGGAAGCTCAATGTATGACAAAATCATTGTGGTGCTTGCTATATAATTGTTAAACCACTTGAATAGGGAAATCTGAGCCGTTATGGTGATTACTAGAAGAGCTGTGAAACCACCTATACAATGGACTATAGAATCCTGTAGTGATTTATATGAAAATACAACTACAACACCATCTAAATAGTGGATTCAATCTCCTGTAATATAGAAATATCCTTATATAGAACCTGGGGTGTAGTAGTGTGATTAAACTCAAATAAATAAGTGAGTCACTGTGGTTCTTACTACTAGAGAGCAATTGCTAAAACACTTGAAAAGTGGAATCCATATCCCCAGTGTTTGACCAAGCCATTCAAGTGTGAATTTTCCTCTGTGCAAGCATCCCCTCACACTCTAGATTCAACTTAGGGGTGCTTAAATGTAAGAGAGTTGCATTGAAACTAGCCTATGGTTGGGTGGATGATGGAAGTCTCTCCTTCAATTGCTAGCTATTCTAACACATTCATATAATTATAATGATTTATGCATATTTGGATTATGGAATATGACAATATTTGTTCTGTTATTGAATGATATATGACCCTCTATTATGCATGAAATAATTCCTAAGTTTATTGTTATATTCATGGTTGATAACTATCTTGTATGTCTATGGTTATAAGAAGTGTTTCACATTGTGAAGTCTATTTCCATACTAAGGATTTGGAGGCTATACTATATGTTGTGAGTTAAATGAAAATCTGGTTGGTGATTGATGATTACTTATTTTAGGAATGATATGATAAATCTGTAGATTTGTGCACACTCATATTATTGTTGTGATTGAGAACTTGTTGTAGTGTCTACAACAATGCCCCAAATTTTCGACACTCTAAAATTTGGAGCCCTCCTTGCCTTGAAATCCTTAGAAGGTGCATTACAACAATTATCCTAAGCATTCCTATCCATAAGATCCTTCTAAGTCATCCTTCATTTTATTTTTTCCCAGAAGTCCCTTATTGTAAAATTTTGCGATTAAACGCATTAGAACCATGAATTAAAAATCTACGAGTAAGTTTAAAATCGAAAAACCCTTTATCGAAATATGTCATCACATAATGAAATTATCCCTAATCATACATCATGTTTTCATATAAGATTGGATTTATCTTGTCTATGTGATAATGAAATGTGACTGAGTAAGCCCTCTTGGGAACTTTTGCAAACTAATCTATGATGATGCGACTAGCGAATCAATTTGCAATAAATAGACTACACCACAACAACTTACCTTTGTTTGAAATTTTTTTGTGATATCCATGACTAGCCCACATGTGTGGTTGATATTATATAAAGAAGCTCATTTCCCAAACTCATTATGCACTACCCACTTTTGCTCTGAGCTCCTAAGTACTCAACATAAGGAAACATATGCTCGTCACGATCTATCTCTACAAGCTATGATTGTGACTAGTGCTAGGACGCAAGTCCGTACCACTCTCTTATCAAGTAATATGTGATTACACATTTCTATCTTTTCATTCTTTTTCGTTTAAGTTACCTCATCATTCCGCCTTCCCGATGCTTCATTTCCCTCATGCAACTAACTATATAAATACCATTACCCTCTACACTTAGCACCTAAATTATCTCTCTCTCCCATAATGGTAACTATTTCCTCAAATTTCCCTACAAACCTATTTGGCTAATGACCCCATTGAACCTTTATTTTCCATTTTCCCTTAATTGTAAGACTTCGAGCCACACCCATTGTGTCCCACAATACATATTAAGTATATGGTAGTGTCCTAGCCTCTCATTCACCTAATATTTTTTCTACCAATGGATCGTTTCCCCTAGAACATCAAATTTTGTGTCTACGAGTTGTGATTGCGTAACTATCACTTATTTCAAGTCACCACTATAGTTCAAGTTAAACCACATATCCTTCTTAACCTTGTGATCTACGACTAGAACCCATCCACGATACCCCTTTCGATTTGTGACAAAAACCCATATTCCTTCTATTTGCAATATGTGACTAAACGTTAGGTCCCTATATTACTAGTATAGTCCCTTATTGTTGTTAGTGTAACCCCCTTATTGTTATTATTGTACCCCTGTAACCCCCATATTGTTATTATTGTGCCCTTCAATTATTGTTGTTAGGTCGGCTAGGATTACATTGTGGCCCCATGGACTCCTATATATAGAAAGGAGGTTTTTTCATTTGTATCATCCAAGAATTTTTCATTCATGTAATATATTGGAGGTTTCCCCCTCGAAGTGGCTTATTTCTAAGGTGTTGATATCTCTTTTTTTCTATTTTTGGAGCCGATTTCTCAACATTTGGTATCAGAGCTTGGATTTTAGGGTTTCGCTGCTCCAAACAGGTCATCATGGAATTTTCACTATAAATTTTTTTATACGAAGGTTCAGAAGCTGAAATTTTTAGAGTGCAAAGCCGAAATTCTAAGGAACATCTTCGCAAAATTTCCGATCTTGGTTCGCAATATTTTCGGAGATATGGTTTGTGGAATTTAGGTCTTTTGAAGGCTCCCGAATTTCATCTCAAAGAGGTGATCGTGGGAAAATCTTCATAACTCTCTCTCTGAGCATCGGATTGGAATTCTGTAAAACATGGCAGCAAGTAAACAGACTTTAGTTTTCTGTTTATGAATTTTAGATCCGAAGGAGGAAAAAGTGACATGTGGCAAGTCATACAAGTTCGCTCTACTGAACCGGTCCATAATTAGGTCATCGTAGGAGATTGGGCACAAATTTGACTTCAATAATCTAAATCAGGTCAAACCTGTGGCATTCGAAAGAGAATTTAGATGGATACCTCAGTGCCAAATTTCATATATTGAAGGTCCAAAATCACAGAGATAATTCAGTTTCAATATCGAGATCCTCAAAAGAAAGAAAAAGGTGTGTATTTTTTTCCGAATTGCATAAGTCTTGTGTAAACAAAAATTAGTTTGAAGTAATTCTAAGGGCCTATTGAGCGTATATTTCAGTATTGGGTTCTGAAATTCCTCCAAAAAATAATTCAACACCCATTAAGCCCTCAGAGTACTCTACTATGACTCATGAATATGAAGAATTGCAACACGACCTATCAAAATTACAAGAGAAAGTGCACCAAATTTCGCTCTCGCAAAGAGCAACAAAAAATGAAATGGAAGTTTTGAATAAAGCGAAGATGGATGGTTTGAAGAATAATATGGATGGTTTGAATAAAGACGTGGAAGCTAAGATGGATGGCATGGAAGGTGGCATGGAAGCTAAGATAGATGACATGGAAAACATGAAGAATGATATAAAAGCATACATGGAAGGTTTGACAAAGTTGATACAAGAAATGTTTCCTAATGGAAAAAATATAGTAGAGGAAACTCATGATGAGAAAAAAATAAATGTTAATCGTGATTTCATAAACTCTAATGTTGGATGGAAGAACCACCATATTCCAAAAGATGGATATGAGGAAGTTTGATGGCAAGGATCCCGTAACATGGATACTACAGATGGAGCAATATTTTGATCTCAATAACGTGAAAAACACACAAAAGGTACGCATTGCAACTTTACATTTAGAACAAAATACATTTGTATGGTATCGATGGCTTTGCTCTCGTAAAAAAATTGTCACATGGTCAATTTTTACGGAGGAAATGATAGCACATTATGAGGATACAAAGAGCAACACCTTCTTTAGCCAATTGATAAATCTCAAACAAAAGGGTTCAGTGCTGAAGCACATTGAGGACTTCCAAAAATTGAATATAAGGGTAACTGATATTCCAGAGGAACACAGGATTGATGTCTTCATAGGGAATTTAAAGGATAACATCCAACATGAAGTCCACGTTTGGGAACCTGATTCATTGGAGAAGGCATTCAGGTTGGCAAGAAAAATTGAATGTAAAATTATGTCGACAAGGAAGCCTACCACTCACATCTATAAAGATGGAAGTGTTGCTACTCCTAGACTTCCACAACCTACAAGGTTGACACCACATTAATTGGAAGAAAAAATATCAAAAGGGCTTTGCTACAGTTGTGATAGCAAATACACTAAAGGTCATAAGTGTGCTGAGAAGAAATTATTTTACATAGATTGTGAAGGGGAGGAAGAAAATGAAGAAGAAACTTCAAAAGTAGAGGATATACACCAGGAAGAAACCCTAGAATAAGAAGAAATGAGTTCGACCATATCATGTAATGCATTGGCAGGAATTACCACTCAAACTCTCAATATAGAAGGAGATATCAAGAAGAAAAAGGTAATAGTGTTGATTGATTCGGGTAGTACCCATAATTTTATTCATTGTAAGGTAGCCAAGGAATTGAATTGTTTCCTATACCCAGCACTAGAATTTCAAGTGATGGTTGCGAATGGAGGAACTATAAATTGCTCTGGAAAATGCCATAATATCAAGCTAGCCATGGGGGAATATGTATTGAATAGTCCAATGCTTTCCATCCCAATGCAAGGCACTGATGTTGTACTGGGAGTACAGTGGTTACAATATTTGGGGACGGTAGCTTTTAATTTTCAAGAAATTTTCTTGAATTTTTTCGGAAGGAAAGGAAATCAAATTATGGGGTATCGTAGGGAAGCCAAGAAATATAACAAGCTCTAATGTCATGACAAAGATTCTGAAGAAAGAACAATGGGGCGTAATTGCACAATTATGCTCACTGGAAGTTCCAACATCAAAATCATCTATTTCTCCAGATCTCCAAAAGGTCTTGGACAATTATTCCAAGGTTTTTGATACTTCCAAAGGACTCCCACCTATTCATGATCATGATCATGCTATTCATTTGATTCCAAGAAGTGTTCCTCCAAACATCAGGCCTTACAGATATCCTTATGACCAAAAGAGTGAAATTGAATGTATGATTGCAGAAATGTTAGAGGCTAGTATAATTCAACCTAGTTAAAGTTCCTTCTCTACTCCAATAGTATTGGTGCACAAGAAAGATGGATCATGGTGCATGTGTCCAAATTATAGGGAGGTCAATAAGCTCACTATTAAAGATAAATTTCCCATTCATGTGATTGGTGAATTATTGGATGAATTACATGGAGCAATTTATTTTACCAAGTTGGATCTTCGTTCAGGATATCATCAAATTAGAATGAAGACTAAAGATATTCTGAAAACATCATTTCAAACTCATGAGGGTCATTATGAATTTTTGGTCATGCCTTTTGGCCTTACCAATGCACCTTCTACATTTCAAGGGTTGATGAATTCCATTTTCAAACCCTTCCTTAGAAAATTTGTGCTAGTATTTTTTCATGATATACTAATCTACAGCAGGTCTTGGAAGGATCATGTTGAACATGTTGACAGGGTGCTCAAACTATTGCAGGAGAAACAATTATATGCAAAAGAATCCAAATGTTTCTTTGGAGTACAAGAGGTGGAATATCTGGGTCATATTGTATCTCACGAGGGTGTTAAAGTGGACCCTAACAAAATTAAAGCCATTAAGGAATGGAAAGTCCCCACAACCATAAAGAAGTTGCGAGGATTTCTCGGGTTAACAGGGTATTATCGCAAGTTTGTTAAGAATTATGGGAGAATAGCAGCACCTCTAACAACATTATTGAAGAAAGATGCATTTTCATGGACTCCTGAAGCAACTAAGGCCTTTGAACATCTTAAAGAGGCAATGTGCCTAGCACCAGTCTTAGCTACTCTAGACTTCACAAAACCTTTATTGTGGAATGTGATGCCTCAGGAAATGGAATTGGTGTTGTTTTGATGCAAGAAGGAAGACCCATTTATTTTGAAAGTCGTCCAGTCAAAGGAAAGTATTTACAGAAACCTATTTATGAGAAGGAAATGTTAGCAATATTGCATGCACTAAAGAAATGGAGACCTTACCTAATGGGAGAAGACAGGAAGACACTTCGAGTAAAAATTGATGCGTTCTTAAACACTTTTTGAGCATGTATCCAAGGAAGCAGCCAATGGGTCACAAGGTTGTTAGGTTATGACTTTGAAATCATCTACAAAAAGGAAACTAAATGTTGTTGCAGATGCACTCTCGAAAGTATGAAGAGGTGGAAGCATTGCTTTGTGCCATTTCAATTATCCAACCGGATTGGATAAACTGAAGCAAGGGATAGATGGAAAAGTAAATGTGGACTCTCATTCAAAAGTTGCAGCAAGATCCTAGTACATCTGATACATTTAGTTGGAAAAATGATTCCTTATGGTACAAATATCGCTTATATATTTGTAAGAATTCCCAACTAAAACAAAAGATTCTTTTGGAATTGCACACTTCTCCTTGAGGAGGACACTCTGGATTTTTTAAAAATTACCACAGGGTGAAGAAAGAATTTTTTTGGGATGGCCTTAAATTTGATATTCAAAGTTTGTGGCGGAATGCTTGGCTTGCCAGCAAAATAAAGTTGAGACAATTAAGACCCTGGGTCTTCTACAATCTTTATCCATTCCAAGTCAATGTTGGGAGGATATTTCAATGGATTTTATCACAAGTTTACCTAAGTCCGAAGGAAGGAGTGTCATCATGTGTGGTAGTTGATAGACTTACCAAGTATGCACACTTTTGTGCATTATCTCATCCATTTAAAGTGAGTACAATTTCTATTGCATTTATGGAAACAATTCAAAAGCTACATGGAAACTCGAAGATTATTGTAAGTGACAAAGATCCCATTTTTACAGGAAATTTTTGGACGGAATTATTTTCTTGTTTGGGTACGCAACTAGCTCAAATCTCATCTTATCATCCTCAATACGATGGTCAAATAGAGATAGTGAATAAATTTTTGGAAGGATATCTTCGTTGTTTTGTATCTGATAAGCAAGCACAATGGGTCAAGCGGTTACCTCTCGCTGAATGGTGGTATAACACTTCATTCCATACTGCAGCAAAAATGACCCCATTTATGGCACTTTATGGATATCATCCACCATCCATCACATCTTCTTCAAGGGAAAATGCTAGGGTTAAAGCAGTGGAGGATCACATCGAGCATCAACAAGAAGTTCTCCAACTCTTAAAGTCTAACCTAAATTTGGCACGAAATCGAATGAAACAACAGGCATATCAACATCGCAGTGAGAGAAGTTTTGATGTGGGAGACTGGGTATTTTTATGGCTACAACCATAAAAATAAATGTCCCTCAAGCAATCTAAGAAGGATAATAAATTATCACCAAAGTACTATGGTCCTTACAAGGTTTTGAAAAACATTGGTACTATGGCATACAAATTGGAGCTTGCTGCTTCTTCGCAAGTGCATCTAGTTTTCCATGTTTCATGCTTTAAAAAGGTTATAGGGGACAAAATTCCAGTTCAAACAATATTTCCAGAACATGATGAGGAAGGAAAAACCACATTGGAACATAAAGCAGTCACGGAAACAAGAACTCGACAACTACGAAATCGATCAATTTTAGAGTATCTCATCAAATGGAAGAACTTACCCATTGAAGATTCTACATGGGAGGATGAGAATATCATATAAAAGCACCAAGAGCTACTCAAGCGTTAAGGACAACACTTTTTTTAAGGAGAGGAGCATGTTAGGTCCCTATATTACTAGTATAGTACCTTATTGTTGTTAGTGTAAACCCCTTATTGTTATTGTTGTACCCCTGTAACCCCCATATTGCTATTATTGTGCCCTTCAATTATTATTGTTAGGTTAGCTAGGATTACATTGTGGCCCCACTAGGATTACATTGTGGCCCCATGGACTCCTATATGTAGAAAGTAGGTTTTGTCATTTGTATCATCCAAGAATTGTTAATTCATGTAATGTATTGGAGGTTTCCCCCTCGAAGTGGCTTATTTCTAAGGCGTTGATATCTCTTTTCTTCTATTTTTGGAGCTGGTTTCTCAACACTAACATCCTCAATATCTACTTTCTTGATCTACAACTAAGCCAATTTCAGTCTATCTTTAAAATCCGCGACTACCCTTATCCTAATTTTTTTTCTCAATTTGTGACCAAAGCTAATCACACTCTAACCTCACAACTTGCAAGTTAACTTTAAAAAAAAAATTATCTTGTGGTTTTTCAAACATTTTCAGTTTCCATGAACATATTTGAATTGTTGAGTACCATTGATCTCAAATATTTCATTATTTCAACATCTACTAGAGAAATGGCTCCAACAACTAGAAATGGGTCTGAAAAGGAGATATAAAAAAGAAACATTGGTGGAGTTGTATAAAGTCCCCTCAACAAAGTACCTATACATATGGACACTACCTACTATATAGAAAAAATAATGAAGATGACTAGGGTAGAAATATCATTTTTTTGCTAGAATGGAGCTGCCACATGATGAGGAAGAATGCCAAGTTTACATCATTGTTAAGAAATACTAGTTCCATAAGGTAGCAACACATCCAACTGTTTTCCCATGTGCAGATAAAATTGAGTGGATCGTCTAGCACATAGATTAAAATGGCACAATACTTAGGAACAATATGAGTGAATTAATAACATCTTACACAACGTTTGAATATAACTAAGTATTACATGTTTCCTAAACATAACACAATCCTTAATACAAAATAGTTTCCTAGCTTCACCAAACATACCGAGGATAACTTAAAATCTTAGTGGGAGGAGCCAAGTAAGTTCAGATAGAAAGATGACAACATTTACAAGACCCAGTCACTTTGGAAGGTATACCAAATGCTGATAGCCATGTATTACAAAATGTGTGGAAAACCAATTCTAGAGCATTTTGAGGAAATATGGGTTCCAATGATCTATGCATGTGTTATAGATGGAATTTTTTTCAATTGGGAAGATATATTGGATTCATCTATCCAATCAAATATCAAAAGGGAAAAGAATACCTATGAGAAAGAGAAATCATAATTTTACATGCCATTGTATTTTCTAAATGCCTTATGTGCCAGATGTGAGTTTGAGGGACTAGGATGGAGATGGAGTTTTGATCCAGGCATTCCACCTATACATATATATTATAAAAAATTATGGGACATATGATACAAAATAATTTATGAACGAATCACTAAACACTTCATTTAAACAATATATCAGAAATGTTTTAACAAAGAATTAACTGTATGTTGGATAAAGCCGATAAATTCTTGCAAGATATTTCAGATTGGTTTACTCCTAAAGACGCTACATACATCATGGTATTTAGCTCTTACAAGCCCCATTCATTAATTACATGCATTTTTAATTGAAAAAGTGGTACTATAAGAAGTGGCATATCAACTTACTACAAGGTTGACAAGTTCATAGGTAAAATATAAGAAAGATATATGGTCTACCTTTCCTTTTTATGTTGAGCTTATTGTATTAAACATTTCAAGGATGTAGAAGCAAAAGCCCAAGATTTATAGTTATCACATGTATGATCCGAAATTTATAGCCGTCAATCATAACAAATTAATCAATTATAACTAGGCATATGCTTCACTTGTTGATGAATATGAGTATAAAGTAAAAAACATTTTAGTGTTACTAAAGCCTTGGAATAATCTCAAGGGATTGGTGCCTCTTAGCCTTTAGATAATCTCGAAGACTTAGATGAGAGCTGCACTAAAGAGAAACAAGAATATGAGGCTAAGAAGGAATATTGAAGAAACAAAAGTCCAAATGAGAAGGCAATAGACAAAATGAAGAGGAAGCTAAGAAAAATAAAGTTGAGGAGGAAACCAAGAAGAAGTATGCTAAAGAAGAAGTGATGAAAAGGTAGGAGGAAGAGGAGATGAAGAAAAAATAAAAGGAAGAGAGACAAATACATTAATCACTAAAGAAGAAAAGACAATAAGTGACAAAGAAGAAGATAAAAATAAAAGAGAGGAAGAAGAGAAGAAGAAGCAGGAAGAGGAAATGAAAAGAAGAGAAACAGAAGAAGCAAAGAGAAAATATTAGAGTTGGCTAAGCAACTCGAGGAAGAATTGATTTCCAAAGAACTAGCTAATAAAGAATAAGAAGATACTAGGTCAAATATTTTGTAGATAGAAGAAATTACACCCTTTATAGATGTCCATCCTCCCACACCTATCACTAGAGGACACTTTCCAACTGATGAAATAGATGCTACCTTTGAAGAGGAAGAGCAAAAACTGAATCTCTCACACTTTAGATTCGATAAATTCAAAAACAAGATATATCAAGAAATAAAAAATCACTTAGCAAGAGTTTCGAAGAATCCCACATCAAATACCACAAAAAATTTCATAATGATCAAAACTACTGTCAATCCAGTTTCCATAACGTTTACACAATCTACATTCTCTGTTGCCATTGCATAGAATGTAGCATGTTTTGTAGATGAAGTAAGGGAGTTAAAAGAGAATTTGGAAAGGGCCCAACAAGAAAATGACAGGTTGCATTTTCAAAACCATACACTTTCAAACACAAATACCCACAAAGAATATTTTAGGGTAGCAATCTTAGAGGAAATCAAACTAGTAGAAGAAGTCATCAAGCTCATTTATGAAGGAATGATACTCCTTCATAAGAAAATATCTCCATTATCAAAATTGAAAGGTGATATGAAAGGAAGAGGAGCATTGATAAAGCGAGCCTTCTCAGCCGTAGATTAAATATTTGAATGGGGCAAAGAATATTCGGATGCACCAAAAATATTTCCAAGGAAAGATAAAATGAGCATTAACAGGGACAAAGAAAGAATCAATGTCAGTACAATCACATGAGAAGTTGACCTAAGATATGACTAGAATGATAAATGCATATAAAACACAACACAAAGAGTTTTAGGCTCTCATTGAGGATTAAAAAATACCCTCTATTGGTGCAATAGGTGTATTAAGACATGAAGGGGAAATTTGGCAGGAGGTCCAGGAGAGATTAGATGCAATGAAGAAAGAAGTTGCTGAAGAAAACTTGGAACCTACAAAGGAATCAATTTCACAACATATTCTAGGACCAACAAAATTTCACACTAAACTCTTTTTGCTTTCATACTGGATACATTTAGAAATTGGGATTCTATTGTTGGATACTATAGAGTGCCACATGAGATTAAAAATTGAATTGACAAAAAATATCAAATCCATCACTTTCAAAAACAAATGTTGGTACACATACTTGACACAAGAGCTACACGTTGAGGTCCCTAATATGGCTATCATGAGTTTAGTTCCATGAATTATCCTTGTCTTTTGAAATTGCTTGTAATTTGTAAATGAAGTTATTTTTGAAGTTAAAGTTATAATATAATTTAGGAATTAAATTAATTTAGAAATGAAAATTCATATAGAAGGTGAAGAGTCACCTCATTTTGTATAATATACCCTCATGGCTAGTTAGAATGAAGTTTTAGTTTTGGACTCCATTTGAGCATCTTGTTTAGGAAAGCTTGTACATCCTTTTGATAAATCAAGTTATAGCTTAGTACTTCCACTAATATATTTCATGGATGCTTCATGTAATGGTGCATTGGAAATTTCAACATAATATTGTGAAGCTCATTAAGACAAGGCATCAATTTCATGTAGGCATTGTTGAGCATTGTGGGACTTATCTTGTGGTGATTCAAATGTATGTATTTGTAGTTCTACGTGTTAAGGTTAATGAACACTTTCCTTAGTTTAAAACACATATCTTATTTGAAGTTGTATGCTTTTTATGCTTTCATCGTCGTTGTTGGTTGAGAACTAAGTCACAATCAATAAACACATTATTTCCTTATTAATGTATCTTAATTGAAGTATGCTTACCTCCTTCCTTTAAAGATTCATGTTATTTTCCTTGGTTGTGGTTACATATTCTATATATTACTTACATAGTATTTCATAGAGCTATTCTAACTTGTCAATTGTTAGAACTTATATTGATTTTCTCACACATTTATCATTTTGTCCAAAACAAACCTTAAAGCACAATGGTGGCAACCGATCCCACTTACCATATGGGATTCCTACCTGAAACGATGTAAGGTCCCATTTGGACTTTGCACTTGGAATATCCCCTTTCCATTGGCATAAAATTTTGGTTTGCAATGGATTTGAAACTAGAAGGAGGACTGCCATTACTGTTACACAACATTTTGTCACCATCCCTACAATCCATCATCCCGTACATTGGAGGACTATTCCCGTGACCTGTGAATAGCAAAATGTCCTGAAAACACCTTGATGGTATCCTTTTGCATAAGGGAAAAAGTTCTCCTTAAGAACAGTTCCTCTAGAAAACCCTAAAAACCCATGTTTTGGCATTGGCGCGGGTAGCCAGTTCATCCCTCGCGCCAATGGGGAAAATACACACTAGTGGGCGCACCAGATGGCACTCTGTCCCTGTGTTGTGCCCGTGCCAAGCCTATTAAGGAATGCTTTTTAACAATAGAAGGTGGAAGTTTGATTCTAACAACTTCAGAACGAACCATCAAAAAGAGGTTGGGTTGTTTGGCTCTGGATCTCCTTGATTAGGAAGTGGTTTTCCACCTCTCATGGAACCTTCCTAAGAGATAGGACTCTCCCCCATGATTATAGGGAGCCTCACCTCTCCTTCTCCCTCTATAAAAGCCTACCCTCTCCATTTGCTAGCTAGCTGAAATTTTGGGAAGGAAATTATAGTTGAGTGACAATCAAGAGCAAAGCTAAGGAGAACCCTGTGAGAGAGAGAGTTTTGTCAAACCCCTGACAAGCTTTGTGAGACACGTCCCGTTGGAACCCTGTCGAAGGAAGATCATGACGTTAGAGCACAGGTTGTAATTGTTCTCTCATATATTAATATACATGACTCTGCTATTGGTTCCATGATTGCATTTGTCCATTATAAAATGCAATTTCATTCGTTCCTCTCTGACTGATTGATAGTTATAAAGTGTGAAATATTACATTGCATATTGTCTCTCTTCTTTTCATGTGTATAGGTACCTAGATGCAGTGAGCTCATGGATCATGACCTGTCCAACTAAGAACAGAAGCGCCACTTCTTCTTTGACAAAAACAACGAAGGAATCACGGTAAACGATATATCGCGATTCTATCTTTTGTAACTAGGAATCAATAGCTTTGCATGTTTCGATTATTGCTAGACCCACTCTAGGGCTAGTGGGATCGCCTCTGTCCGCAGAGGGGATTTACCTCCACAACAATTTGGTGAATCCACTGGGCTGGGGATCAGTGGGAGTTGGTCCTTCCTCCGTTGGGTTGTTTTTGGCTTTTTGTTTGATTAGTCTATTCTTCTAGTTTACCTTCCTTGGTGTTAAAACCTTGTTCAGCCCCCAGAAGACCAGATCTAGCCTTTGTTAGTTCATTTTCATAACTTTTTTAGGGTAAACCTGATTGGCGTGGTTATAACTCTGACAGTCACGCTAGAGGGTGTGAGTTGCAAGTGAGGCCCCCGCGCCATCCCCTGTTTGGCACAGATTACAGCCAGACAGGCGCGCCAACCCTGCTTGGTTTTAGGGTTTGCCTGTTCTTGGACTCTCTAAGCTTGAGTTTTGGTCCTGGGTTGTTTTTTTCTGATTATTTGAGTGCTTTGAAGTCATTTTTGACTGTGTTTAGCCCTTGTCCTCTGGTTTTTTTCCCTTTTCTGTCAGTTTTTCATTTTAGCCCTAGGGCTTCTCGGTGCTTCAGTGTGCTGAGCCTCCCGTGGGAGTTTTGGGTCTTTGTTTTCCTAATCAACTTTGTTTCTTTTTCTTTGCATTCATCTTTCTGAATCAGATTGAGTCATTACATTTATTGAGTGATTGTCCTCTCTTTCATTCAGTTTCACTTTGTATTGCTCCAAGCCTAGATCACACAGCTTGTTTGAGTCTCTTTCGAGATTCTTCTTCACTTTGAGGGATTTCATCATTGGTTTGAGTCTTGATTTTGTTTGCTTGAGTTGAGTGAACTTGTTTGGTTTCAAATCTCACTTTATCATTCTCAAATTTATTTTTCCATTATTTTTTCATTTATTTAGTGCATTTTTTCTAATATATTGAAAAATACAAAAAAAATCTTTTGCATTTTTTATTGGCATAGTGAAAATTGAAAACTCTTTTGCATTACTACTGTTGTATAATTCTAGAGAAAATTTTTCCAGTTTCATTATCTTGCATTGAAATCAGTAGTGGATGTCTTTGTGTGTTCATCTCGCTATCATTTGAAAGTTCTCAACTCTCCCGTAGATAGCTCTTCATTGAACGAAATGATGTTTTGTGGCATGTAGTTTGCATCTAGAGGTTTTATGAGATCCAACATTCGATAGGGCCTTTAAATCGAAACGTAAGTTGAAGATCAACTTTAAAATTTACTGAATTAACCTAAGGCAACATTGAAACTTAATGGAACACCTAGTAATCTAAGGTAGAGACATGTTCCGACGTCTTTAAGCCTAGTAGTTGTCGTTTGTCATCTGGCTACAGACAGCGCTAGTATGGACTTGTGCTCCCCATACCATTGTGTATATAAATGGAGACCCCATTAGGTTGCAAATCCTTTATCCATAGGAAACCGAGTCTGCCGCCTTTTACCCATGATACACCAGACACAACATTCAGAGAGATTACCTGCACATATGTTAAGTCCTTGGTTGATTTTTCTTTAATTTTTACCAAGGTGTATATGGAAGTTCATGGATATTTGGTACACCCATTTACCTAGATTACCAGAGCAGTCCCTTTGATCTTTACTGACTCTTTTAATTGAAAAGATCATCGATCTCTTGTCCTTTAAAGCTCGTGTCCAACGTGAAAGCGATAGAGTCACCTTTTTCTTGTTTCTCAACTCTTAAAATATGAAACAACAGAGTTTGGTTTCAGTGTCTTAAAAATTAATCGCACACGAAATATTCTTGGTTAGAATTTTTGTCCTTAGTGTTCTATTTCAAGGTCGTTTCCGATGGCCACTTTTTCGGAGTTTTCCAATCAAGGAGTCCCCTCCGATGGGAATCTTGGTCCTTTTCCTGCTTTTGGAAATGTTGGTGCTCCTTATATGGCAACGTTGTCCCTTCTTGGGTTAACTGTTGGGTTGCCTATTTGGTTGTTTTTGACCTCTGTGGTCCCAGATATCCCGGCTACTGTTACAACCATCCCCTCCACCTGAACAACATCATGTTGATTCTAAAGTGGACCTCTCCCATTATTCTCATGTTTCTTTGTCCTCTTCTCCTACTTCGCTTGGTGAAAGTTTGGATTCTAGTAACCAGGTGGCTAAGAAGAAGAAGAAGAAGAAGAAGACGAAGACGAAGAAGAAGAAGTTAGATAAGCGAGAGGCTAATGCTGCAGCTATTGCTTCTAAGAAGCCTTCCATTGGTAAACCGTCCGAACTTCCACGAAAGGTCAAATTCCCTTGCATGCTCTGCAAAGGTAACCATTTGCTTCGATATTTCCCTGGCATTCCCAAGGTACTTGATGCATGGTCTGACAGCCGTCCGCTATTGCTTTTGGCTTCTGGAAGTCATATTGCTAGCACGTCTTCGACTAGTACTGGTAAGACTCATAAAAAACAGGGCAAGATTACCAATCCCTGTAAGTTGTGTGAAGGGCATCACCCCATTCACCTTTTTTTGTACATGGATGAAGCCAAAAGAGTGTTGGAAAACCCTACTATTTCTGCACCCTGCCTTCCATCTGGTTACTAGAAGCTTTCCTCGAGTCCTTCACTATTTGATTCCACGATCGGTCAAGCGTCATCCTTGCTTAATCCCGCTCCCCTGGAAATTCAAGTTCAGGAATCTGTTCTTGACCAACCATTGGCCAAGGAATCAGTCGATCTGACCCCATCAGTGGTCCATCAGGTATTTTCCATTGAGAGTGGATCTATTCCCCCCATGTTCTTCTTGTTTCATCATATTCTTTAGACTTGGAGAAAGATTCTTCTGTCGCTATAGTCCAAGAAACTACTCCTCCTACTCCCATGATGGACGTCTCATAGGATGCTCCTCTTACTCTGGTAACACTGAGGGAAAACCATCTCAGTCCGATGGTACCCCCTCCAAGTAGTATGGTCGCTTCCTTCGATTCGAGTCGATTTGCAAGATACCGCCTTCCGTCTTATGTGCATTTTGAGATAACAGTACATAACTTTGATCTGGTCGTACCCAACACTATTATAGATGAAGGCACGTCTGTTAGTATTCTGTCTTCAACTACTTGGAAATATTTTGGTTCTCCACCGCTTATGCCTGTTACACAGAATCTGTTGGCTTTTAACAGAGGAACTAGTCAACCGTTAGGGATCCTTCCGAAGCTGCCTGTTACTTTGGGAGGGAAAACCATCCATATGGATGTGATGGTTGTTCCAAGCCCCTTGGATTTCAATTTACTCTTGGGGCATGACTATAATTATGTCATGGGTGCCCTTTTCTCTTCCCTCTTTCGTGTGATGTGTTTTCCACACAAAGGTCGGATCGTGACCATTGATCAGCTTTCATTCTTTGGTCCTAACATGACATCTAGTCCAACATCATCCATTCCGGGTATTTATCTGCCAGTTGTGTCATCCCCGCCACATTTCAATTATGTGGCTACCTGTCCTGTGCTCGTATTCAGTGATAGTGCCATTGTGCATCGTGTGCTGGGGAATTGGGTCATGATTTCTGAGATTTTGTTCTCCCATATGGTGCGGAACTCTTGGAAACCATGAATTATTATTCATCATGAGAAGCTGGATGGAGCAGAGTTCGTTTTCTTGTGTCAAGCTCCTTAAAAAATGAAACAAGGTCTCCAGAGTATAGTTCGTTTTCTTGTGTCAAGCTCGTTAAAAAATGAAACAAGGTGGTCGGAGTAGAGTTCGTTTTCTTGTGTCAAGCTCGTTAAAAAATGAAACAAGTTGTTCAGAGCAGAGTTCATTTTCTTATGTCAAGCTCGTTAAAAAATGAAACAAGGTGTTCAGAGCAGAGTTCATTTTCTTGTGTCAAGCTCCTTAAAAAATGAAACAAGGTGGTTGAAGCACAGTTCGTTTTCTTGTGTCAACTTTCAAGCTCCTTAAAAAATGAAACAAGGTCTCCGGAGAAGAGTTCATTTTCTTGTGTCAAGCTCCTTAAAAAATGAAACAAGGTGGTCAGAGCATAGTTTGTTTCCTTGTGTCAAGCTCCCTAAAAAATGAAACAAGATGTCAAGATAAAACAATGAAACACGTTCCCGTTCAATTCGAGTCTTTGTGAGATCTCGTAAAATCTCAATCGAGTCTTTAACTTGATCTCATAATTTGAACCTTCACTCCATCTGTCTTTCATATGAACTTAATCTTGGGGGGAATGTACCTTGAATTAAGTCACCATGCTGGGGGCATGCTTACTTTTTCAAGCATAGTTTGTTTTTGTTTCAAGCTTGTGTAAAAATGAAATCGGTTTCAAGCGCAGTTTATCTTTGTTTCAAGCTTGCATAAAAATGAAACCAACTTCAAGCAGAGTTCAAGCATACTTTATCTTTGTTTCAAGCTTGTGTAAAAATGAAACCATTTCCATTTTACCTCTTGTGATTTCCATTTTATTAGCCTATTTTTTCCAGATGAACCTTGGTTTTCTCACTCCATCGTCACCATTTGCTTGGCCAATCATATGCCTTCACTTGATTGTTTTACCCATTCCTGAGGAACCGCTGCGATGAGTGGTCTTGTTAGCTAGCCTCTTAACCTTTACTTGTTCTAAGAATTTCCACCATTACTGGAACCAGTTGCTACCCTTGATACCACTCGTTCCTCCAAGAGGAGTCATCTTTCAGCTCTTTTCTGACTCTCTAAAACTGGAAATATTTCTGAGTCGCTTGTCATTTTGAGCTCGTTAAATTGGCTGCGAAACGAAATCTACCTAGTATATGTTTACCCCATTTTCAGGCTGGGATAGATTATTTACGAAAAGGAATACCCTAGCCTATCGCGACTAGGAGGTTCTCTCAGACATAGTTTTCTACCTTTTCAGTTCTGTGGGACTGCCTATGAAAAGGGATTGCTGGAGTTTTCTTTTCTGTTGTCTTTTCAAAATCTCTAAATATGAAAAGACGTTGAGTTCTTCCTTTGTCAGACTCGTTAAAACTGATGACATCGGACTCCATCGTGATGACGTTACTCGAGTTCCTCCTTCCTAGGGCTCGTAAAATGTACTAGGTTGGATTTGTCCGAAGGATAAACTTACATCGCAAGCATATGCTATCCCCTTCAAGCTTGTTTTCAAAAATAATTGGGGTACTCTCCAGAAATGGTGGGGGAAAATGGAACCAATATTATAGTCATGTCGGCAGTATGTCTCTCTTGAACATGGCACTTGTCTGCATTCGTGTCGGGTTGGGGAAATCTCATCTCGTTATCTGCTTGCCTTCATGGGTTTGGGTAATCTCTTTTGACCACTCATTTTCTCTTTTCCACGTCACCATGACCTCAGATCCCTTCATGTCAAATACTGCCAAATCCAGTGTCATGCCGCCGATATGTTCAAGAGAAGTTGGCCTCTGCAGTTTTCAACTTCCCTTTGATTCTCTGTTGGTCTTGATTCACAAACATAATGTTCCTCTGTCTCATGTCGATGATTTGGGAAACATTATGACCCACCTTCGATCAAGGCCACTTCCTGTCGACTTCAACTCATTATCCGGGAAGTTGGTCTAGAGACTCCCTTCAGGTACCTTGGAGCCTACATGCGTCAATGGCAGGTTCTTCACATTCGACGCAAGGTTTTCATTATTGGCCTTCGATCGGATGATTCTGCGGGTGTTCGACACCAGATCACTGTTCACGTGGATTTTACCTCTTGTACCTTGAGGGCCATTGTCATTATTGGTGGTTTCTCTCGTGTCTGTTAACAACTTTCATCATTGGTTGGTAATCAGATGATGTTCTTGCATGTTCGACTTCAGCTCACATATTTGCATGCTCGAACTTGTACTTTGTTTGGGTCGAGATGGAGCACAAGACCCTAGATTTTGTCTGATAACATCCAGGCTACAGGTTCTTTGTGGATTATTATGATTTATTACATGACTCTTTTGATTGGATGGTTGCGACCATACCTGAGTCTACTTGTTGATCCTTATTTTACTGGATGGCTGCGTCCATACCTTGGATCTTGTTTTGTACACTTTATTATGGATGGTTGCACGCATACCACATATCATGTCTCAGAGATATCATTTTTATTTTTACTCATAGGTCTTCCAACGACAGTGTTTTCAGTTGAACGCATTCTCATAAAGAATTTCACCCCTCCCCCTCTCTCAGACCTCATGCTTTAGGGGACATCTCTTACATAGCATTTTATCACCATCCTTGCAATCCCTCATCCCGTTCATTGGAGGACTATTCTCGTGACTTGTGAACAAAAAAATGTCCTGAAAACAACTTGATGGTATCCTTTTGCATAAGGGAAAAAATTCTCCTAAAGAACAGTTCCTCTGGAAAACCCTAAAAACCCATGTTTTGGCATTGGCACGGGTAGGCAGTTCATCCCTCATGCCAATGGGGAAAATACACACTAGTGGGCGCGCTAGCTGGCGCTCTGTCCCTATGTTGTGCCCGCACCAAGCCTATTAAGGAATGTTTTTTAACAATAGAAGGCGAAAGTTTGATTCTAACAACTTCAGAATGAATCATCAAAAAGAGGTTGGGATGTTTGGCTCCGGATCTCCTTGATTAGGAAGTGGGTTTCCACCTCTCATAGAACCTTCCTAAGATATAGGACTCTCCCCCATGATTATAGGGAGCCTCACCTCTCCTTCTCCCTCTATAAAAGCCCGCCCTCTCCATTTGCTAGCTACCTGAAATTTTGGGAAGGAAATTATAGCTGAGTGACAATCAAGAGTAGAGCTAAGGAGAACCCTGTGAGAGAGAGAGTTTTGTCAAACCCCTGACGATCTTTGTGAGACACGTCCCGCTGGGACCCTGTCGAAGGAAGATCACGACGTCAGAGCACCGATTGTAATCGTTATCTCGTATCTTAATATACATGACTCTGCTATTGGTTCTATGATTGTGTTTTTCCATTATATAATGCAATTTCATTCGTTCCTCTTTGACTGATCGATAGTTATAAAGTGTGAAATATTACGTTGCATGTTGTCTCTCTTCTTTGCATGTGTACAGGTACCTGGATGCAGTGAGCTCACGGATCGTGACCTGTCCAGCTAAGAACAGAAGCACCACTTCTTCTTCGATAACAATAGTAAAGGAATCACGGTAAGAAATCTATCGCGATTCTATCTTTTGTAACTAGGAATCTATAGCTTTGCGTGTTTCGATTGTTTCTAGACCCACTCTAGGGCTAGTGGGATTGTCTCTGTCCATAGAAGGGATTTACCTCCACAACAATTACATGGCTAGAATATTCCCACATCATCTTCTTGAATCATCTAAGCAAGCTAGTAATTAATCAGCGCCACCCCCTCAACCCACCTAACCTACAGGGAATGTTCTGAAATTCAAGAATCCCCTCCATATAGTATCAAGTGGGTTTATGAAGTAACTCATGATCAGTTAAGAGCATTGAGGCCTTTTACTTGTGAATACCTTAGAAATTTTGGAATCCTTCTAGGCACACTTATATTTCCCCATAAATGTTCAAGTAGAGCTCAAACAACTCCTCGTGGTGTGTTAGTTTGTAATATGAAAGATTTGGTCCACACTTCTTTGGATGGCTTAGAAAAATATGTAGAAATAATTTCTGATGAAGGTAATGAAGGACCATCAATTCTGGAAAATATGGAAGGGAAAAAATTGGAAGCACTGGTAAACAATGAGAACTTGGAAGCATTGGTGAATGGTGATAATCTTAAAAGCAAGACTGAATGTTAAAAATATGATAGTGATAATAAAAAATTGAACAATGATATGTATGGAAACCAACAAATGGCATGGATTTCCCAGGGGGCACTAAATATTTTGGGTGGAGGATACCCCTTGCCTCACCATTCAGAGAATTTTCTTATAAAGTTTGATCCAAATAAACCCACTACTGTAGAAAATCATATTAACAAATTCTACTTGTCATTGAGATTATTATGCAACCAAATCACAAAACAAAAGAAAATATAGATCAACGACTTGAAAATTAGCCTCTTCAAGGGAGAAAACTCCTTTACATCACATAAATGAAAATTGATTGGATGATTCAAATGAAAATATATCCTTGGTATGAATAGGAGTCTAAAGGGTCATAATATAATAAGATCCTACAAAGCAATAATAATGTATGGGCACAACAACAACAATAGTGGGCTTCTATGGGGAACCACAATAATAATATGAGGGCTACATGGGCACAACAATAAAAATAAGGGGGATACACTAGCAATAACAATAAGGGGGCTACAATAGTATTATAGGGACCTAACATTACACTCTCCTTCAAAAAAAGTTTTGTCCTCAACACTTGAGTAGTTATGGATGCTTGCGTTTAAAATTCTCATCCTCCCATGTGGACTATTCAGCAGGTAAGTTCTTCCACTTTATGAGATATTCAAAAATTGATCGATTCCATATTCGTTGGGTTCTTGTTTTCATGACTGCTTTAGGATCCAATATGATTTTTCCTTCCTTGTTGAGTTCTGGAAATATTGTATGAACTAGGAGCTTATGTAACAAACCCAGGTTAAAAGTTCATGTAATAAAAATTAATAAAGGCAAAAATAAGACCACAGGAAAGGGACACTTATTCCAAACTGAATGTTGGGAAAAACATCCTAGTGTGGGTGTACATTTTTTTTATTATGGCTAAGGAAATTGGCAAAGGCAATGGCTAAGGCTTTGAAAAGGCTAAAATTATTTTTGGCACATTTATTTGTGAAAATAAAGGAAATTAGGAGAAATGGGAGGTGAAAGGTCACATGTTGCATGTGAGGAGTAAAATGAAGGAAAATAATAGAAAATGAATAAAATAGAAGCCTTGTTGATAAAAAGGCTTATGAGGATCAGTTGAAAAGATTTTTTCAACATTTTTTCATTCCATTTTCAGAATTACACTCGTAGAGGAGAAGAGAACCAAGAGGAGACAAAGATCAAGCAAGCAAAAGAAGGAAAAGAAAGCAAAGGAAGGAAAAGGAAATGAAAGGAAAGAAAAGATAAATAAAGGAATAGTAAAATAGAGTAGCTTCAACAGGAATACTTGCAGGTAACAAATTTCATGTACGATTTCCTAGCTAGTTTTGACGTGCATGGTGTGTGGATGTTGGTTTTTACGGGTTTTGACAATGGTTTTCAGCCTTTCCATGCCTTTTTCCTGATAGCCATCATGTGATGGGATTGTTCTTGATTTTTAGATTTAGAATTGAAAAATGGTTTCGAAATCCAGGGCAGAGGTGGTATTTGTTTCATTCCTAAAGGCCTAGGAATCCCTTGACCATTTTTGGCGAGATACATGGTAAATCCTAAGGGTGGTGTCCCGGTAAGGGCTTAGTGATCCGATGTGGATTGCGATAAATCCTAGAGACATTGAGACAAAAAATTCCTCAAGGATAGTGATGAGATCCAGAGGCATTCCAAGCTCGGTTCGATTTTGTGATCTTGGTGCTGGTTTAGGTGACATCACGGTATGGTGAGGGTGTAGGTGGTTTAACCTTTGGATTCCCTTGCTTGTTTTTGGATTGGTTTATCCACGATATCCCATATTCATGATTGGAATATGGCACGGGAGTGACTGGATGAAAGAAATATTTGGTTCAACCATGTCTATGGTCAGGTGGTACGTGGAAGTCCTGAACCTAGTTGGCTCTTGCCTATGTTAATGAAATCTAATTTCTCTTGCTTTGTGCTTGTTATTATGTGGCTTTAATGGTTTTTATCTTATGGTTATTTATGTGGTTATATGTTGGTTATAATTATGGTTATGTGATTGGTTCTATTCATATTTCATTTCATGTTTTTACTTGTAATTGAAAGATTAATGGATGCAAGACCTAATTGATGTTAAGATAGATAATTAGAGAGGGTGGTGATCCTTCTTGATAAGTCTCATATGAATTTCTAGTCCATTATGCTCAGTCTTGTATTCATGACTTGTAGATTGCTTTTTTTCCAAGTGTTTGAAAGAATGTCACAGCCGGTTGGGGATGGTCAGGCCTAGTCATGGTGTCAATTTTTGGTTTACAATAATTATCCTTGTGTAATTTATGAATTTTGGAAGTTATAGGGATTTTTGGGCAGAGGTCTAGTCCCAACCCTAGAATATAGACTTAAAATCCACAATCGTTGGCACATCACTACCCAAAAAAGTCCACAGTCACATTGATGCCTTTGTAAGGTAGAAACTAGGGGTAAAAATAATGGAAAAGTCAGGTTGGATCAAGGGATGAACACTTGGAGGGGTTGGATTACTCGTGGAGGGTCTTGTGGCACCTAAGGGGGGTTAGTAAGGTAGTGTGTCGACTCCATTTACTTAAGTTCACCTAGGTGGTTGAGTCTGGTCATAACTTCCCCTCATCTCATGTTTACCCAGGATAAGCTGGTGAAAGTGGGTAGATGTGAGGGGAGGTGTACGTTACAGGTTGTATCATAACATGGTTCAAACAATTGGACTAGATGGGATGAATGCATGTTGTTATGCATGCATTTTTTTTATTAAGGTGGTCATGCATGAGGTTATGGTCCGAAAGATATGTCATTATGATGCCATGGGAATGTTATGATGCTGATGTATTGACTGAGATGGAGCAAGAGATGCAGATCTTCAGAGTGAGGTTGCAACACTAGACTTTGGGGTAAGAGAAGAATGTATGTTTGACATGCAGGTATGTTGGTTAATGATTATTATGAAAATTAGGGTTATGTAAATGCTTGCCATTTTATCATTGTTGTGGTTACCTGTATGATAGCTGTTAGTTAATCAATGTGATAATATGTATCTGTGTTATTTAGTCATGAAGGATAGTAAATTGTTGTTATATGCATTGTGGTCATACACGTGATGATTATGTTATATGATTAACTTGTTGTTATTATATGTTAGTTAACTTGAGGATTAGGGTTATTTCATTTAATATCTTTTTTGTTATATAGATTGGCCTATGTAGACGATTATGGCTATGACATTCAGGTATGATTTAATATATTGTGATATTATGTCATACTAATCTAGACTGACTGTGCATATGTGATTTTTATGCATGGATGACAATTGTTTATGACTTTATGGTGTGAACATGTTAGATTGTTACTATTATGGATATCATGACCTTAATTATGTTTTAGTTGATATGTTGTGAAGTTATATCGTGCTAATATAGATTTATTTTGCAGATAGGATACCCACCCCCCCCCCAAGATACATGAGGTATGAGTTTGATTATGTCATATATTTGGTGTTTGAGTGTTTGATTATGTCGCCTATTTGGTATGAGTTTACTTATGTCATCTACTTGGTACTTGAATGCTTGATTATGTCATCTAATTGGTGTTTGAGTTTTTGGTTTCTATTATGTCGTCTATATGTTTTTTGAATGTTTGAATAGTTGCATGATATGATTTTGTATCTAAAATATTGCATGAAGGAATGATCTTGTCTGAGATGGTTGCACTAACACATATGTGTTGAGAACAACTGATATGTACTTGAGTGTAAGTAGGTGATATTTGTAGCATTATGTATTATCACTGATGAATGTGAGTTGATTGTTGATTATGACATGGTTTCTAGACTCAGTAAAGGTTTATTTTAGATTAATACATATGATGCCTTGATCTTTGGAACATGTATCGGACATGTGTGTTTAGTTACAAGGCATTGTGCTTGGAAAAACAGGGTAAGATAACTGGTATATTGTTGAATTTATTTATACACTCATAATTATGCTTTTATGGTAGTATGATACAGGGAATTGCATGGAAATGAGACTACAATGAAATATTGAAGGTGAATCAGGTTGAAATTTCCTTTAGAAGTGTTGGGAAGTCATGGGAATTGATTCATGGTGTTTTTTGCTAGTATTATAATTTCGTTCTTTTGTGATTGGTTGTGATTGATTTGCGGATTTTTTTATGTCTAGTATATGGCCATACCACTTTGTTTGTGGTTTCTTATTGTTGATGGTTATCATGGGTTTCTTCTTGGTTTATTTTGGTTCTTGTCTTTTATGTTTTGAGCATCTCGGAATTGGTTGGGAAAGAAGAAAGTTAGTGGAGATCGGGAAGAGCTTAATGAAGCCTAACAAGTAATGTAAGATTCAGATGAAACTTGAGGCATGTATAAGGGTAGCTGGAGGAAAGAGTATGACAAACAATTGAGTTGGTTTGGTCCATTGGGATAAATGGATGATGGCAGAAGTGTCATGAGAAAGGTAGTAGGAAAGGTAAAGTGAATGGACTTGAGGTGTAGGATGCCTTGGCTATGCTGGGAACTATTGTTCTCAATGTTGTGCATGTGTTGCATGAATAAAGGGAGTTCTCTTAACCTAGATATTATGATATCTGGTAATTGTGTTGTGATTATGATTATGATGATATCTATATATCTATGTACGTATGTTGTTATCCACAAAATGTCATAAGGGATCATGGTTGTTTTTATGTTAATGTTTATATGTATATATGTATGTATGTATATTTTTTTGACAGGGTCATCAAGAATCATTCGTATGGAGGAATGGTTGCTTATGCAGGTGAATGGCATGAAGAGATTTTCGGTTCATGAGAAATCAAGTGGGAAGAGTAGTCCTGAAAAATATACAAGGTCAATATCATGTGGCTATGAATTGATATTATGTGATTATACTATGTATATGCTTATGTTATGGACATGCTATGTTGAGGGATACATCAACAGAATGAAAGAAGTATGCTTGTGACATGTTGGGACAAGCATGGATAAGACACTAGAAGCAAGGTTTCTTGGTAAGGACAATGTGGTCTTAGGATGTGAATTACCAGTGTTGTGTACATGTAGCATATGAATTATTATGTACGTATGAAATTGTGTGCATGTTTCATATAGGATGTTGTGTGCATGTTGCATATATAGTGTTGTGTGCATGATTGCATATGCGATGCTCGGTACTAAGGGTGCTAAGTACATATCGTATATGTAATGCTATGTACATTTGGTAAATGTGGTGCTATGTAAATTTGGTGCAATGTACAAGTTGTAAATGCGGCGCTGTGTATATATGGTGCAATGTGCATTATTATACATGTGGTATTGTGTGTATGTGATGCGATGTACATGTGGTGTTGCATGCATGCAGTGTTGTGTACATATTATGAAGATGGCATTGTGTACATGTGGTGCTATGTACACATCGTACATGTGGTGCTTTTTACACGTTGTGCAATGTACATGTGTTGTTGTGCACACGTTGTGCAGGTGGTTCCATGTACGTGTGGTGTTGTGTGCACATTGTGCAGGTGGCGCTGTGTACATGTGGTATTGTGTACGTGTTGTACATGTTGTGTTGTGTACAATTGGTGCGGTGTTACATGTATTGGGTAGTTTTTTTTATCACGACATGTGTATTCATGGTAATGTATGGTGTGTACGTATGGTGTAGGTGTATGAGTCATGTTGTACACTGGGTGTAGGTGTATGTGTCGTGTTGTACACTAGGTGTAGGTGTATATGTTATGTTGTACACATGGTGTAGGTGTTTATGTTGTGTTGTACACTGGGTGTAGGTGTATGTGTTTCGGTACATTGTGTATGTGTACGTGTTGTATAATGTGATGGGAAAAACATGTATGGTATTGTTTGGCCCTTGTTGTTACTATTGAGTGTTGAGGTTGTTTAGTCTCTGGATTCCCCTGTTGTTGATATTGAGGGTTGAGGTGGTTTAGTATTGGGATAACCTTTTTGTTGATATTGAGGGAGGAGGCGGTTTAGTCCCCAGATTCCCTTGTTGCTTAAATATAAGGCACTAGTTGCTTGTCGAGTTTGGAAACTGATTCAGTGTGTGTACAGAAAGGATAAATAACAAAGGCAAAAGAAAAGAACCATTGAAAGATAAGTATCAATATTTTATTTTAGTTTTAATTATGCATGTGATCTATGATTTTGATCATGATGGTTTCTTTTGAGCTAACATGTGATATGTTTATATGTTTATACATGATGATTTGATCAAGGATCTGGTTTGACTTGTTGTGATAGGAAGTAAACATAATTCCAAGTGTACCTTATTTATGGGACACCAATGAGGTATGATTTGAATTTATTTCAATTCCATTTGATTCTAATGGAAATTATGTGCTTGGTACAAGAAAACATGAAAGTTCCCGGTTTGGGGTGGTTGAAATTGAATACATGATTAAATGAAGAATAAAATGAATTGAAACATGAAGTAGTATGTTGGTAAAAAATTCAAGAACAGGTCCATTGTGGGGCACTAGTACTCAATAGTGTCCATTGATTTCCATGAGCATGCTATGATTGGTATGATGGTTTTGAGGTAGGGATATGCCTTGGTTTTGAGGCAGGGATATGCCTTGGTTTTTGGACCCTCCAATGCAAGGAAGTTGTTAGAGTCCTATATCATAGTAATCAAATTCAATTTGGTCTTTATATGTATTTTGGTAAATTTTTAAAGTTTAGCCATGATCTTATAAATATCAAAGTCTAAAGTGTTATTTTAGAATAAAGGGTCTAAGCTAAGTCTAAAATATTGCAATAGGTAAAACAAAGAAGTTTTGATTTTTGGTTTTTTGCCTAAGTATGCTTGTCGGGGTTGAGGTTAAGAGGTCATATTTTGCATGAAGTCTTTCTTGCAAGCAAAATTAGTTAGAATTCTCAAGTGACTTTCCAAAATAAGCAACTCAAACAATAGTTTTGAATTTTGGCCAAGCATTAGGTTTAGGGTTTTGATGTAAAGGTGGAAGTTTCGGTGAATAGGGGATTGAATGGGATTTGAAACATTATCAACATCATGTCAAAATCATCAAAATGATATGTGTTTTTTTTAGAGACCTAAAAACTGATCAAAACCATAAATATTAGGTTGCGTAGTGCTTCTTTACAATTGTTGCACTTTTGGTTGTATATGGAATTTTGAGAGTTGGGAGCTTTTCATAACGAAAGAAGGTTTCTAAGGGGGAATTTTATGTTGTATAGACCATTTTACACGTGTATCAGTCATCAATAAACACAGGGAGTGACCTTAACTACATCAACCATCGATTCGTTGCGCTTCTCTACTTCGTTTATGTTGAACTAGGAGGTTTTGCAGCGGCAATGTTGCGTTTTCACATGGTCAAATTTAAAAGTATATTATGAACAAATGGAGATGATTTTAAAAAAAAAAAAAGAGGTTTTTGTCAAGAATGGGACAAATAATAAAAAAACACTCTCAATGTTTACATATATATAATGGTTTGGGAGATATGCAACACTATTTGAGGCCTATTTTTCAAAAAATAAAATTATGTATTTTTCTTCCTGTTTCGGTCATTGTTTTTTGGCGAGCTTTTATAACAACAGGAAGCAAGTTTTTGAAAACTAAAAGTTTCTTTTGTCAATAATGGGTCAAATAAAAAAATCATCTCTCAGTTTTTACAAAGGTATTATAGTTTGGGAATTATAGGTGTCACTTTGAGACCCATTTTTCACAATTTCGCCAAGCCAAATTTGTTGACAGTGTTTTAGAATTTTTGAAATTTGACTTGGGTGGACCTCCAACTTGGCATAATTGATTCCAAAATAAATTTGATGATGAAGTTTGTAGATTTTTCTACTCAATGCCATGATTTTATCTTCAATTAGCATATTTTTGGTTAGTCAAAAACCAAACCCTATATAATAGGACATGGGTAGATTTTCCAAATATTTTATTCCTAAAGCATTGTAACCTCTTCCTATCTTCGGGAAAAGGATGGATTTCGACCCCCTAAGTCTGAGGATGAGATGATTGTATATGTTGGAACACCTAATCCTACATGGGTAGGTGTGGAATGCGAAAAGTCACAATGGAGTCCAAGTGACCTTGGAATGTGAAACCAAGAGTCACACCATTGTACTATAAATGTACATCTTTGTATAATGGAAAATAAGAAAGCCTCACGCTTATCCTTCATTGTGTTAAGTCTCTTGTGTGTGTGTTTATCTTCCTCATACACCATGTGTGTGCTTCAACATGGTGTTTAACATGGTATCAGAGCGGGCGATCGCTAGCTCTGCTCCAAATTGAATGAGCCATTTGTGCTTATGGCCTGTACATATCTGCAAAATTTTTGACGTTTTTGCAGCATTTTAGAGAGTTTCTGCAGTAGTGTTTTTGCCGCCATTCAGATTGGTTTTGAGAAGTTCAGAAATTGACAGCATTCAGAAAGTGGTTTTGAAGAAGAGCAGTAGTGGTTTTGAAGAAAAGTAGCATTGCGTATTTGAAGGTTTTCTCACTGCTCATTTTTCTGCAATATCTGCATTTTAAATTCTGCATTTTAAAGAGCTACTGGAATAGTGTTTTTAAATTGGGTTTTTGAAGAAGAAGTTTCTGGTTTTTAATGGAAAATAATTCTGAGTTTTTCCATTGAAAGTTTCTGCGATTCTGAGTTTTTCTATTGTTGGGCTGTTGGAAAATTTCTGGGTTTTATTGGCAATCTGCTGTTGCATTTCAGTGCTTGAAATTTGTACTATTGCCCTCATTTCTGCACTTTCTGCTGCTGCTAGATTTGTTCTGCTATACATCTAGAAAAAATTCTGCTATTGTTGTAAAGATGATTTTCTGCTCTCTATTGTTTTAACATTAAAAATAAAAAATAAAAAAATAAAAAAATAAAATAAAATAAATAAATAAAAATTCCTGCAACCAACAGCGCTCATTTACCTCACTCCCTCACCTTAACCAGTGCTCACGGCCTCACTGTAATACCCTCGTGCATAACCTCTCCGCCTTTCCAACTCCCCTCACACCCCACGGCATAGCGTCCCTCCCTCACCGCTGCTATACACTCCTTACTCACAAACAAAAAAACAAAAAAAATTCTGCACTCTCACTCATACCCCAAGCCCCCTCACACTTGGCTGCTCTCCCTCTACATCCCACCCCCTACGGCTCTACGCCCACACCCTTACCGTGCGCTCTTCCCCATACCCCGGCCACTCTGCCCTCGGCCTCTCGGCCATACCCCTATTCCTGCACACTCAACTAACGACTCTTATCACTCCATACGCTCGGCCTTCAACCTATCAATACACCCTACTCTACAGCGCTCTCCATTACTCACATTCGACTCCACTCCCACTCACATTCGACTCCCCCTCCCATTTTTAAAATTTTTGAATTCCCCTTCATATAATTAATCCCTCTCATAATTTTAAAATCGATTTTTAAAATTTTTAATATCCAATCCCTCCAACGCTCTCACGTCTCCTCATTATATTGCTCATTCTCCCCCTCTTATTATTTTCTACAACCAAAATCCCTCTCCCTAAATAATTTTCCCTTCTCTTTTTTAAATTTTCCTATTATTAATTAATCCCCATTTAATTAATTCCCATATTTTAAAATCCCTTCCCCCATTAATAAATCCCCTCCTTTTTAATTCGTTCCCCCCCAAATATAATATTCCCTCCATCTTACTATTTCCCTTTCCCTTTTTAACTTATTCCCATTTTTTTAATTAATTTTTAATTAATTAAAAAAAAAAAAAAAGCAGAGAGAGGAAAAAGAGAGAAGACAAGAACAACAGAAATGAAATGAAGAAAATGGCATATGAGGAGCAGATAGACTGAATATATAGAGACAATTGCAGTTTTCCATTTTATGATTTGTGGCATAAGGGTGATTTTTTTGAATAATTTCACATTTGAAGACAAGTTTGCCATCATTGAAAACAACTCTTTGAAGAAAATTCTGCTGCCATAAAAATATTCTTGCACGTGTTTTCAGCTACACATTTACACATATTTTGCAGAAATATTGTATTGAATTGACATTTTATTGTGAGTGGAATTTGCCTCTTCATTCATAGTTGCAATTAGTATTTGAGTTGTTGGATTGATGATTTCCCTCCATCATTTGAGGAGCACATTTGGTACTTTGAGATTTCCATAGTTGGAAATTATTTAGAGTCATTTGTATTTGTTTGAAGCAAGTTGCATCACATTGTAAATGGGTGCATTTTCGGTTGAAGCCGACACCCTTTCATTTGTTTTGAGCCTAAGTTGTTGAAAATGGCCAAAATCAATGAGGCATTAGAGTTGTTGAATAACCTCATTCATTCCAATGTTGATGATATGATAAAAATGAGCAAGGATGCTCTTTGTAGAATTCAAATTTGTTTGCAAGATGCACATGAAAAGATTGAGTTTTTGCAGTTGGAATCTTAGCTCCAACAAGATGAACTTCAACAAAAGAGTCACCATTCTGAACCTGTTTCTGTTCAGAACATTGTGAAAGACTCCCATCAGCAGCAAGTCAGTAAAGTTGAAGTTGATTCCCATTCAGCTCATTGTACTAGAGCAGATTTACATACAGATGCAGCAGCTCAACCTGCACTTCCTAAGCCCATCATCAGACCTTGGGAAGAGCTTGTCCACAACAAGCACCGAACTGGTCTTGGATATGACAAGGATGTGACCTTTCATATTCCAGACTACACAAAGCCCATCAAATTTCAGAGTGCCGGATTTCTATATGACAGTTCACCTGCAGCTGTTCCAGATCCTGTTCCACAACAACAACAGATTGAGAAATGCCAACACTGTGATCGAGTTGGCCATATGAAAGATCACTGTTTTGATCTTCATCCATGCAAGCATTGTGGTCGGCACACCCATTCTTCAGACAGATGCTTCAGACACAAGCCTCCTGCAAGAACCAAGATTCATCTTGGATGGATCACTTCTTGGCAATGGGCATCAGCAGCCAAGAAGATGTTTACGACACATGTTAGAACTTGTTCACGGATATTGAGAAAACTTGCAGTTGAGTTTTCGCCATCATCTCACCTTGTCCATGACAGGGGGGAAAATGGTGGTCATGTACAAGCTTCGACGACAGATCAAGCGAGCCTGAGCCACAATCTCTCATTCCAGATTCAGAGCTGCAGCCAGAGTTCAAGCGAGCCTGAGCTACAATTCGTCATTCCAGAGTCAGAGATGTAGCCAGAGATACGGATGCCCATGAGCATACCTTCGGTTGGTGGATAACCTAAAACCATCATTTTTGGTTGGTGGATAACCTAAAACTATCATCTTTGGTTGGTGGATAACGTAAAACCATCATTTTCGGTTGGTGGATAACCTAAAACCATCATATTTGGTTGGTGGATAACCTAAAACCATCATTTTCGGTTGGTGGATAACCTAAAACCATCATCTTTGGTTGGTGGAAAACCTAAAACCACCACAGGTAGTAGACCTCCCTTCTTTTAGGTTGAAGGTCTCCCTTTTATATGAGGGAAAATTCCTCTAGCAGAAGCTTTCAGCTTCTTGCCAGTTTTGGAAGAGTTTCGGGAACTGTAACAAGTATTGCGTTCCAGCGTTTGTGGTCATCCTAAAACCACCTCATTTTTCCAACATTTCAGAGAGTTGATTCAGCCCAAGTGCTGTCATGCATACTTTGCAGATTTGTATTTCAACTCTTTTCTTGGACTCACACATACCCCTTCGGATTAAGGGGGGATGTTGGAACACCTAATCCTACATGGGTAGGTGTGGAATGCGAAAAGTCACAATGGAGTCCAAGTGACCTTGGAATGTGAAACCAAGAGTCACACCATTGCACTATAAATGTACATCATGTATAATGGAAAAAATAAGAAAGCCTCATGCTTATCCTTCATTGTGTGTTGTGTCTCTTGTGTGTGTGTTTATCTTCCTCATACACCATGTGTGTGCTTCAACATGGTGTTTAAGCAAAATTTTAGTATGCAAAATTTTTATTGGCGAGTGTAAGAGAGATAGTTTGGTGGATGCCATGATTTCTTATTTTCCATACTCAATGATTAATGAAGAAGGCCAAAGTTGTTTCTTTAAGGGATTCCATTGTCATCAAGTTTTGGTGATGTGATTTATTCTTTGTTTATGTGTACTATTTCATTTCAATTATCCATGAATATACTTTCCTCATTATTTGAATGAAGTTTAAGTGAATAAAAAACTCATCTAAGGTAGGTGCTTTGTTTTCTCATTTCAAATAATATTAATGTTTTTCATCTAAATATAAGTGTAAATTTCATCCCTAATAGATGCTTTATGCCTAGTGGAATATAATTATTTATTCCTCCACCATATACTACAACATAATTTGAAGATGAAAAGTGTTGAATATCTTTCCCTTGGTGAAGAACTGCTTACTATCCCATTTTGATCACTAAGATTTTCTAAAACAAGTGACTTCATGCCCAATGAATGTCTCTGTCACTTTGACATCAAACCTTTAAAACCTATCATTTTTTATATAAAAACCCAACCTAAGATCTAAGTGACTGAAAATTTTGGACATAGAGAGCCCTCTCTGAAGTTGGAAGGGCTAGATTCCAACTTCCAAGTGGTTTGTGGTTACCTCTGAGTTTATCTCCGTGGCCTAGAGAAATTACATAGTGCTAACATAGTGGCATCGTTGTCGGGGAGAAAAAGGTTACATATTCCTTGAGAAAGAACCATCAAGTTTCAGATCTGATTACTGATGGTGAAAAATGATCAAACACAATAAGGTTGTGCATTATTCACTTGAAATTATGTATCTCGTTAACAATGAGAGATATAAAGAACATCATCCTTCCTTGTTGCTGTTCAAATACTGTTGCACACATTTTGACAATTTTATTGAGAATTTTGAAAGTTTTTATGAATATGATAAATTTATGGATGATGAGATTATATATGATATTCATGAGAACCATTTTAACCATTAGGAAGAAGAATTAGAGACTAGGTGCTACCATATTCAAGAAAACTTCCAGCAAATGGTAGCTTCTATCTTGCCTAAAAATGAAGTAGATCAACATCCTGATGTAGACAACTATGATCCATCTTCTGAGTTTGGAGAAAATTTTCAACAACCTTGTCAAATTTTAAGTCACCAAGAGAAAGAACAAGATAGACAATCAAAATTTTAATCAACCCTTTTATTTCCTGGGTCTTTATTCCAAGAAGAATATTATCAAATTATGAGTTTTGAAATTGCGTGTATGGAAACTCAAAACAATGAGTGCAGATTAAAAAAAAATGAAGGTGTTATTCATTAAAGCATTGAGCTAAATAATGACAACTATACTCCACAGTTACAAGAGTATAATGAAGAACAAGTTGTTTTAGACCCTTTGGAAAATAAAGAAACAATTCAATATTTCATGCCTCTAGAATCATGTGAAGGGTTAAGTTTTGAAATTCTTGTTGTACATGATGTGATTGTTTCATTTGAAGCCTTTCAAGAAAATTAAAAGTTTTTTCTTGTAGATGAAAAATATGCTAAGCAGAATTATGTTTTTTCATTTGAAAATGATCATGAGGATTGCAGTGAAATTGAAGATATGAAACGAGAGCATGAAGCTTTTATTCTTCATTTTTCCCATAAAAAAGAAAGGAACATAATGAAAATTCCTATTATTTAATATTATTTTCCCTGCTTATTGAAATTAGCAAGGGAGTTTATTGTGGTCACCAATACAAGAATTGGATTCAGGATAAAGTTTGAGTTGCCATTCTCCAAATTTTTCTTTCTGCTTAAGGAAAATATGAGAAGAAAGTGATCAAATAACCATTTTCTTTTATGTTTACACTGGAATTTTTCTATTATCTTATCTATTAGATGTTCCAATAATTATAGTAGGTAGGTGTGATGAATGAGATCAACACCCGAACATTCTTTTCAATTTCAGTTTGCATCATAGTTTTCAGTTTTCAGTGTACAATTTAGGTTTCAGTTTGAAGAATGGATTTGGTTCAGTTGAGGATTGGAATAGGTTGATAGTTTGGTTTCAGTTGCAGTGGTTTCAGAGAAGAAATATGTTGCAGGAATGATGATGGATAGACACTGGATCTGAGGTTCTTTGGCACCTCACAGGGGTGATGCCATCCCCATTGGAGCCAATTTTGGAGTCCTATATCATAGTAATCAAAGTCAATTTGGTCTTTCGATGTATTTTGGTCAATTTGCAAAGTTTATCCACGATATTATAAAGATCAAAGTATATAGTGTTAGTTTCGAATAAAGGCTCTAAGCCAAAGTATGAACTATTGCAATAGGTAAAACAGATAAGTTTTAAATTTTAGTTTTTGCCTAAGTATGCTTGCTAAATGGGGTTGAGGTTAAAAGGTCAAATTTTACATGAAGTCTTTCTTCCAAGCACATTTATTCAAAATTATCAAGTGACTTTCCAGAAGAAGCAAGTCAAACAACAATTTTGAATTTTGGCCAAGCATTAGGGTTAGGGTTTTGATTCAAAGGTGAAAGTTTTTCATTTTTTGGTGAATAGGGGCTTGAATGGGGTTTGAAACATTGTCAGAATCATGTCAACATCATCAACATGATGTGTATTTTTTTCATAGACCTCAACACTGATCAAAACCACATAGGACATGTTGCGTTGCGCTTCCTTACACACGTTGTGCTTTTGGTTGTAGATGGAATTTTGAGAGGTTGGAGATTTTCATAATGAAAGAAGGTTTCTAAGGGGAAGTTGATGATGTCCATACCATTTCACATGTGTATCAGTCATCAATAAACTCAAGGAGTGACCGAAAATACATCAACCATCGATTCATTATGCTTCTCTGCCGCGTTTCTACTAAAGTAGGAGGTTGCACAATAAAATAAAATAAAATAAAATTTTTGTATTTTTTTTCCTGTTTCATTCATTGTTGTTTGGCGCAATTTTCTAATATATGGAAGAGAATTTTTGAAAAATAAAAGAGGTTTTTGTAAAAAATGGGCCAAATAACAAAAAAATCTCTCATTTTTTTCACAGATGTTACTTTTTTGGAATTATAGGTGTCACTTTGAGACCCATTTTTCACAATTTTGCTAAGCCAGATTTGCGGACAAAGTTTTAGAATTTTTGAAATTCGACTTGGTGGACATCCAACTTGGAATAATTGATTCAAAACTGAATTGGATGATGGATTTTGAATATGTTTCTACCCAATTCCATGATTTTCTCTTCAATTAGCATATTTTTGGTTAGTAAAAAGCCAAACCCTAGATAGTAATATATGGACATATTTTCCAAATATTTTATTCTGAAAGCCTTGTAACCTCTTCCTATATTTGGGAAAAGGATGGATTTAGACCCCCTACGTTTAAGGATGAGATTATTGTATATATTTTATGAATTTTAATATGAAAAATGGTGATTGGCGAGTGTAAGAGAGAGAGTTTTGTGTATGCTGCGATTTCTTATTTTCCATACTTAATGGTTAATGAAGAAGGCCAAAGTTGTTTATTTCAAGGATTCACGTGTCAACAAGCTTTAGTGATGTGTTTTATTATGTGTTTATGTTTCCTCTTTACTTTCATTTATCCATGAATATACTTTCCTCATTATTTGAATGAAGTTTTTGTGAATACATAATTCATCCAATATTGGTGCTCTGTTTTCTCCTTTCAAATATTATTAATGTTTTTCAACTAAAGCTAAATGTAAATTTCATCCTTGATAGATTCTTTATGATTAGTGGACTATAATGATTTATTCCTCAACTATATACTACAAAAAATTTTGAATATCCAAAGTGTTGGTTATCTTTCCCTTGGTGAAGAACTGCTCACTGTCCCATTTTGATCACTAATATTTTTTGAAACAAGTGACTCCATGCCGAGTGGATGTCTCTGTCACTCTGCCATCAAACCTTTAAAACCTTTCTTTTTTTATCTAAAAACCTAGCCTAAGATCTATGTGACTGAAAATTTTGGACAGAGAGAGCCCTCTCTGAAGTTGTAAGGGATATATTCCAACTTCCAAGTGGTTTTTGGTTACCTCTGAGTTTCTCTCCCCAACCTAGAGAAATTAGAGAGTTCTAATAGAAGCCTTGCTAAGGGATGTATCGCTCAGGATAGGGGATGTCGGGGAACTTAGAAGTTTAGTGACTACATGGAAGGGGGTGACCAAATTTCCTGAGGGATTGTGTCGAAGAGAAGGGAAGGTCGGGGAATGTATTTTTTTTGGTCATTAACATTGCCAGATGGAATCAGATGCACATCAGGAGTGTTCCATGGAACAATGAGCCAGTAATTGTTCTCTGAGAGGAAAAAAACGCAGGATTATAGTGTTGGACATTGGATACAGGTTTGAATTTGGAAATGGATTCTGGACTTCCTGGGAGGGAGGTGAATCCTGGTACTACTTTTGAGGGTGGAGGTGTGAGCCTCTAGACTCCCTTGTTGCAGATGCAAGCATCATATTCTTTCGTTTATTGGTTGAGAAAATTTGCATAGTTGTATATTATTATAAATACTGTATCGAGATGGATTTACAAAGCTCTAGAGACAGTATGGTTATTTGCTGGTTGAAGAAAATGTGCATAAGTATATGTGGTTGTTATTATAAATTTCGTAATAATATGTGTTATAAAGCTCCAATACACGATATGATTGTCATTCTTTCAGAAGGTTGTTCATTGTAAATATTGCAACAAGCTAAGTTATAAAGCTGCATGGGAAGTATGTTTGCTTTTCAGCGGTTTTGCTGAGGTATAGGTGTGGTTTAACACCGAGGATGGTGTTTCCCAAAGGGGAGGGTTCTGTAACAGACCCGGGTTAAAATTTCATGTAATCAAAGTTAATAAAGGCAAAAATAAGACCACAGGTAAGGGACACTTATTCCAAGCTGAATGTTGGGCAAAACATCCTAGTGTGGGTGTTCATTTGGTTTAATATAGCTAAGGAAATTGGAAAAGGAAATGGCTAGGGCTTTTGAAAGGAAAAAAGTATTTTTGGCACATTTATTTATGAAAATAAAGGAAAATTTGAGGAGAAAAGGAAGGTGAAAGGTCACCAGTTGCATGTGAGGAGGAAAATGAAGGAAAATAATGAAAAATATAGAAAAGAGAAGCCTCATTGATAACAATTATTTTGAGGATCAGTTGGAAATATTTTCTCAGCCTTTTGTTAGTCCATTTTCAGAATTACACTCAGAGAGGAGAAGAGCACCAAGAGGAGAAAGACATCAAGCAATAAAAGGAAGGAAAAGAAAACAAAGGAGGAAAAGGAAAGGAAATGAAATTAAAAATTAAGCAAGGAAGAGTAGGATTAAGAAACTTCAGTGGGAATACTTTTAGGTAACACATTGCATGTATGATTTCCTAGCTAGTTTTTACATGTGTGGTATGTGCATGTTGGTATTTGGTTCTTTTGTTGTCAGTGGCATGGTTTTTCTTGGTTTTGACAGTGGTTTTCAACCTTACCTTTCCTTTTTCCAGATAGCCATGGTGTGATGGGATGGTTCTCATTTTTTAGATTTGGAATTTCTGGATGGTTTCAGAATCCATGGTGGATCAGGTGGTCTCAGGTTCATTCCTAAAGGCTCAGGAATCCCTTGACTAGTTTTGGTAGGATATATGGTAAATCTTGAGGGTGGTGTCTCAGTAAGGGACTAGTGATATAGTGTGGATTGTGGTAAATCCTAGAGAGAAGGAGATGGAAAATTCCTCAAGGATAGTGATGAGATCAGAAGTAATTCCAAGCTCGGTTTGATTTTGTGATCTTGGTGCCGGTTTAGATGAGATCACGGTATGGTGAGGGTGGATATTTCCTATGTTAATGAAAGATAAGTTCTCTTGCTTTGTGGTTTTTATTATGTGGATTTAATGGATGTTGTATTATGGTAATTTATGTGTTATATTTTGGTTATAAGCATGGTTATGTGACTGGTTCTATTCATGGTTTGTTTCATTTTTTTACTTGTAACTAAAATATTAATGGATGCATGACCTAATTGATGTTAAGACAAGTAAAGAGAGAGGGTGATGATCCTTCTTGATAAGTATCATATGAATTTCCAGTCCCTTATGCTCAGTATTGTATTCATGACCTGTAGATTTCTTTGTTTCCAAGTGTTTGATAGAATGTCAGTCCTAGTTGAGGATGGTCTGGCCTAGTCCTGGTGTCAATTTTTGGTTTACAAGCATTTCCCTTGTGTAATTTATGAATTATAGAAGTTATAGGGATTTCTGGGAAGAGTTCTAGCCCAAACCCTAAAATATAGCCTTGAAATCCACAGTCACTGGCACAAAAATGCCCAAAAAAGTACATAGTCACATTGATGTAGGCCCGTGGGAGCAACTGGGAGTTTCCATTCGCACTGATGCCTTGACAAGGGAACTAGTTGGGAAAATTTCTTAATATTACTTTATGCAGAAACCCTACTGCTAAATATGGTTATACTTCTCCTACTTAATCAAGTTATTAATGATGAAATCAGATTAATATCGAAGTAAACACATAAGATACTTTCACCGATTTAGATCTAAGCAAAGATACATGAACATAGATAAAATGACACACAAGATTTTCTAGACAACTATCCCTAGAAAAACCCAATGTGGGAAAACCGGTCTTCTAGCTGCTAGAGGGTTTATATTATTAAGTATTTTTCTAAATACAGAAAATTTGGGCATCTTCCTAGTTAAATCGACAAAGAAAAAATACTGCAGATAACCTGTTGTTCCAAATACTAAAACTTTGATTGATCCACACCCTTAAACGATATTTACAAGAATCAACCAATTTCTACCTCTAGAAACCCCAGCAGTGCCCCTGAAGCTCTTGCGTCAGCCCTGCTAGCCTCTACGTGCCTTTGCGCTGGCCTAGTGAGGGTTACGTAACCCCATATTGGGTGATGCAGTCCCTACACTTCCCTGGATGGCCTCTGCATTACCATGGAGGGCATCCTATTACTCAGCGCTGCCCTTTATGGGTCTGTGTAGCACCAGCGTAGTGGTTGAAGCCCTCTACATTGCGCAGCTGCTGCGTAGCTACCTTTGCTCCTCTGCACTGCTCCTGGTTTCTACATCTCCACCTCTTGTTGATTCTTGGCACTAGGATCAGACCATCCCCTTAGCCAATAATACCCCTCACTACACCTGAAACACTTCTGAAAATTCTTAGCAAACCTGCCCTAGAATTTTAGCTTAGTCTCAGTGCTCTACCTCCGTGTGTGTATTCTCAAACTAACCCTAAGCCTTTCCTTTATACTTTCTCATTGGGAAACAAATGACCATGATCTAATCTTGAATCAATGGCTAAGATTAAAAGAAAGCATGATTTGTGTGACTTGAGTCATTTCCATCACATGTTTTAATTAATTACCTTTAATATTTTAATTTCCCTAAGTTAGACTTAGGGTCCTTAATTAAAAATATTAATTAATTAATTATCTCCCAAACTGGATGGAATTTCCCAAATCCATTTCTGGTTCTTGGAGATCTCATGTACTCTAGTCCCTCCACAAATTTTGGGAGCTAGAGCACATTCGATGCTACCCCAACACTAAAAAAAAATCAACACTCCCTCTTAGCGAGGAATGTGCTCTGGTACAACTCTGCTTCACCTCAAAGCTATGCACTGATGTTGGGCTTAATTCCCTTCATCACTATTATGTTGATGCCATTGCGTACTACTGCCCATGACGCTGCCACCACCACTGCTACATTTTTACTGCAACTCCCTCCTAATTTGTTGCACCATGCTGCCATATGATACATTGCAACTTTAGTTGCCGAGAGAAACAACTAAAGCTCCTACCCAATCTTTGACAGACAAGTAAGTTGGCATGCATCCTCATCACTAAAGCTCCATAGGCTGTCGATATCTTCTGACACATGGAGACAACTACAAAACTACAACGTCTCTGCACTACGCAAGAATACCTCCACTTTTCTACTGAAGTCACATCAGCCCCTACACTGAAATATCCCACGCTGCTGCTGTCCCCTTGAAGCCTCTATGCTGCTGCAGCTCTACTTTGTGTTGCTGAAGTCACATCAGCCCCTGTGTTGTTGCTAAATCTGCACTACACTGCTCCCTTTAGCCATCAACTCTGCCTCTACTCCATCCACGATTCTCTGCACCCACTCCTCCACTTGTTCCGCTGCTGTCTCAAGGCTCTCGTAGCTTAGATGTGATCCAAGAGATGAGCTGCTCAAGGATCCCACCATCACTCTGTAGTTTCTCTATAGAGCCATGTCGCCCCACTTTCGTGGTTCATGAGCGCTCATGGCTACGTCATCTTATGAACCCTCATCCGCCACAACAACCTTGTAAGTAGAAGCTTCCTTGTCCTTCTTCTTCTAAGGAAAATTTCTGGTGAAATGTCCTAGTTCTCCACACTGGAAACACTTGATCTTGGATAGATAACACTTCTTCTTCCCTTGCTACCTCTTTGATGCCAAGGATGCATATTCTTCTTCTTCATTCTTCACCTTATTAGATCCCGTGATGTACTGCATCTTGGTGAATCTGTGGAGTTCTTCTTGACGAAGTATTTCCCTCATACTGTCCCAGTTGGGAAGGTTCGCTTTGCCCAAGACACTTTGGAAAAAAGTTTCCCAATCCTCTATGACTACATTCAGTGCAGTCCTTACCATCACATCATCCTCCACCTTTTCTCCCATGGCAGAAAACTGATCTCTGATCTCCTTTAATCTTAAAAGGAAGGGCTCTATTTCTTCTCCCTTGGCCATCATGAATGATCGCAACTGACTCTCCAGAAGCATTCTTTTCTGGACGAAATTTCATTCACATAGGGAAATTAAGGCCTTCCACATCTCATTAGTCACTTTTTTTTCCGCTATGTGTGGAACTATATGATCCTTAACCCCATCCATTATGAAGCGTTTGTCATGTGCTACAACTTCCTCATGCTTCTTCAGGAGATCTGCATCAGTCGGTGTGGCCAAGAATTTTTCTGCATGATCACTTAGACCGTATGCCTCCATAACTACCAGGATTTTGGCCTTCCAGACTGCAAAGTTGTAAAAGTCCATCCAACATATCCTGATCACATAGTACATGAGGTGCCATATGCTCAGAAAATCTGTCAGAGCTCCTCTTACCTATGCTAGATATTTGGATCTAGGGTCCTTGGAAAAATAGGCACCCTCTGCTCCCTCCAACAACTGACCTCCTCTCTTGGAATTCTGACAAAAATAAAATGAATCAACTCTCTTCGATCCTCTAATCGATCTACAGATTTCTTTCGCTGGAAATCCTCCGAGAAGATATTCTCCCCACTCTTTGTCATCTAGTGCTTAGGCTAAATTATGAATCTTTAGAAATTTAACCCCACTAGTAACTTTTGAAGCTCTGCAGCACTACTTCTAGTACTTTGAAAAGAAATGACTTCAGATTCGCGTCACCCTAGCTGCCCTCTACGTGAGCAGACAGTCCCAGTGTTTTCTTTGCACTGCCTCTGTGCAGTAAGTATGTGGGCCTACGTGGAGACTGTGTAGGACTGCATCACTCTAGCCTCTGTGTGGCTCTGCTGTGCTGTCTCTTCCAGTCTGGCCTTCTGCAACTACTGCTACTTTCTTTGCTACTTTCTACAACAAAAATTCTTTAGTCTTCTGCTAGTGATCATGCTAGATCTGAAATCGCTTTGTTACCATGTGAAAATTTCTGAATATTACATTATGCAAAAACCCTACTGTTAAATCTAGTTATACTTCTCCTACTTAATCAATTTATTAATGCTTAAATCATATTAATATTGAAGTAAACACATAAAAAACTTTCACTAATTCAGATCTAAGAAAAGATACATGCACATAGATAAAGTGACACACAATATTTTCTGAACTGTCCCCAAAAAAATCGAATGTGAGAAAATCGGTCTTCTGGTTGCTGGAGGGTTTATATTATTAAGTAGTTTCTGAATACAGTAAATCTGGGCACCTTCCTGGTTAACCCGACAGAGAAAAAATAGATCTGCAACTAACCTAATGTTCCGGAGACTAAAAATTTGACTAATCTACACCCTCAAACAAGAATTACAAGACTCAGCCAATTTCTGCCTCTAGAAACCCCAGCGCTGCCCCTGAAGCTCCTGCATCAACCCTGCTAGCCTCTGCGTGCCTCTGCATTGGCCTGGAGAAGGATGTGTAACCATATATTGGGTGAATCAGTCCCTACGCTACCCTAGATGGCCTCTACGTAACCCTGGAGGGACTCTTGTTGTTCAGTGCTACCCTTTTTGGGCCTGCGTAGCAGATGAAGCCATTTGCATTGCATAACTGTTGCGTAGCTGTTGTTGCTGCCTTTGCTCCTCTACGCTTCTCCTGGTTTTTGCCTCTTTATCTCTTGCTGATTCTTGGCACTAGGATAAAACCATCCTCTTAGCCAATACTACTCCTCACTGCAACTAAAACACTTCTAAAAATTCTTAGCAAACCCACCCTAGAATTTCAGCTTAGCCTTAGTGCTATGCCTCCGTGTGTGTATTCTCCAACTGACCTCGACCCTTTCCTTTATACTTTCTTGTTGGAAAACAAACAACCATGATCTAATCTTGAATCGATGGCTAAGATTAAAATAAATCTTGATCCGTGTGGCTTGAGTCATTTCCATCACATGTTTTAATTAATTACCTTTAATATTTTAATTTTCCTAAGTTAGACTTAGGGTCCTTAATTAAAAATATTAATTAATTAATCATCTCGCAAATTGGATGGAATTTCCCAAATCCCTTTCTGGGTCTTGGAGATCTCATGTACTCTAGTCCCTCCACAAATTTTGGGAGATAGAGCACATACGATGTTACCCAAACACTAAAAAAAACTCAACACGAGTGGGGTAAAACTCATGGAAAAGTTAGGTTGGCTCAGGGGATGGACACCTGGAAGGGTTGGGTTACTACTGGAGTGTTCAGTGGCACCTGAGGGAGGTCAGTAAGGTAGTGTGTCGACTCCATTTCCTTAAGGTCATCTAGGAGGTTGAGTCTGGTCATAACTGCCCCTCATCTCATGTTTACCCTCGGTAAGCCGGTGAAAGTGGGTAGATTTGAGGGGAGGTGTATGTTATAACTTTTCACCGATAACCTTATATAAGCATGAAACATGGAAAATTGGGTGTGCTTGTGAAGATGCAAATAACTCCAATTTGTATTCCATAGTACCAATCTTTTGCAACACCTTGTAAAGACCATAGTACTTGGGTGATAATTTATTATCCTTCTTAGATTCCCAAGGGAAATTTGTTTGTATGGTTGTTTTCCTAAAAATTCCCAGTCACATACGTCAAAACTTCTTTCACTGCGATGTTGATATGGTTGTTGTTTCATTCGATTCTCTGCAAGAGTGAGTTTATCCTTTAAGAGTTGGAGAACATTTTGTTGATGCTCGATGTGATATTCCACTTCTTGAACCTTGAAATTTTCTCTTAAATATGATGTGATGGATGGTGGATGATATCCATAAAGTTCCATAAATGGGTCATTTTTGCTATAGTATGGAAGGAAGTGTTATACCACCATCAAACCAGAGAAACCACTTGATCCATTGTGTTTGTTTATCAGATACAAAGCAAAAAAGATGTCATTCCAAACATTTGTTCACTATCTCAGTTTTCCCATCACATTGAGGATGATAAGATGAGCTATGAGCTAATTGAGTACTTAGACAAGAAAACAATTCCATCCAAAAATTTCCAGTGAAAATGGGATCTCTGTCACTTACAATAATCTTTTGGTTCCCATGTAGCTTTTGAATTGTTTCCATAAATTTAACTTTAAATGGATGAGATAATGCACAAAAGTGTGCATACTTTGTAAGTCTATAAACTACCACCATGATGAAACTCTTTCTTTTAGGCTTGGGTAAACTTGTATTAAAATCCATTGAAACCTCCTCCCAACGCTGACTTGGAATGGATAAAGATTGTAGCGGACTTGGGGTCATAGTTGTCTCAAATTTATTTTGTTGGTAAACCAAACATTCTGCCACAAACTTCTGAATATCATATTTAAGACCATCCCAAAAAATTCCTTCTTGACCCTGTCGTAAGTTTTTAAAAATCCTGAGTGCCCTCCTAAAGGAGAGGTGTGCAATTATAAAAGAATATTTTTTTTGAGTTGGGAATTCTTACATAGATATAAATGATCTTTGTACCATAATGAGTCATTTTTCCATATTAATGTATCAAATCTACTGGGATCTTGCTGTAAATTTTGAATGAGTGTCCACACCTCTTTGTGATTCTTACATTCCTTCCTTGCTTTATTTATCCAATTAGGTTGGATAATATAAATGGCATAGAGAAATGATTCCACATCCTCACCCTTTATTGAGAGTGCATCCACAACAAAATTTTTCTTCCCTTTTTTGTAGATGATTTCAAGTCATAACCCAAAATATTAGTGAACCTTTTTTGCTGCTCTTTTGAATATAATATTTGTTCCAAAAAGGATTTAAGAATATCCTGATATGTTTTTACCTTGAAGTGTCTTCCCATTCGGTAAGGGAGCCATTGCTTCAGGGCATATAGTATTTCCAACATTTCTTTCTCATAAATAGGTTTGTGTAAATACCTTCCCTTGATTGGACGACTTTAAAAAGAAATGGTTCTTCCCTCTTAAATTAAAACAACACCAATTCGATTTCCAGAGGCATCACATTCCACTATAAATTTTTTTGTGAAGTCTAGTGTAGCTAAAACCAGAGCATGGCACATTACCTATTTAAGATGTTAAAAGAACTTTGTTGCATCTGAAGTCCAAAAAAATGCATCTTTCTTCTGTAATTTTGTTAGAGGTGATGTTATTTCCCCATAATTATTAAGAAACTTGTGATAATACCCCGTAAACTTGAGAAATCCTCAAAGATGCTTCAGGGTTGTGGGGATTTTCCATTCCTTTATGGCTTTAACTTTGTTAGGTCTACCTTAACACACCCATGAGATACAATATGACCCAAATGTTCCACCTCCTGTACCCAAAAGAAACATTTGGATGTTTTTTCATACAATTTTTTCTCCTTCAATAGTTTGAGCACCCTTTCAACATGTTGAACATGATCCTTCCAAGAGTTGATGTAGGTTAGTATATCATCAAAGATTACTAACACAGATTTTCTAAGGAAGGGTTTGATAATGAAATTCATCAAACCTTGAAATTTGGAAGGTTCATTAGTAAGGCCAAAAAGCATGACCAAAAATTCATAATGAACTTCATGACTTACTGAATGTTGTTTTCAAAATGTCTTCAATCTTCACTATAATTTGATGATATCCTGAATGAAGATCCAACTTCGTGAATTAAATTAATCCCTGTAATTCATCTAAAAATTCATCAATTACAGGAATGAGAATTTTATTTTTAATAGTGAGCTTATTGAGCTCTCTATAATCTAGAAACATACCCCATGATTCATCATTCTTGTGTACCAATACTACTAGAGCAGAGAAAGAACTTTGGCTAGGTTGAATTATACATGCCTCTAGCATTTCTGCAACCATATGTTCAATTTCAATTTTTTGGGAACAAGGATATCTCCAAGGTCCGATGTTTGGAGGAATGCTTCCTGGAATCAAGTGAATAACATGATCATGAGCTTGAATAGGTGGGAGGCCTTTGGGAGTATCAATACCTTGGAATTTTTGTCTAAGATTATTTGGATATCTAGAGAAATAGATGATTTTGATGTTTGAACATCTAGTGAGAATAATTGTGCAATTATGCCTTATTTTTATTTCTTAAAATTTTTTTTCATGCCTTAGATATGATTATATTCCTTATTTTCCCCGTGATTCCCCTTAATTCAATTTCCTTTCCTTCCCAGAAAAATTTCAAGAAAAGTTCTTGATAATTAAATGCTATCGTCCCCAAAGATTGTAACTATTATACTCCTAATACAACATCAAAACCACCCATTGGAATGTAAAACATTGGAATATTCAATACATATTCCCCCATGGTTATATTGATATTATGACACTTCCCTGATAAATTTAGAGTTCCTCCATTTGCAACGATCACTTGACACTCTGGTGTTGGATATAGAAAGTGTAACCACCCATCCCACATTTACCTAATATCACTGGCCAGTTAGGGTAAACATGAGACGAAGAGTTACTATTAAATGAATCAACCTCCAAGCTTCCGTTATAGAAGTGGGGCCGACAACCTAAAAAAAAACTGACAAATTACAACAACCCTAAGGGCTACAGGACACTTAGGGGCCAAAGAACCACCTCAGGTGACTAACCCATGAGCTAGGGCTCATTTTCACTGACCTAGGCTCCAAAACACATGCATCAGAAGGCTCGAGTGCGGTTGAAGGAATCCAAACACATGCACAACACGACCTAAGTGAAATTGTGACCCAAATTTTCCAGTTTAGAGGGTGCAGTCCCAAGATATGAGCCACAATTCCACGTCAGCCTCCACACCACTGCCCATAACTTCCTTACACTTTCCCAAATTATTATAGACATGAAAATAAGGCTAAAAATTCAAAATTGAGTTAGAAACTTGACTTAACCAGGCCTAAATATGATAGTCATTTCATAAAGCATATGTAAAACATGTAAGCTACAGGTCATGAATGCATATCTAATTATAGGAGTTTGAAACTTATCTAAGGATCACCAAGAAGGTCTAATTCGCTCTCATAATAGGCACAATAACATTTTTTATTCCATGCATTCATTAACCATTCATACATTTATCAAAACATTTCAAGAGACATAAGTAATATACATCACATAGCCAACATAGAAACCATGGAAACTTGGCCATAATATTTCTGACATAATCTCTAGAATTATACATGAATCAAAATAGAAGAATAACTCTTATTAACATATGTAAATACCAACCAAGTCAGGGACTTCCACACACCACTCGACCATAGATTGTGTTGAACCAAATATCTATTTTAGCTAGTCACCCTTGCACCATATTCCAAGCATGAATGTGGGATCTCATGGAATAAACCAAACAAAACCAAACCAAGGATTCTAGAGGCCAAACCACCTCAACCATCAACTAGTGATTCCACCTCACGACTGGACATCACTAACACCAACCAGATCGGTATATTCCCAAGCTATCTAGGGCTCAATGATCCAGATTTATGTAGGAACACAAAAAAATAAACATATAACCATAAACACAAATATCCAGCGGAAATAACACTTCATTTCATTAATATCAAAGAACTGAAATTTTCTTACAGACAAAATGGAAATAAAACTAGCTAGGGTGCTGGTAGCTATCTCTGAGAAGAGATGTGGTGGATACAGGCCTGTGAACTGAGTTACAATGAGGCTTGAGGGCCTATTTATTATTTAGAAACAATGGGAAATCCTAAAAATCCAAAACCCTAACCCTAGGAGATGAAGCGCCAAAACTATGGGCCACATTTGGGTAAATTGATGTTTCAACTTCCCAGGGGTGTAACTTTGACATACGATCTCCGTTTGACGCGTACCATACCTCATTAGAAAGATCTATCCGAGGAATACAGATTTTGAATGAGAAACATCAATCCATGGACCCATGTTGCTCTCCGTTTTCCCAAAAAACATTGTTTAGGGCCTCAAAACGGCTCCGGAAGTTCAGGACCCGAAAAACTGCTAAAAATAGTAAGTTGTGCCGAAACTGAAAAACTGAAAGAGATAATGGTGGGGCCCCAAGTGGAATAGGTGGATGACCACCAATATCCACCTCGATCATTCCTCCCCCCTTAGAAAGAAATGGTCCCCATTGCGTTAAGTTCCTCCATGAGATGAGGAAATTTTTGCTGAACTTGGTCCCTAGTGAACCACTTTCCTTGGTGCAGGATTTGGCTAGCTTTGACAACCCGATATAGTTGGATCTTCTGCTGGCGAGTGTTCTTGATTTGCATGTCCATGATACAATTTGTGGTGGCCTGTTCCATGCAGTCTGGATTTAACTCTATTGGTGTGAGTTGTTCTGCAATGTCAGAGGTGTCCAGTAGAGGTGGGAAGTAAGGACGAAGGCAGTCCACATTGAATACTAGGTCCAGACCAAGGAATGGTGGAATACTGAGCTCAAAGGAATTGTTCCCTACAGACTTGGTGATGGTGTACGGCCCGTATCAGAGCGGGCGGAGCTTGCGGTGGGGTCCAGTGAGGCGCTCCTTCTGCAAATGTAGCCATACTTTGTCGCCCGCTTGGAAGTTGTGTGGCACCCAGTGTTGGTCATGGCGTTGCTTGTACTTAGCATTGGATTTGTCAAATATGTCATGAACCTATTGGCAGATGTGTTGAATGCGATCAATGAAGCTATTTTCTTTGTTGACTTCAGACTGGACATGAGCCGAATTGGCCTGAGTAGCCGCAAATGGCATGGCTACGTCAATGGGACATAGTGGCTGGAATCCCAAGCCCACCTGAAAGGGGCTATGGCAAATTGAACTGTGGAGAGCTCGATTATAACTATGTTGTACATAGGGGAGGCTCTCATCCCATGTGCATGGATGCTTTGAATTGTGCATGCGCAGAATGTGTACAATCATTTTGTTGACAACCTTTGTCTGGCCATTTGTTTGGGCATGGAAAGCTGTGGACTTGGTGAGCTTGGTGTCCAGCATTGACCAGAGGCTAGACCAAAATGTGCTGAGGAACCTGCTATCTCGATCTGATATGATAGACTATGGGATCCCAAAGTGCACCCACACTCATTCAAAGAAGAGTTTAACAGTGGCTTCTGCTGTGATATTCTTCTTGCAGGCCGCCATAATGGCCATCTTTGAGAATCTGCCGACGACCACGAAAACATAGTCATTTCCATGCTTATTAGAAGGCAGGCCCGACATGTAATCCATGGAGATGGATTCCCAAGGTCGACTAGGGGTAGGTAGCAGAGTATATAGGCCTTGTTTCTTGATGGTCGGTTTGGCAATGGCACAGGTAGTGCAGGATCTGATGTGCTTCTCGACATCCTTTCGAACGTTCGGCCAATAGAAATACTTCTGCAGTACAGCTACTATTTTCTCGACCCTGAAATCCCAGCAACTCGACCGTAGTGTGCTTCCCATATCACCTTGGCACGCTTGCTTGAAGGAACACAAAGGTGTCCCAGGTGACATAAAAGTGCATCTTGGAGGTGAAAATTTGGAACTTGCGTACCCCCCAAGAGTACCTTGTAAGTGTGGCCGAATTCTGGGTCGCTCTCGTAGAGAAGAGGCCAATCAGAAGTCTTGTGCCCACAAGAGTTGAGAATGGTGGTGAGCACTACGATCGCTGCTCGACTGAGGCAGTCTGCAACATTATTGGTGCTACCCTTCTTGTACTTGATGTTTAAATGAAACTGTTGCAGATATGTGGACCATTTCTGATGGCGATCATTCTACAACTTCCCTTGTGTCTGTATGAACTGCAGGGGCTGGTGGTCTGTGTGGATGATTTTTTCCTTCCCCAAAATTTAATGCTTCCATTGTCGACAAGCTTGCACGATGGAATACATTTCTGTGTCATAAGTGGGATACTTGCGAACTGTGTCAGACAATGTCTCACTGTGATATGCCACTGGATGTCCCTGTTGAGTAAGAACTGCCCCAATAGCATAGTCAGAGGCATCTGTCTCGATCTCAAATGGTTGTTTCAAGTCTGGTAATGTGAGCACTGGGGCAGAACAAAGGTGATTTTAAATTCCGTGAACACCTTCTGTTGAGGTTCCAACCAAAAGAATTTTTCTCTCGCTCCTCCTTTGGTGACTTGACTCAAGGGCCAAGTGATATGAGAGAATCCCAACATGAACCTACGGTAGAAATTAGAAAGACCCAGAAAGCTGCGAAGCTTTATTATAGTGGTTGGGGCTGGCCAATCCCGAATGACTTGGATCTTGGTTGGATCCACATGCACCCCCCTTTCATCAATAATGTATCCCAGATATTGAACCTGGGTCATGCCAAAAGTGCACTTCTCCAAATTGGCACACAACTTGTGTTGCCGCAATGTTTGGAGGACTTGTCGGATGTGGTGGAGGTGCTCTTCCCAAGTTTGGTTGAAGATCAGAATGTCATCCAAGTACACCACTACAAATGAGTTGGTGAATGGCCGCAAGATGTCGTCCATCATCCTCATGAAGGTTGCGGGAGCATTTGTCAACCCGAAAGGCATGACCAGCCATTCGAAAAGGCCTTCCTTGGCTTTGAAGGCAGTCTTCCACACATCGGAGGGTTCAATTGGTACTTGGTGATACCCAGACTTCAGGTCGATCTTGCTGAAATATTTTGCACCTTTGAGTTGGTCCAGAAGGTCATCAATCCGTGGGATTGGGTACCTATTCCGGACAGTGATCTTGTTCAGCGCCCGATAGTCAATACAGAGTCTCCACGTCCCATCCTTCTTCTGTACCAACACGATCGGGCTCCCACAGGGCGATGAACTTGGTCTGATGTGACCTTTCTACAATAGCTCCTGAATCTGCCTCTTGATTTCATCATTCTCTAGAATAGAGCACCGATAGATCGGTCCATTGGGTAGCGGCGCACTTGGGGTCAGATCAATCAGGTGCTTGACCTGACAGTGCAGAGGAACCCCTGTGGGTGAGGTGAAGATGTCCCCGTACTCCTCCACAACCTTATCCATTTGTTGTTGTCATGTAGAGGAGCCCTGTCTGGAGGTCGTGGCCACAGTCTTCTTCTTGCCCTGGGGGCGGATCATCAGGAAAACAAATTTCCTGGTTTGGGAAATGAGCTTACTGCATTGTTTTGCAGTAACCAAAGAGATAGCGACAGGAGGTGGTACCTCTGGTATCCTGTACAACTTATTTCCCAAAGTAACAATAACAGCACGAGGTCGAGACTCATACACAGCATGACGCTTCCACAAGTATGGTTGTCCTAATAATACATCGAAAACATCAATAGGAGCAACGTCACATAATACCTCATCTGTGAAGGGCTTGATGCTATAGGGAAGGCGGCACTGCTGGCTGACGCGGAGATCTCGTCCTTGGTGAAGCCACCCGATGGTGTATGGATGTGGGTGAGCTGTGGTCGGCAAGCCCAACCGCTTCACGGCATCTGCTGAAATGAGGTTCTTTTGGCTCCCATTATCGACAATGAACTGTACAGGGGAGCCCTTTACCCACATCTGGGAGTGGAAGAGACGTTCCTCCTCCTCTGGATCTTCCGGTTCCTCCTTCTGGACCTTTGTAGTGGCAACAGTGGCGTTGGGCTCCGCATCAATAATCTATTTCCCTTTTTCATTCCCCTTTTTAGGTTCTGATTCGGAGTCGGAGCATGCATCCGACTCAGAAGCCCTCATCTCGGCCACTAGCGACTGCTTGGCCCGACACTCACTTGTGTTGTGAGTGGAGCTCTTATGGAACTCACACCACTTTCCCGTGTCCTTCTTTGGCTTTGCGGTGTTGTTCTTTGCTTGTGGCTTCGACAGGTTGTCTTGAGTCACCATGCCTTGGCTTTGCCCTTTGTTCTGCGGTTTGGGAGCACCCTTCCCTTTCTTTTGATTCGCAGATCTAAATTCTCGCTTCTTCTTCTTGAATTTATGCTCAATCTTGGCAGCATACCGGTATGCCGTACCAAGCGAGGAGATGTTGAGGAACTCCATTTCCTCCTGAATGTATCTATGTAGACATCTGCAATACTTTAGCACCAGATGTTTCTCTGAATGTTTGATACCCAACTTGGTGCGTAGGGTATGGAACAACTTCGTCAGGTCATGCACATCTTGATCCCTTTGTTGTCGCATCATGGTCCATTGTATGTACTTGTCCTCATAGCTCCCCACGAGATAGTATTGTTCCTTGATGGTGTCTCAGAAAGAATTCCAAGTGGGTATAGTCGAGAACATAGAGGGTTTTGTCTCGTCCTTTTTCTCACAGTGGGTTTCCCACCAGTCCTTGACATGGGGGGAAGCTTTGAGGAGTGCAAAAATAATCTTCTCCTTGTCGGAAAAGTCATGAACCGAGAAATATCCTTCTAATAGATTCAACCATTTATTTACAACATCTGCATCTATTTGACCCTCAAATATGGGAATGTCAAAATTTACTTGTACCTTAAAATGAGTCGCACCTCCAGAGTGGCTGCTGGATGTAGATGTGCCGCCGGTGGGCAGCCGTTGAAGGATCTGGGAAAAGTTATCCATCATCGCGTTCCTTTGTTTTTCGAGTGCCTCCTTGAGAAATATTTTGATAGGATCTCCTGCTCCCTCATCTTTATTTTCATCCCTCATGGGCGTCCGTCAGGGTTTGCGAGGCTGATCTTGCAAAGGTTCCACCAGATCGAGCCCTAACTCCTTATACCCCGACCTCGTTGGGGACATGCAAAGAAAGATCAAGAAAAATCAGACCGCTCTGATACCACTGATCCAGATTTATGCAGGAATGCAACAGAATAAAAATATAACTATAAACACAAATATGCAAAAGAAATAACACTTCATTTCATTAATATCAAAGAACTGAAATTTTCTTACAGACAGAATGGAAATAAAACTAGCTAGGGCGCTGGTAGCTATCTCTGAGAAGAGATGTGGTGGCTATAAGCCTCTAAACTGAGTTACAATGAGGCTCGAGGGCCTATTTATTATTTAGAAACAATGGTAAATCCTAAACAGCCAAAACCCTAACCCTAGGAGATGAAGCGCCAAAACTATGGGCCCCGTTTGGGTAAATTGGTGTTTCAACTTCCCAAGGGCATAATTTTGGCATACCATCTCCGTTTGACACGTACCATACCTCGTTAGAAAGATCTATCTGAGGAATATAAATTTTGAATGAGTAACATCGGTCCATGGACCCATGTTACTCTCCATTTTCCCAAAAAATGTCGTTTAGGGCCTCAAAACAACTCCGGAAGTTCAGGACCTGAAAAACTGCTAAAAATAGTAAGTTGTGCCGAAATTGAAAAACTGAAAGAGATAATGGTGGGGCCCCAAGTGGAATAGACGGGTGACCACCAATATCCACCTGGATCACTCAAGGAACTCGTAACTCTTCCCACAACCTTTTAGGGCTACAGAGAGTATGTCAAACCCGGCTCCAGGGACTAGTAACTCAACTCACCAAGGGCTCTAAAGAATTTTTTTATAACCTAGGCTCTAGGACTAGTAACTCAACCCAAGTTTTTCTAGGGATTCCAGAGAATTTGTTCCAACCCACAGGCATAAGGAATTGTTAGCACCAAGAAGAAAACAATCAAGTGGAAAAACAAAAAACACCATGGCAATCCAAGAAATGGCAAGGCAAGGCTAAAACCATTATCAATCTAGGAAATCCTCCATGCCAATGAAAAATAATAACTATAAAACCACATGCATATACCATGTATTCATAAATAAACAAGGAAATCACACATGCACCATGTTACCTACAAATAAATCCATTTGTATTTGTTGATCCACCTATTCCCTTGCACTTTCTTGCTTGTCCTTATTTCTCCAATCCAAGTGAAAAATAGAGTGTTGCAAACATGCTCCAAGGATTCTCAAGTATGCAAGAGTATGAGAGAGTGAGAGAATGAATGGGAGAGCCAAATACTAAATTGGCAAAAGCTGTGAACTGATTCTTAGAAGCCTTTTTATCATTGAGGCCTCTATTTTCTTCATTTTCCCTTCAATTTCCCTCTCATGCAAATTTATGACCTTTCAACTCCCTTTTATCCCTTTTTCCTTTATTTCCATAAATAAAATTCCAATTAATGCCACTTTTCCTTTGCCAATTTCCATAGCAATTAATTAATCACCAGTGCTACCCATCATTGTGTTTTTCTCAATATTTAGCTTGGAATACATGTCCCATGACCTTGGTATTATTTTTTATTTACATAAAAATCAACCAGGGGATGTTACAAACCCCTCCCCGTTGGGGGAACACCGTCCTCAGTGTTCAATGACACTTATAAACCAAACAAACACATGCTACCCATGGAGATTTATAACATAGTTTGATGAAACATTTACATCATATCATACTGTTGAGACCATGACCATCATAACGTGAACAACATATCGCTTATTGGATCTTTATAGCACAACACGATGCAGAATTTACTGACATATGCATATATGTAAATATAAACAAAACATAACATCAAAAATATATATCAAAATAAATCCGCTCAACCATTGAATAAAGAAGGATACATAGCCCACATCCGATCAATCATCTCCCATGCAGCTTCATCGGGCCCAAAGTGCTTCCATTACACTTTAAATTGCTTGATTTCTTGATTCCAGAGCATGTGCATCTTTCGGTGCAAAATGCATTGACGTTTTGGCTGAAATTATCCTTCTATTTCCACATGCAATAAAAACTAGTTAATCACATGATTAACATCATTCACGTAAATTTTAAGCAATGAAACATGGAAAAGATCATGGACTTTCACTGTCGAAGGAAGTGCAAGTATGTGGGCCACTAGTCCGGTCCTATCAAGGATATCGAAAGGGCCACAATATCTAGGATACAGTTTGCCACATGATCAAATCCTCAAGCAATCCTTTTGGGATAGATGCGCAAGTAAACATGCTCCCCAACCTAAAACTCCTTAAATACCCTGTGTTTATCTGCATAACTCTTTTAAATTTCCTATGATTCCTTTATATTCTTATTGATAACCTGCATTTCTCATTCCATCTATGCGAACATGTATAGTCCAATCAATATCCTATTCACTTGATCTCTCCATCTTATAGGAGTATTATAAATCTTCCCATAAAGTACCTCAAACAGACTCATCTTCAAGGATTCCTGATACCCATTATTATAAGAAAACTCTACCAGTGGAAGATACTCTTCCCACTTCCATTATTGATGTATGACATAAATTATCAACATGTACTCAAGGATTCTTTTAACCCTCTCTGTCTATCCATCTGTTTGTGGATGATAAGTTGTACTGAAAGATAACTCTATCCCCAAACCTACAAAAAACTCTTTCCAAAACCTAGAAGTGAACTTGGCATCTGTGTCTGATATGATATTCTTAGGAATACCATGTAACCTCGCTCTTTCCCTGATGAAAATATGAACTATATCACTAGCTAAGTTCGTAGACTTAACTACAATGAAATGAGCTACCTTGGTCAAACTATAAAACACAACCATAATAGAATCATGATGCTTCGACGTCATTGAAAAACCTATAATGAAGTCCATGGAAACAACCTCCCATTTCCACTCTAGAATTGAAATTGGCTACAATAAACCAAATGGATTCTTACACTTCGCTTTAGTTGCTGGAAATCCAAACATTTCAAAACATTCTCAGCCACCTCTTTCTTTAATTTTGGCTAGTGATATAAATTATTAACCACTGTCAATGGCTTCTGATATTCTGGGTGACCTGAATATGGATTGACATGAAATTCCCTCAAGATAAATTTCTTGAGCTCACTATTTTCTGACACATAGATCCTATCCCTAAATTTCACCAAACCATTCACAGTGAGATGACAATCCATGTCCTATTTGTTGAAGTTTGCAATAAGAAACAGTGAAATTGGAATCTAGAAACAACAAGAAACACCTACACTAAGTGTGGGACCAAGAGGTTCAAAAAGCACCTACACTAAGTGTGGGACTATGATGTCCAAGAAGCACCTACATTGGTGTGGGCTAAATTTGGTGCATGTCTATTTTAGTTATCCCTTAATTAAGATGGACAATAAAATGTAAGCTAATCTCAAAATAACTTGTAATAGTTAATTGAGCATGATAAACTCAATTAACTCATGAATTTCGAGTTGAGGGTAGTTGGTGAGGCATGCATAGTAATTCTAGTTGTAACAGAGTTTGAAGTGCAGTGGTGCATTATTTAATGCAGGTTGTAATCATTTTAACTCAGTTAAATGAGTTAAAATCAATTGTGCTAGTTGTAGCTGTTTGATACACTAGTGAGAGATTAAGTGAATTAAATATTATTTAATTCACAATAAGTGATCTCACATGCAACTGATGATTTACTATTATTAGTTGCACACATGTCAGTTCCAGTGGAGACCCATTTGAGATATAGGTGAAAGGAAAGTGTGACTATCAGTTGTGATATTAGCAGGCTATCCATTTGTAGTTAAAACACCACAGGATGTCCATGATACTCAGCACAATTGAGGAAGGAAAAAATTCCTAAAGAATAGGGATTTCATTCATCAGGAATTGTGTGAGCAAGGTAGGCTAAAGACAGACTGAGAATTGGCTAAGTGTTGGCCTGATTTTGTCTGGATCAGTGTGAGACAATTATTTGAGTACAAGAGGGCTCTTGTGAGAATATTTTTATCTAATTGTTTCATGTATCCATGTTGAATATAAAATAGAAGATAGTGGGGTTTTGAGCAGCAAGCTTTCCCTGGGAAATTATCTGTATTGTGTTTTGATTGATTCTTCTTTGCTTCATGTGATTGGCGATTGTGTTTTAACTCCACAATTGATTTGTAGAAGTGATTCAGTATCTAGCTTTAGCACATTGTTAGATCAGATTGAATCCATGATATACATGCTTGTTGTATAATTTCTGCATGGTATCAGAGCACAGGAAATCACAATAGTGGAGGAGGATCTGAGTTTGTGACTGAATAGAATTTGAATTTGCAGAAAGACTTTCTTGGTGCTACAATTGGTTCAGGACCGAAATGGATTTCAATGGCTTGATACTGGAGTATGCACTTGCGGGTAGCTCTAACTATATTTCTTAGAAGGATAGGATGGAAGCAATACTCAAAGACAATTGAAGGAATTCATTGAAAATGATTCTCCTAAACCCGTTGTGACAGATGCTGCAAATCTTGATGCATGGAAAAATAAAGTGGAAAGAGCAAGGAGGATCTTACTGGAGGGAGTTTGAGACCACATTTCCTCAAGTCTCCATGGAAAATCGACACCATATGAAATGTGGAAAGCTTTGAAATATCTATTTCAGAGTAGCAATGACCATAGGAAATTGGCACTGAAAGATAAACTCAGGAAGATCATGATGGAGAAGAATGAAACTATTCAAATATACTTAAAAAAGTTTTTCCAATGTTGGGATGAGCTTGGGAGTGTAGGAATTATTGTCGCTGATGATGATTTGGTGAGCCTAGCTCTTCTAGGACTTCCCAAGAGTTTTCATACCTATCAGGACTCTGTTAATGGGAGGGAGAAGCTACCATATTCGGCACGAATTTCGTCGGATTTGGTGCATGAGGAGTTCAGACGTAATACCAGAGATGGATCTTCATCTAAGAATGAAGATGAAGAAGATTGTGCTTTGGCTGCCAAGGCGAAGAAGGGGAAAGGAAAGAAATTTCATTCCAAATCTGAGTCCGCTGAAGAATGCAAGAAGCGTGACATGTCCAAAGTGAAGTGTTTTCACTGTCACTAGCATGGAAATTATGCCACTAATTTTCCACAAAAGAATAATAATAAGAAGGCTTCAGGATCTGTAGTTGGTGAGGCTTTGGCCTCGCAATTTTAGATGGAATTCTCACTGATTTCATGCATGGTTTCAAGTGCGATGAGATCAGGGTGGTACTTGGATAGTGGTGCATCTTTCCACATGACAGGAAACAAATAACTTTTCAGTAGCTTGTAGGAGAAGGACTTCCAAATGCATATCAAAATGGGTGATGACAGGCGGTACAATGCTACCGGGATTGGTACCATTACCTTCCAAAGACAGTAAGGTAAACCATTTCAATTAAAAGATGTAATGCATGTACCGGGCTTAAATAAAAATTTAGTTTCAGTTGCAATGTTGGAGGATAAAGGCTATGATGTTGTTTTCAGTGAAGGAAAATTTTTCCTTTGACACAAAAAAAAATACAAGCCAAGAATATTGGGATTCATGTGAAGAATCTCTATATACTTGATGTAGATGCAATTTCTACAGAGCTTCCAGCCATTGTGAAGTGTGAGAAATCCATGCAATTGACCCTTGAGAGGGAGCTGGATTTGCATGCAGGTGAGGAACTCTTGGTTCCAAATAATGAACCTCAAGATGTGGAGCAACCACATACGGAGGATCAAGGAGTGGTAGAAACCACTCAAGCAGAGAAATTTCGAGCCATATGGGCATCGGCAGTGCATGAAGCTATACCTCCAGGTGTGAGGTGGGGCGACATGCAATATTATTCCCAAGAAGAAATTTTGGTAGGGTCCTAGAGATGGTGCGTCTCATGGATCAAACCTGGCTACAAGGAGCCCATAGTACAGCAGTAAAAGGATCAGTTAGATTGATGCAGTTAGATGTCAGGAGGATAGAAATCAGAGTGACAAGTGTCGGATACTAGAGCGCAAATCAGAGTTGGCAGCAGTGCAGAGTGCATGGATGCAGATGTCAACAACATAGAGAATCTAGTAGACATGTGCAGTATCTAGCAGCAGTCAGAAGACTCTGATGACATATGCATTATACTGATTCCGGTTTTTGGAGGCTATTCAGTATTAAAAGTTTTGCATGTGTGAGAAACACTAGATAAGTGTTGCATGTAAGAGTTTCATGTGCGAGACACACTAGAGAAGTGTTGCATGCAAGAGTTGCATGTTGCATGGAAGAGTTGCATGTCGCATGCAAGAGGTGCATGTTGCATGTAAGGAAATTCATTTCTTGTTGAGAGGGAGTGTTGAAGTTTGCAACAAGAAACAATGAAATTGGCATCCAGAAACAACAAGCAACACCTACACTAAGTGTGGGACTAGGAGGTCCAAGTAGCATCTACACTAAGTGTGGGACTAGGAGGTCCAAGCAACACCTACACTGGTGTGGGATAAATTTGGTGCATGTCTATTTTAGCTATCCCTTAATTAAGATGGAAAATAAAATGTAATCTAATCTCAAAATAACTTGTAATAGTTAACTGAGGGTGATAAACTCAGTTAACTCATGAATTTCAAGTTGAGGGTAGTTGGTGAGGCATGTAGAGTAATTCTAGTTGTAACATAGTTCAAAGTGCAGTGGTGCATTAGTTAATACAGGTTGTAATCAGTTTAACTCAGTTATGTGAGTTAAACTCAGTTGTGCTAGTTGTAACTGTTTGATACACTAGTGAGAGATCAAATGATTTAAATATTATATATTTCAAAATCAGTGATCTTACATGCAACTGAGGATTTACTATTATTAGCTGAATGCATTTCAGTTCCAGTGGAGACCCAGTTGAGATCTAGGTGAAAGGAAAGTGTAACTATCATTTGTGATATTAGTAGGTTGCCAAGATGCAATTAAAACACCACAGGATGCCCATGATACTCAACGCAGTTGAGGAAGACTGAAATTCCTAAAGAATAGGGATTTCATTCATCAGGGATTGCATGAGCAAGGTAGGTTGAAGACAAGATGATAATTGGCTAAGTGTTGGCCTGATTTTGTCTAGATCAGTGTGAGACAATTAACTGAGTACAAGAGGGCTCTGTGATAAGAGCTGTATGTAATTGTTTCATGTATCCATGCTGAATATACAATAGAAGATAGTGGGGTTTTGAGGAGCAAGCTTTCCCTGTAAAATTATATGTGTTGTGGTTTGATTGATTCTTCTTTGCTTCATGTGTTTGGAAATTGTGTTTTTAATTCCACAATTGATTTGTAGAAGTGATTCAGTATCTAGATTTAGCACATTTTTAGATCAGATTGAATCCCTGATATACATTCTTGTTGTATAATTTCTACACTGTTCACTTGTACCCTGTTGTTCTAACCTGTGATTAAGCTACTGGTACTTGTCATCTTTCTTCCTTGTATGCAAGATACATCTTGCAAGTTTGTCCCATAAAAACTCATTACTGCAATGTGATTATCTGCACTCTTCTGCTAAGGGAATATACAACCCTATTCTCTTTAACCTTAATGTACCTGATATCGAAGTCAAACTCACTGAGCGTGGCCACCCACCTAAATTTCCTAGCATTTAGGTTAGGTTAGTCAAACAATTATCTCAACCCAATGTGATCACTCATTAAGATGAAACTCATACCAAGAATATCGTGTCTCCACATATTCAATGCATGAATGATAGCTACGAACTCAATATCGTGTGTCACCTAGTTCTACTCATTTTCATTCAATTTCCTTGACTCGTAGTATACCACCCACCCTTACTGCATCAGGACTCCACCAATTCATCTCTTGCAAGTATCTGTACATACCAAAAAAAATTTATCTGGATCTGCAATATTCAAGACCAAAGAATTTGTAAGAAAATGCTTCAATTTATCAAAACGAGTTGCAAATTCCTTTGTCCATTCAAAATTATTTCCTTTTCTCTACAAAGATTTAATAGGATAGGAAATCCGTGAGAAGTTCCTAATGAACCGCCTGTAATAACCTGCTAATACCATGAATGATTTGACCTCATCCACATTCTTAGGAGTTTCCCACTCCATGATAACTCTGATATTTTCTAGTTCCACTGCTATACCTTACTTGGAAACCACATCCCCTAAGTAATGAAATTATGTCTAAAAGAAACTAAACTTACTAAGTTTGGAACATGCCTCAAGCATTATTTGTGAGTGACCAAATTTGTATCTTACCTTCATGATAACATGCAACCCTTGGATAAAAACAAAAAACACATTTTTTCCAACCCAATGCATTGAAGGGCATGATAGTAGAAAGGGATAGGTAACCTAGACCTCCTTTATGAATGGTAATCATGCTATATCTCTTCGCACATATCTTTTCCCATGTGCAAGTGTATTTGGAAAATGTTTCCTTGTATTCACACACATCTAGAGATAAAAATATCAAATAACACTATCAAATACTCATAAATAACCAATAAGTAATGTTTATACATGTTAATCATACAAATGAAACCCCATCTCGAGTACACATATTTTGACTCAATCAATTGTCCATATGCATGTGTGGTTCATCCCTATCACACTAGAAAAACCACCAATATAATCTTATAACAATATATTTCAACATGTAACCATGTGTTCATTTTAAATAATCCATAACATCATTAGAATATAGAAGCATAAATATAAGAGATATATGTACACATCAGTATATGTACACATCATGTAGTAATCACATAAAATTACATAAAATGTTTGGATCACATCATCCCAAAAATATATGTATCAACCAACTATGTTATTATTGTAACTAGAATGCTATCACATAATAACATCATATCAATAAAATAAATTCAAAGAAAAGGAGGGAACTATATACATCCCCTATTTAAGAAACTTTATCCTAAAGTTTTAAAATAAACAAGGAAATTGTTGATGCACCTTAGTTGCATCCATCCAAGTAGTTGAGCTAAAACCATAACTATCCCATTAGATATTTTCTTGGCCAACTAAACAACATAAAATTTGTCTAATTGGTTGATATAGTATACAAATCAATTTAGGCTTCAAGTCCCCCCTCATCTAAGATTTGCAAATATTCGATCCAAAATCTTTCAACTTCAAGGATGCATTCATAATTGCATATAAAAGAGAATATTAACCAAGTAACTTAAACCACATGAAAATAAGAAGAAAACATAAGTGAACATGAGATCAAAGACATAACAATTTGATTACAGAGTTCACCCAAAATGGGCTATGTCTTTGGGCCCTGCTCAAAAGTGGGGAGGCCTTCTTTCATTAAGTGGCATCAAAGAAATCAGTTACAAGGAACTTTACAAAAATGAACTTTATACCTCCAATTCATATGATGGCATGCAAATGGAGAGCTCGGCTAGAGAAACAAACTGTACGGTTGGAATCTTGGCCCGAAAACATGAAAAATCGACTATAAACTTGTCCAATTATGACTCTGTAACCTTTGGCCCTCTAAGGGAATATTTTTCAGCATCTGAATGATACCCTTTCTTAGGGTTCCACACCCCTGGGTCACTTAAGGTTTCGTGCCCATACCTCCACTGCTCCTCCGCCACTCTCCCTCTAGTTGAATGAATTGTGAGTGGTTAAATATATTTGGGTGGGCGTACATTTCAATTTGGGTTGTTTGGCCCGTTGATAAAAGCGCTAAGTTTGGGGCAGGGTGGTCAGGGGTTCCAACCCCACCGACCCCCAAATGGTATGGCATATTATTTTTTATAAATAATCGTCGATGGTTGTGAAAAGTTGTTTTGGGTTGGACGTTATATATATATATATATATATATATATATATATATATAATGATCCAACGTTTTGGAACCGCCAGAGTGGCGGGCTAGCCCCACTGGGCTAGGTGGGTTCAAGCCCAGCTAGTTCCATGATATATGTTATATGTGGCTTGGTTTGGTTGGTGGAGTTGGTTTCCCACCAACCAACCTTGGCATATTATATATATTAATAATAACATTGGCAGGGGTGGCAGCGTGCCACCCTTATTTTAATATTTTTTTATTTTTATTTTTAAACCTAATGATATGGTCCTAGTTTCACTTCTCTCTGATGACTTTTATTTTTGAACTATTATCAAGGCCACTTGTATTTTTGGATCCTCCTGGATCATTCCTCCCCACTAAGGAGCATTTGGATCTCCAAAATATTTATCAATTAATTGGCAAGTGAGGGAATTTCTCCATCACTTTCTCCTTTTCCATCCATTGAGCCTTACTTGTATGCATTCCTTTGAAGCCAATCAAAGATACTCCATGGCTCCCCGTCATGAAGTCTTGATCTTCCTGTCGAAAGTGATGTCCTCTGGTATATTTTCCAAGTATTCAGGTGCAAATTCGACCATTGTAGGAAAATTTCCAACCTCTTTGGTGTCCATGATCAAAGGAGGCTCATAAAGCTTCAAGTTTTCAACATTCACCACTAAGTACATCTGCGTTTATGCTGGAAAATCGAGACAAAAAAAATTTTCTCCAATATTCTCAAGTATGGTGAATGGGCCATATCGGATTGGTCGTGTTGGACACCTAATCGTCCAAGTGTTGGTGTGGAAGGAAAAGAGTTAAAAGGAGTCTAAGAGACCCTGAAATATGGATTCCAAGGGTCACTCCATTGTATGATAAATATGTAACATTTTGAGTAATAGAGCATCTCACATTTATCTTTCATGTATTATGTGTTTACTGTACCTGTGTTTGACATGGTATCAAAGCCAGAGAATTCCTACCCTGCTCAATTTTGAACCACTAGTTTAGTGTTTTTTCTTATACAAATTGAGAAATATTTATGAAAATCGTGCTTGGTTAGGAATTTCATGCTATTGTCTCTAAATCCAAATTTTGGCCTCTCTGGTATTTTAATAATCTCGAAGTATATATTTCTATTTGCTCTTTCTACTGATATCTCTTTTTAGACAGTGAGTTGTGGTAATTATTTTAAAATTTTTGTGGCATGTTCTTTTGTCCAAAGCACTCTAGCCTGTCTACTATTGCAACATATTCCTCGCTCCTTTCTAAGCATTGTACTCCTGCCGTGTCAGGTTTGTTGGCACCTTTCCCGTGCCCATGCCCGTTTAACAAGGAAAGCTCATGTACTTGAAAGCATATTAGTGGTGTTACTATATGAAGAAGCATTTACCAGAGAATATTGACTAATTACTGAGAGGAATAATTAAACATAACCAAAAAAAAATCATAAATATAAACACAGATGTTTAACCGGGAAAAACCCCAAACTCTGGGGAAAACCCATCCTAATGAAATTTCATTAGCCTTGGCCAAAACCATGGCCAATCTAGCCAAGTGAGCCTTCACCGCTCACATTCAGGCCTTACATTCAATTAAGTCCTCCAAGCCTTTTATAGACTCCATTACATGCAATACCATGAGCTTAAAAACATGGGTGCACAATACCATGTGCCCCAAAACCATCATTTTTTAACTCAGTCAAAATTGACTCTAATCACGAGTCAATTTACCTAACATTCCCCCCTTAAAATTGACTTGGGGATTATTGACTAAATCCAGCCAAAAAAGCTAAGTGAGACAACCTCGCTCATTTTAGCCCTTCCCCCCTCAAATTTTTACCCATGGTAGTTGTTAACTTGACATCCCCCCTATCACCTAGGTCTAACCCAGACTTTACCAGTGATTACCCAAGGGTACGCATGCCATACTAGGTCTTATAGCAGTATGCCCATTTACATGCAAAAATTAACTCCATTGTATTAATTAATTTTTTTTTTTTAACCCTTGTTGCTCTCTTAATATAACCGTCCTCTCATCTTTGAATTTCTCAGACCAACTTCTTATTATTGCTAGTCGTTAGATCTGGGTTGTGGCAACACCATTGTCCTCTTTCTGCATTGATAAACTCTCCATGGAATTCCCCATGGAATCAATCAATCGGATATTTCCTATTTCCTAGCAACACCATGCTCCGTATGGCCAGATCTAAAAAAGGTTGCATTGATTTCTCCATTCACAGGCCAATAAAACCCTTGGCTACAAAAGCGTCCCTCTGAAGCCAAATATGGCTTTGATACCAAATTAAGAAACATTTATAGGATAATATTAACTAATTACTGAGAGGAATAATTAAACATAACCATCAAAAAATCATAAACATAAACACATATTTTTAACCGGGAAAAACCCCAAACTCCGAGGAAAACCCATCCTAATGAAATTTCATTAGCCTTGGCCAAAACCCTGGCCAATCTAGCCAAGTGAGCCTTCACCACTCACATCCAGGCCTTACATTACAATGAAGTCCTCCGATCCTTTTATAGGCTCCATTACATGCAATACCATGAGCTTAAAACCACGGGTGCACAATACCATGTGCTCCAAAACCATCATTTTTTAACTCAGTCAAACTTGACTCTAATCACGAGTCAATTTACCTAACACTCTATGTGTAGAAAATACCAACCAAGTCTGCTAAAGCCAACAAATTCAAATAAATATTTATATACCCACTACAGTTCGAGTAATGATATGCATAATTTACCCTAAAATCCACGCAAGAATATAGCACTATAATAATTATTTCAAAATTCGTTCCTGGTTGTGGGAGTTGAAGCAGTGGAAACCAGAGTGATTGCACTAGATTGGGCGGGCTTTCGTAGATACAAAATAACTGTGACATGAACTCCTCTCCATTAATCGGGAGTATTAAAGGTTCTCAGTAGACGGTGAAACTGATCATAAGCCACCACATTCAAGGGTAGCATCAATGTTGTGAAATTACTGAGAGAGCGTTACATAAGTTTCCTTTTTCACACGAAGGAATAAAGGCATTGGTGATGGTGGTAATAAATATCTCCATTCTCACACTCATCTTTCCACCTTTTGAATATCAGAGTGTGCTTTGATCCCCATACCGAGGGCTTTGCAGAAACCTACTACACCCCTCCGGTTTTCTGCATCCCTCCATTTTTCCACATCACAACATCTCCTTATTCGATTCTCCAGCAAACTATTTCATGAATTGAAATTTGAATCATGCTCCCCACGACGTCCACATTTACCAGGTTTCGTTTATTCTTGATCCCAATCCCCATGGATAAACCATCATGATAAACCATCGAGTCGAAGTTGGGAGGAGGCAAGATTTCTTCTATAGGTGTCCTATTCCTTTTCGTGCTCAGGGATTTGAACACGGGCTTCCACAACTATGTCATAAAGCTTGTTAACCATGTCCGTTCCCAATTCACAAAGATCTCTTTAGATCAAGTCATCTCTATACCTCAACTTCCAAAGCCTATCCTTTGAGATATCCTCGCGCAAAGACCATACCACAGTCACCCACAAAGGTCCAGAATCGTTGGCCTCTGTGTCAGATCCTCGGTGCATCACACTGCCCGGCCTCACCCCGAGGCCTCTCCTCCATAATGTTTCTTGACCTTTGTGGCTTGGCCTCACACCTCCACAGTTCATTCAGATAGTCATGCACTACTAAACTGTTCATACATCGATACAATCCACATTCTATGGGAAATATTTTGAGTATATTGCATTGAAATATATATATAAATCTCTGCAAGTGTATACATTGCATGGTGCATTGCAGAATATTTCAGTTGATGCGTTGATTGAATGGTGCAATGGTCATGTGTCATTTGTGCTTTGAAATGGTCGGTTTATGACTATGAAATATCCTGCAAATTGGTGTAAAAGAATTATTTTTGAAGGAGACAAATCATCAGTATTGTTTGCCTTAAAGGGCTATTGAACATTGATTGTTTGTTGCACCTTTACAAAAATATTTTGCAGTGACATTGTATTGTTAGTGGGCATTTTTTATTTTCTACAAGATCATAGTTGTCATTATTTTTTTATTATGGAGAAAATGGATAAAATTGACACTTTATTAGAGTTACTGAGAACTTTAATCATGTCTACTATAGTGAAAATTAGCAAGACTCTCTCTCATAAATGCAGACTTGTCTACAAAATGCACAAGACAAAATTGAGTTTTTGTAGCTTGAGACAAGGCTACAATGAGAAGAGCTACAACACCGTGAGCATCATTCTAAACCTATTTCTGTTCAGAACATTGAAACAAACTCCCATAAACAACAAGTCAATAATGTTGCAGGTGATTCAGATTCAATGCCTAGTTCAAGAGAAGATTTGCATGCAGAAGAAAAAAATCCAGCTTGCACTTCCCAAAACCATCATCAAATTTTGGGAATATCTTGTCCATAACAAGCACAAAACAAGTCTTGGATATGACAAGGAGGCATCCTTTCATATTCCAGACTATTCCAAGCCCATCCAATTTCAAAGCACCAAATTTCTTCATGATATTTCACCTTCAGTTGTTCTAGGTTTTGCTCCTCTTCCACATCAGCAACAATAGATTATGAAATGGCAACACTATGATCGAGTTGTCCATATGAAATATCACTTTTTTTATCTTCACTGGTACAAGCACTGTGGTCAAGACACTCATTAGTTTTAGAAAAAATCCTCCTTCAAGAACAAATATTTATCTTAAATGGATCTCTTATTGGCAATGGGAAAAAAATCCAAGTAGATATTTCAGTCATATGTCAGAGTTCTTCTAGAATATTAAAAGTTCTTGTAGTTGAGTTTTCGCCATCATCTCACTTTGTATCTGATAGGGGGGGGAATGGTGGTCATCTACAAGATTGAAAGCCACATCAAGCGAGCCTGAGCCACAACTTTCCATTCCATATTCAGAGTTGTAGCCAGAGACACATAAGTTCAAGCGATGCTGAGCCACAACCTGTCATTCTAGATTCATAGTTGTAGCCAGAGACACGGAAGTTCAAGCGAGCCTAAGCCACAACCTGCCATTCCATATTGAGAGTTGTAACTAGAGACAAAGATGCCCATGAGCATGCCTTTGGTTGTTGATCAACCTTAAACCATGTATGTGAGGTTGAGTTTCTCCCTCTTCAAAGAATTGGGGACACTTCCTTTAGTAGAAGACTTCAACATCTTGCCAGTTTTGGAGGAGTTCCAGGAAATGCATTAAGCATTCTAGAGTTAGTGGTAATCCTTAAACCATTGTAGGTTGTATACCTCCCTATTTCCAGGTTGAAGGTCTCCCTCTTCAAAAAATTAGTTTCACTTCCTCTAGCAGAAGACCTCAGCTTCTTTCTAGATTTGGAAGAGTTCCGAGAAATACACTAAGCATTTTAGTGTTGGCGGTAATCCTTAAACCACCTCCTTATGCCAACAGTTCAGAGACCTCATTTAACCTAGTTCTGCCATGCATACTTTGCACATTTTGTATCACATCTCTCTTCTTAGACTCATACATACCCCTTCGGGTTAAGGGGGGGAATGTTGGACACCTAATCCTCCAAGGGTTGGTGTGGAAGGCGAAGAGTCAAAATGAGTCCAAGAGACCCTGGAATATGGAATCTAAGGGTCACTCCACTGTTACACATTATTTTGTCACCATGACATTTTGATGTCTATATGGGTTCATCAATACCTATATAATGCTCCCTTAGAAGTCTACAAACCTAAAGTTCCTAAACCAAGTTCTGAATTTGGAGAAAATCTTGTAAAAATCATAAAAATACTTGTACCGCACTTTTACTTAGTCTTACCTGTGGCACCGCACTATTTTTCTCTAGAAATTGCGGAATAGACTGCACGTTTTCTTCATTAAAAATGAGGACCCTTGTAAAAGGTAAAATGAAGGCGAAAGTAAATTCTAGAAGCCCAGATGGTCGAATATTCTCCCAGCTGAAAGCTTCTAGAATGCGTTATCCAGTCGAAGCCTTACTCCCTCCATTATCAGGAACATTCATCCCTTCATTAAAGTAGCCTATTCATTAAATTTTGGAACTTAATCCCTTGATAAGGGGACTCTATCCCTTCCATTATGGAGTTTTAACCACTTTCCTTCTCCTATAAATTGAAGCTTTGGTTCAGTCTCAAGGGTACATGCTCACAGATGTAAAACTTCTCTATGCATTTTGTATACACTTAGTACTTGCTTTGTACTTGGTAGCTACGATAGAGAAGGGAATTGCTAAAGAAACATACTCTTTGCTAGTTGTGAGAATGATTACATACTCATAGTTAGGCTGGTTCGAAGAGTGGAAAGGCTTGTCAGACCTAAGGAAAACTCTTGTTCCGGACCCCCAGAAGGACCTGTACGACATCAAAGCGAACGCGGTTGTAAGAATCCTTTTATTTAAAGATAATACAATTGGATCCTGTTTTCTCAATAAGTTGTTTATGTGTTTACTTGAATGACTTATTTCTTAAATTCCTTGATCATTAAGATAGATTTATGATTTCTGAATTAGTATATGTTGCAGGTGCTGCTGATTCTTTTCTATGTCTTTGTTTGTAGATCTTAAGAAGTGTTCTTGAAGAAGCGTGAAAGAAGAAATCAACTAGCATTGGATCACAGGTAGGTCCTTTCTTCATCATAGAAAATTCTTAATCATATGTAATCTAGATAAAATAGTTTACAAATTGCCCTGTTTGTTTCTAGCTATCCTTGTGATACTAGGGAGATCCTTCTTGTCTGTAAGAACGATTTATTTGCCTAACATCCACTGTATGATAAATATGTATCATTGTGAGTAATAGAGCATCTCACATTTATCTTTCATGTTTTATGATTTTACCATACTTGTGTTTGACATGTCACAACTCTTTCATTCCCCTTTCATCTTGTCTTTACTTATGTGGAGCCACACTTTGTCTCTGACCTAGAATTAGTGATCAACTCAATGTTTGTCATGTCGAGCTCTGTATTGAGCTTGAATTTTCTCCAAATTGTGGAAATTTCTGAATCTAAACCAGAAACCCTAATGCAGTAAATCTGATTTACTTCTCCTACTTGTTTTTCTTTAATTAACAAGTTATTTTCTAAATAATTAAGGAAAACATCAAAGTAAATACACTTCAACCTACACAATTATATAGATCAAGTGCTAAAAAAATAAGTAAAGCACACAGACAAAGGACACACAAATTTTTTGGACAAATTTCCCTGGAAATACCCAATGCAAGAAAACTGGTGCAAAAATTTCGAGGGTTTATATTATTAAGAAAAAAATTTCTAAGTACATCTAGGGTGCCATAATATAGCTCACCCAATGGAGAAAACCTCATCAATCAGAGATAAATTGTGAGTTTTACCTCACTCGGCAAGTCTCGGAAGATCTGGATCATACACTGGTGAAACCCCAATCGCCTTTGCACAGTATCTACGCTACCACTGCGTAAGCCTGCGTGGGCCTAGCTGATGAACTATGTCACCCTTCCTTTGCACTAATATGCCTCTCCAGAAATTGAGTTTCAACCCTTCCAACTTAGAAACCCCGACCTACCCAATTCTGGACTGTCCCCTGGAGGCTCTACGTTGCCATTGCATTAGCCCTCATGCGTAGGCCTGTGTCACCCTCTTTGGGGTCTGCGTCACCTCTCTTGGTGGCTGCGATGCCTCCTCTACATCTCTTCTGCTCTTTCTCTACTATGTACTCTTGGTCCTTTGACAAATTACTACATCTGCCCCTCACTGCTTCTATGAATCACTCAGATATAATCTTCATCCGAGCACTGCTCCATTAGAAGAATTCTATCTCTTAGATCAAATGTGTGTTTCCTCCAAATAACCCCAAGCCTTCCTTAATACTTTTCCTATTGATGAATCAATGTTCGTGATCTAATCTCTAATTGACGGCGAAGATTTAGAAAATACTTGATCCTTGTCACTCATAACATTATCATCCACATGTTTAAATTAATTCACTTTAAATATTTAATTTACCTAAGTTTAGACTTAGGGTTCCCATTAAAATAATTAATTATTTTAATAACTTAATCTTCGGGTGTAATTTCTCCAAACGATTTCTAGGTCTTGGAGATCTCATGTGTCCTAGCCCCTCCACAAAGTTTCAAAGCTAGAGCACATCCGATGCTACCCCAAAAATCAACACTTTCTCTTAGTTAGGAATGTGTTCTAGCAATACTTCAATACTAGAAGCATCACCTTGATCCACGACATCGGTCCTCTATGTTGCTACCTTCTTTATTGCTGCCCATGACATTGCCACTTGTCACTACCTCATTTGTACTACAAATTCCTCTAAAATGTTTCCCATAGCTGCCATTGCTAACTTCTGCACTAAAACTCAGTTCTTGAAAGTTAAGAAACTGAAAATCCACCGAAAAATTTGACATACAAGTCAGTCTGGATGCATATCGATGGTGAAGCTCACTCTACTGCTAATTATGTGCTGAATCTCTGATGCTCCATGCTGGTGCTATCTGCACTGCGCTGTTAAAGTCCATCAACCATTGCATTGCTGCTGCTACACTACTACTACCTCTGCTCTACACTGCTTCAGTGTTCAACATCCCAGCTCTGCCATTGGTGCTCCATCCTCCTCACACCAACTTACTCTAGTAATCCTGATACTGTCATTAAGGGATCATGTAGCTTGTATGTGATCCAAGAGTATGGGCATCTCAAGGATCCTACCCCCACACTACAGTTTGAAAGAAATATAGATAAATGTCGCCCCACCTCTTCTCCCGAGGCACATGAGCACTCATGGGCACATCATTATCATCTCCATCATCGTCCTTAGCTGTGAAAAACTTCAAATCAAAATCTTATTTTCCATTATTTTTCATAGGGCATGTTGTGGCGAAATGTCCTAATTCACTGCACCTGAAGCATCTGATCTTTGAAAGGTATTTATTCTTCTTCCTCTGGTTCCCATGCTATCCTTTAGATGTGAGGGCCGCATCTTCCTCCTCCTTTTTCTTGATCTTGATCCCTCCACTGTTGATTGCCGCCTTGGTCATCCTTTTGATCTCTTCTTGTCGAAGAGCTGCCCACATGTTTTCCCAACTTGGAAGCACTGCTCTACCCAAAATGCCTTGGACAAAGCTCTCCCACTCATCGGAAACTGAATTTAGAGGAATCCTCACCATAATACCTTCATTAGGTATGGCCCCCATGACAACTATTTAATCACAAATCGCCTTCAATCTAATGAGGAAGGGGTCGATCTCTTCTCCCTTCATCATTTGGAATATCAGAACTGATTCTCAAGAATCATCCTCCTTTGAATAGAAGTCCCCTGATACAATGTGGTCAAAGAATTCCACATCTCATGTGTTTTTTTCTTCTCAGCAATGTGTGGGACCACATGATCCTTGACTCAGTCCATGATCAAGCGCTTAGCCTTCGCTTGATCTTCTTCATACTTCTTGAGTGGATCAATGTCAATAGAAACAACAACTGCGTTCTCAACGAGATGCTTGATACGACGCTCATCCAGTACTGACAGGATTCTGGCCTCCCAGATGACAATTTTAGATGCTCCATCCAACCTATCCTAATCCCTTAGTCCATGTGTGGCCATCTCTTCTCAACAAAATATGTTGAATTGGTTCTCTTCTCCCTCTTCTACTGCTGCCCTAGAAAAACTCATATCTAGGTTTCTTGGCACTAGAAACCCTCTAAGAAACCATGCTCCCTCTTAAAAATAATTTCCCTCCCAGAATCCTCTGCCAACTGATGTCGAATCATCCCTCTCTGATTATTCTTTGCTGCTAATCAACACTAGATCTAGACTTCTTAGCGAGAAGTCCTCTGAGGAATTGGTTCCCTCTACTTTGTCACAACCCCACTAGGCACTGTTATGCACCGACATAAACAATTCCCCACCAACAACTCCTAAAGAAAAATGAACTGCTCTTCTAGCTATGACAACTGGAAAGATAGAGGCTCAACCTTATGTGTTGGCCCAAAAAACACTGCGTTTCCTCTGCTGCAGCTATATCGCCACACCCTCACTAATGCAGGCTCTGTGTGAGCCCCTTTTTTTATTGTGTCACCATTTCTTGCCTCTTCCTAGATCTGCGCTATCACTTGTGACAAATTCCTTCTTGCAGCAAAATTTTCTCTTTGTCTCTTCGTTGATGGATTCAACTCTACCTAATCTACAACAACTCTGATACCATGTGAAAATTTCTGAATCTAAACCAGAAACCCTACTGCAGTAAATCTGATTTACTTCTCCTACTTGTTTTTATTTAATTAACAAGTTATTTTCTGAATAATTCATGAAAACATCATAGTAAATACACTACAACCTACAAAATTATACAGATCAAGTGCTAAAAAATAAGTAAAGCACATAGACAAAGGAGACACACTTTTTTTGGAAAAATGTCCCCGGAAAAACCCAATGCGAGAAAACCGATGCAAAAGTTATGAGGGTTTATATTATTAAGAAACAATATTCTAAGTACATATAGTGTGCCATAATATGGCTCACCCAATAGAGAAAACCTAGGAAACCAAAGATAAATCATGAGTTTTACCTCACTCTAAAATTACCGGCAGATCCGGATCAGACATCGGTGAAACCCTAGTTGCCTCTCCATAGTCTCTACGCTACCACTTCGTAAGCCTATGTGGGTCTGGCTGATGGACTGCGTCACCCTTCCTTTGCGATGTTCTGCTTCTCTACAAATCGAGTTTCAGCGATGCCAGTTTAGAAACCATGATATCTAGCTAATTTTGGACTGTCCCTCGGAGGCTCTACGATGCCCCGCGTCACCCTCTCTATGGTCTGCGTCACCTCTCCTGGTGGTGACATTGCCTCCTCTATGTCTCTTCTACCCTTGCTCTGCTATGTACTCTTGTTCCTCTGACCAATTACTGCATCTTCCCCTCGTTTCTTCTCTAAATCACTCAAATTTTATCTTCGTCTTGGCATTGCTCCGTCAGAAGAATTCAATCTCTTAGATCTACTATGTGTGTCCTCCAACTGACCCAAAGCCTACCTTTAATAATTTTTTTCTGTTGATGAATCAACGACCGTGATCCAATCTCTAATCAATAGCTAAGATTTAGAAAACACTTGATCCTTGTCACTTAGAACATTCTCACCCACTTGTTTAAATTAATTCACTTTAATTATTTAATTTCCCTAAGTTTAGACTTAGGGTCCCCATTAAAATAATTAATTATTTGAATAACTTAAGCTCCTGGTGTAATTTCTCCAAACGATTTCTGGGTCATGGAGATATCATGTGTCCTACCCCCTCCACAAATTTTTAGAGCTAAAGCACATCTAATGCTACCCCAAAAGTCAACACAAATGTTGTTGCAAAACCTTGTGAATCATCTATATCTGATGAATGAACATTCGTGCTTTGTCTTAGTCATCTCACCCATTGGAATATTCATCTCTCCCAAAGACCATGTTTAAGGGATCACTTGGAAAATAACCAAAGAATGTCTCAAACAGTGAGCTCTGAGTGGATGAATGCATTGCCCAGTTGTATGCATGTTGTATATAAGGAAACTGCTCGTCCCACAACTTGGGGTGTTTGCGACAATAACCTCAGAGTAAGTGTATTACTGTGTGGTTGAAAACCTTTGTTTGTTTGTCGGTCTGTAGATGAAATGTCTTGCTCCTCTGTAGCTTGGTGTCCATCATTCTCCAGAAACTTATCCAAAAATCTCCAAGAAAGCGAAAGTCTCTATCAAGCACAATGGATGTGGGCAGCCCAAAATGGACCCATACAAATTGGAAGAAGAGATGAATGGTCTGCTCTACATTGGCCTACTTTTTACAAGGCATTAATACACACATTTTTCTAAATCAATCCACCACGACATAAAAATAGTCATTACCTCTCCTAGACAAAGGAAAACTGCCTACAAAATCCATTGAAACACTTTCCCTTGGACGAATCAGAATAGGGAGTGGTGTGTAGAGCCCTAATTTTCTATTAGCGGGCTTGAAAACTGAACACAACACACATCCCTTTACATATCGAGTCACAATATTTTTCATGTGAGGAAAAACACAAAATTTCTGTAAATGACACAAAGTATTTTCTACACCAAGATGACCTAACACAATAGAGGTATGTGCCTCTCTGATTACATTTATCCTTTCATTGGTGGGAATAAAAAGTTTGCCAAGATGGTACAACAATTTTCCCTGCAAGTGATACTTATCCACCTGTGATCCATGCATCAGTTTTTCACAAATCTCCTTAAAATAATAATCATCAACATACTATTCAACCTAACATTCAAAAGATAAAGAAGCATTTTTAAAAACAATAGATGTAGAAATAGGAGGGCGCGAAAGCATATCTACCACTTTGTTACTGGTGCCCTTCTTGTATTTTATTACCAAGTGAAACTGCTGGAGGAATCCCATACATCTAAAATGACATGGTTGTTGGAGCTTGGTATGCAACTAAAGGTATTGCAAGGGTTGGTGATCTGTGTGAATAATGGTATCCTTATCGATGAAATAGTGTTTCCACTTCTTCACAATTTGAACCAAGTCACACATCTCCTTGTCATATGTGGGATAGTTCAAAAAAACATGGGAGAATGTCTCTGAATGGTAACACACAGGTTTCCTTTGTTGCATCAATACTACTCCCATGGAATATCCACTGGCATCTATCTTGATTTCAAAAGGTTGTTGAAGGTCCGATAAGGCCAAAACTGGTGTGGTGTTGTTATTCTCTTTTAGTGTATCAAAGGATTTTTGTTGCTTTCCTCCCCACTGAAAGGTTTTCTTCACTCTCATCAATGCATGTAAATGGGATGCAATGACAGATAAGTTGGAAATGAATCTTCTCCAGTATTTTACTGTACCCAAAAAGCTACGAACCTCTGTAACATTGGTGGGTTTAAGCCACGTTACCATTACATCAATTTTAGAAGGATGTATTTTCAATTGTCCACCACCGACAAAGTGACCCAGGTAAACCAAAGAGGTCTTTCCAAATTCACACTTCAACATTTTGACAGTCAATTTTTCATTTTTCAAAACATCAATCATTTTTTTAACATGACACACATGATCATCCCATGCCTAATTGTAAAAAAGAATGTCACCAAGATACAGAAGTAAAAATCATCAAGAAAAGGACTGAAAATATCATTTGTCACCCTCATGAATTTGGTCGGAGCATTGCATAATCCGAATGGCATCACCAACCATTCGAAAAACCCTATTTCTTCTTGAATACAGACTTCCATACAACTTGGTCTGCAATCCTGACATGATCATAACCACTACGCAAGTCTAGTTTTGTGAAATAGACAACATTTTTCAATTGATCTAATAAATCCTCAGTGCGAGGGAGAGGGTACATATTCTTCACAACTATTTTTTTGAGTGCCTTGTAGTCCACTCAAATCCTTCATGTGCCATCCTTTTTTGGCACCAACACGATAGGTGAGTCGCATGGAGAATAACTTGGTATTATGACCCCTTGGTTTGGCAATTCCCGCATCTGTTTCTTTATCTCCTCCATCTCAATGGCTAACAACCTATACATACCAATTTTGGGTAAAGGAGCATCCTACTAAAGGTGAATCTCATGTTGGATCTCACACTTTGGAGGAAACCCACTTGGTTCCTAAAAAATCCCATCATAGTTAGAAACAATTTCACATAATTACTTTTTATGAGTGGTATCAAAACCTTTGAAAGAATCAAATGTATTTGTATCTTTTGCTCTCACAACCATGAGCATGCACCCTTTGCTGGAATTCACAACCTCTTCATCTGAACTGTACTTACAATACTGGCACTAATTTTGGCACAATGATCTCTACCAATGTATTCCACCTCATCTTTCATGAGATGATACTTGTTTTCATGGTGAAAGAAAGCTACTTTCCTGTCATACAAATACAAACTCCCCAATACAATACCACAAATATCAAAGGGTACAACATCAAGATAAAACTCATCAATTATTTTGGATGCAATTACAAATGTAGCCTTATACTATTTGGTTACATGTAATTTTGCTTTATCACACACTCAACTAAGAGGGTAAGGTTTCAGACGAGGCTTGGTTTATAATCCCAACTTTTCAACCAAGGATTCTGAAATCAATTTTTCTTATGAACTCGAATCAAACAAAGTTTCCACTTTAGTATGTTTCATTATGGCTCTAATGTGGAACAATTCAATTGTTTTTCATTCATTAATAAGAGGCTCATTTGAATAACTTTTACTTGCATGCGATTCATATTTTTCATTAGCATGAAGAGAAAGAGTACCTTGTGTGCCCACTGCTGTGATCAATGTCTCATCATTGGAATCAGAGCCAAGGTCTTACTATGCGGTTTCCACAGTATTTTTCTTTACCTTTCCACCAATTTTTTTTTTTTTCAACTCTAGATGAAATTTCCTACTGCATTAATCATCATGTCCTTCCTTCTTGCAATGTGTGCAAGATGGATTTGATCCTTCCCCTTTCTTGGTTGTAGCTTCCTTCATGTCCTTTCTCTTGACTTCTCCTTTGAACTTGAGATTATGAGGTTTGAAAGATGACTTCTTTGAATCATCTTCTTTATCATTCTTGTCCCTCATTTCAAGGTGAATGGCCTTCACACTGGCCACATCAATAGTAGTAGGCTCAAATAATAATGAAGAATGTATGATGTAACTATGTAAAGCACCAATATACTTTGTTACAGCTTCAAGTGAATAAAGTGGAATTCCTAAATTCAATGCTTGTTTTCTAAACTCTGTTGTGAAGCTTTGAACGATTTGACCCTTTCCTTGTCTTAAATATTTCCATTCCATTAACACCTTTTGTCTATAACCCAAAGGGTAAAAATGATATTTAAATGCAGAAACAAAATTGGACCAAGAAGAAAGGAGATTACCCAAATTTTTGTTGCCTTTCGGAAACTTTCTCTCCCACCAAATGAGAGCGATGCCACTCAGCTAAAGGGACACTAACTAGGTCTTTGCCTCATCCTCCTTGATCTGTTGGGTCCAACAATAAAACTCAATCTATCTAATCCAATTGTTAAGTTTCCCTACATTACATTCTCCATTATATGTGGAAAAATCAAACTTTACATCTAGATTAAAAATGGTTTCTTATATGTATTTCTATGATTCTTGTTAGAATGATGAGAAGAGGAAGAACAAGAAATTTCACTGGTGGATGGAGAGGGAGGAGGATATCCTCCTCCACCTTCATGGTGTATTGATGCATGATCGTCGTGCTCTTTCTTCTCATGCTTGATTGTCTTCTCATATTATGTAAACAACTTGTTAACTTTATTTTCCATGTTGAAGAATATCTTGCGATAATTTTTCTCTTCTTCATATCGTGCATCATCAAATACCATGTTCTATCTTCATGGTGCACGCCACACTTCGAGATCAAAGGATTTGAGTTTTCCTTCACCTTTTTGGAGCTTGTTCCCGGTTAGCATTCACTCATGCAACTCACCTCAATAAGACTTGCTCTTGTACCAAACTTGATCCAAGATATTTCAACTTCAAGGATGCATTCATAATTGCATATAAAAGTGAATATTAACTAAGTAACTTAAACCACATGAAAAGAAGTGGAAAAAATAAGCAAACATAAGATCAAAGACACAACGATTTGATTACGGAGTTCACCCAATGTGGATTACGTCTTCGGGCCCTGCTCAAAAGTGGGGAGGCCTTCCTTCATTAAGTGACATAAAAGAAATCAATTACGAAAAAATTTACAAAAATGAACCTTATACCTCCAATTCAGATGATGGAATGAAAATTAAGAGCTCAGATGGAGAAACAAATTACATGATTGGACTGCTGGTGAAAAAATGTGCAAAATAAACTATAAAATTGTCCAATTCTGGCTTTGGCACCTCTGTTCCTCTAAGGAAATATTTTCAACATTTGAATGATACCCTCGCTCAGGGTTCCACACCCGTGGGCCGCTTAGGGTTCTGCGCCCGTTCCTCCACCGCTCTTCCTCCAGTCAAATGAATGATTAGTGATTAAATATATTTGGGTGGGAAAAAATTTCAATGTGGGCCGTTTTTCCCATTGGTAAAAGTTTTAAGTTTGGAGTAGGGTGGTCAGGGGTTACAACCCCACTGACCCCCCAAATGGTATGGCGCGTTGTTTTTTTAGACATAACCGTTCACAGTTTGAATATACGGTGGCAAGATGTAACAAGTTGGCATATATATACATACATACATATATATATATATATATATATATGTATGTATGTATACATACATATATACATATATACATACATACATAATATATATATATACATATATATATATATATATATATACATACATATATATATACATACATATATATATATATATACATATATATATATATATGTATATACATATGTATATATATATGTATATATATATGTATATACATATGTATATGTATATACATATATATATATATATATATATATATATATATATATATATATATATATATATATATAATGTTCCAACTTTTTTTGAACTCTCTGTAAGTGTGGCCGAATTCCCACCGTATGGCGCGTTGTTTTTGTATACAACTGTCATTGGAATATACTATGGCAAGATGTAATAGGTTGGCATATACATACATACATACATACATACATACATACATACATATATATATATATATACATATATATATATATATATATATATATATATATATATATATATATATACATACATATATATATATATACATACATATATATATATATATATATATATATATATATATATACATACATACATATATATACATACATATATATATATACATATATATATACATATATATATACATATATACATATATATATATATACATATATATATATATACATATATATATATATATATATACATACATATATATATACATACATATATATGTATACATATATATGTATATATATATATATGTATATATGTATATATGTATATATGTATATATATATATATATATATATATATATATATATATATATAATGTTCCAACCTTTTGGAACTGCCCAGGTGGCAGGCTGACCCCACCGGGTCAAGCGGGTTCAATCCATCTCAGTTCCACGATATATGTTATGTGTGTCGTGCTTTGGTTAGCGGGGTTGGTGGCCCACCAACGAACCTTGGCATATTATATATATTAATAATAATTTTGGCGAGGGTGGCGGGGGTGGCAGCCAACCACCCCCATTTTAATATATATATTTTTAAACCCAATGGTTCAAATTTTCTAGCCAAAAAATAAGGATCATTGGACAAATTAAGTAAGTTAAAAATTCACCCATTCCGGTGGTAGGATTCTGTGCGTCGGGTCGCTTCCAAATTGTTGCCTCATTAAGACTGCTACTTGTCCTAGTTTGTTCAGAACTTTGACTAGCTATAACTTGAGCATACTAACTTGGAATTGAGTTCCATTCACACCATTGTAATCAGGGTGACGAGCACTATGATTTGGTCTTTGTTTCACTTCCATCTGATGACTTTTATTTTTGAGTTATTTTCAAGGCCACTTGTATTTTTGGATCTTCTTGGATCATTAATGCAACTGAAACAACATGAGAAGGATATAAATTATAATGATGCAAAGCAGACACATGAAAAAATAATTTATATGATTTAGAGATGATGGTAGTAGATGAAAATAAGCAATTGGTCCTAATTTTTTAGTGAAATTAAATGGTTCCACATACGTTGGTGACAACTTGGCTCTCTTTCCAAATTTAATTGAACTCTTTTGCATTGTAACTTGCAAACACATTTTCTCCTTTTTTTATAACTTCTATCTATTCTATCTATGTTGCAAAACTTTTGGTATTATTTGAGTTTCTTTTAAACTTTCCTAGATTTCTTTCATTTTCTCTTCCATTTCTTGAACTATTTCTAGTATAAATCGAACTATTTTTTCAAGTATATCCCAACTAAGAGAAATTATAAAGGGCCCACCATAAAAAAATCGAAAGGTGTCATCTTTGTCAAATTGTGATAATTTTAATATAAAAACATTATACAATAGGTAAGTACTCTTCCTAATTTGTAAATTGCCATCGATATTCGAGTGAACAATTTTTCACAACAAATTTTAGACCATAATATTTTTAGATTTTTAGATTTTAGATTTAGATTTTTAGTTTTTAAATTGTTGAAATATGGAATCTATACAATGAGGCTTAATTTTTCCTTAGAGTTTTGGATTATTAAGTTATTGTGTTATTCTTATTCATGCAATATATGAAATATAGATAATAGAGAATAGATAAAATCAAACACCCATAATAACACTTGAGATATAACATAGGAAACCCTTTTAGGAGAAAACCAAAGTGGATGTTAAAGCTACTCTACTCTCTCTTTTTTTGAATGGAAAATGGTGGAAACACAAAGGTGCAAGACCTATGGCCTATGGGTCAGTATAGAAAAAAACTTCTTTTGTCTTCTCTCTCTCTATCCACTCTCATCTACTTTTCTTATCTGTGGAGAAAATGCACTGGAATAGAATGGAACCCCCTTTCCTCTTAGTAGACCTGCTATAACACAACTCGATAGCTTACTACTGGTTAATTTTGACTCCTTCAACTCATGATTAGAGTTACAATATTGACCCTTCTACAATATTGTTCATCATGTTCACATGGATATCCCCTTTTCCATGAGTAATGGGGTTGGTATGGCATCCTCTCAAGTAGTGGTGGTCAAAATAGGAAGGTCAAATTATGGGTGGGATAACTTTTGCATATATATTTCTTTTGAGGTATTTCTTGTGCCATTGGAAAGGTATTTGAGTGTAGAAAAATGTTCACATATCTTACACAAGTGAGAGTTTTTTGGTCCCAAATATATTTAGGAAATTTCTCAAACTACCTCTAGAAGATTTAAAACCCCACTTTGCCAAATTGGGACCCACTTATAAAAATGGTCTTGTGAGGTTCTTCCTCCAATTTTTACACTTATAAAGTATCAATATTGATGATAAATAATATAAATTCCAATTCATATCATTTTCCAATAATTTTTCTGGTCTATTACATATATATGTAACATATACTCTAACATTTAATTTACATATTTTAACTATCCATAATTTTTTAAGACTATATAATGTACTAAAATTAAGTTTCATTCCCAGGGGATTTTTGAAACTAGTCAAAGACCATCCTGAAAGTACTAAAACTCTATCTTCAATGATATCTTTCAAAATTACATGTTGTCTCACTTTCTCATTTAAATTATTTTCATTTTTGGTGAATGATAGGTATTATTTATTGGGATAAATGTAAAATATTTGTTAAAGTATTCACTACTGCTAATATTGAGTCATGCCTCCTTAATTTCATAGGCAATCCCACAATGAATTCCATAAAATCAATTCCCATTTTAATATAGTATTGCATGTGGCTATAATAGTCCTATTAGATGTTGATGCTCAACCTTTACTTGCTAACATTCTGTACATCGAACCACATAATAAACTTTGTTCTTCCTCATTTCATTCCAAAATTATAAAGTTTTTAGGTTCATGTACATCTTTTTCAATCAAATATGGATCATATATACTATCTTTTGTGCTTCTCTAAGTATCGATGTACAAATTTCTTCATTTGAATGTACATAAATCCTTTTATCAAATGTCAATAATTCTTCATTATTGAGATTATATACATCAAACATAGGAATTATAATTACTTTTTTTTCTAATAACATTTTTAATTTTGAATACCATGCATCAATTTCTTGTAATTTCATTATATCTTCTATAAGATTCATTTATAAAAGGTAACATTGAGAATATTTGAGGTCCTATACTCAAAAAATATTGTACCTTGTTTAGTGTTCCCTTAGTATATGTTATGTTGAAATCATACTCATATACTAATTCTGACTATCTTTGTCTAGCATGCAAATTACTTTGTGAAATATACATTAAAGTTCATTGTGGTAGTTCAAACTTTCTTCTCGTTAAGTAATGCCTCTAAAACCTTAGTGCATGCAATATTGCAAAAATTCTAAGTATGTATTACATATTTATCTTCATGAGGTATCAATTTTGTTAAAGCATAGGAAATTATCCCACCTTCCTACATTATAATTACACCTAATCATCCTTTTAAAGCATAAAATTTGATCCATACATAGTACCTCTAATATGGAGATTTTCATTAACAATTGTTTAATAAGCTTGTTAAATGCTTGTTCAATAATTTTACAATTTGTTTGAGAACTTTAGAAAAAAAAACATTGGTTAGATGAATAAGAAGAAAGTCAAATGAGAGGAAAAAAGAGAAAGAATAATGGAAGCTCAAGAAACAATCCATTAGTTTCATAAAAGGATTTGGAAACACCAACTTTTTTAATAATAATAACCTTTATTCCAAAATCTAGATAGGGAAAATATAATATAAGTTTAAAATGTAGTATATACATTTCCCAAAGTTATTAATGAAAATTAAAATGAAGAATTAAGAGAATAATATTTGAAGAAAAATTTAAACTTATACTAATGTCTCTCAAGGATTTAAATACTTTAGGTATGAACATTTTTCCAATGAAATATTTTTGGGGTTTTTATGATAGGTTGGAGGATGAGTTGACAAGAGTAAAGGAATCCAAAATTTTAGGAAAAACTATTGAGCCATTAAATGCAACATTAATCACCTTATTTTCTATTAAAATGATCAAAATTCCTTTAAATATTAATGACCAATTTCATTATGTAACTTTGTGCATAATATTACTACTGAAACTCTAGCTAATAGATTAAAAGTGCTAATATCATGGTTATATTGGAAGAAAAATTTAGCTTTCTCGTCAATAAACAAATTCATGGTACAATAGGTTCATATTAGTAAACCATGCACTCTATAAAGGTGAATACGATTCCAAAATTAGTAATGAAGATTCACTTGGTGGAATCTTATGATAAGCTTAGCCTAGATATACTTAAGATCAATATTTACTTCCATACTTAAGATCAATATTTACTTCCATTGTTCCAAGAAGTTTTGAAAAAACAAATTAGATTATGCGATGCCTCTTTTAAAGCTCCTTTGTGGTTCTTATTAATGTATCTCCCTCCTATATTTATTTATTTATTTATTTATTTATTTTTTTTAATTGATAAATGGGAGACCTGGCAGGGGAAAGGATGTCCAATGTCCCTTTTCATTTTCATATTAGTGGTAGACGGGTTAAGAAGTTTTTTTTTTTTTAAATTGATAAATGGGAGACCTGGCAGGGGAAAGGATGTCCAATGTCCCTTTTCGTTTTCATATTAGTGGTAGACGGGTTAAGAAGGATGGATGTAAATTCAAATAGGAAGGAATCTACAAAAGGGATTAATAAGGTCAGTTTTATTAGATGATGAAATTATATTTGGTGTTGGTTGTTAATGTAATTATAGTTGGTGTTGAAAATTCTTATGAGTTTAAAAAATTTGCATTATAAAGTAACTAATATGGAAGCAAATATCTTTAAGTCATTTATTCTCTTTAATTTAATGTGCTGGAGGAAAATATGAAAATATGAAAACTTAGTTTTCTAAAGCTATCTCTTCTACCTAAACTCCTTTGGAAAAAGTAGTCAAATCAATATTCTTTCATTAAAAATCTATGACATGATTAGATAAATATTGAAAGAAAATATTATAAGGTAGCTTTAGTGATATGGAAAACAATGATGAAGACATTCCCATTGGTTGAAAATTGGTTGTGTGAGAATGTAGGTAAAGAAAACCATGAAAGGATTGAATAAGATCCCTATGTTGAAGCTTTAGGAAATATAATCTTTGTTCCTAGTAATTATTTTTCTATATAATTAAGGTATATTTAGTATAGCAGATGTTATGGTTTTAGATTTAATTTTTTTAGCGGGGCGAGTGTGACAGCTGGTTTACATGAAAACTAAATTTTTATGTTATTTATTTTAAAGAGAGTAACAATTCATTTTTTTAGAAAAAGATTACGAATGATGAACATAAATTAATTCTGTTTTTGGAAATAAAATTTAATTATATAATTGTGGTTCCATAAAATTAAAAGAATACTGATGATAAAAGTATTCCAAGGACTCAGAGTGGTTGAACAAAAAACAGTTAAAAACAGTTACTTTTCCTTTGGGGATAAAAAGTACAACCCAATGAGGAAAAGGGGTTTTGTGACTGAACATAGAAAGGAGAGGTAGGAAGAGAGTGAAACTTCCTGAGCTGGTGGCGACCAGTGGAAACACTCAGCATTCCTGAATCCTGGAAAAGAAGAGTACTAGACTAGGGGTCCCGAGGTCTCTTCTGGAATTTCTGTCAACCTACTCATCTCAAGTGTGGAGCATGGGGGGAGATGAAGACATAATCGCCTCTCTCATGGTAGGGAGGACATCATCAGCAAGTTCTAAAACGAGATAAGTAAACAGACTGCATAAGTAGTAAGAACTGGAAATGTTGTTTAGACATAATTCTTTTAATATGGAAAATGTTATTTAAATTTTGAAATGAAGATTTTTACACAGTGAATGTTGTAGATACATTTATTTGTACTTTTCTAAAGTATTCATGAAATTACAGTGGAATCGTTAATATTATGTTGACTATGTAAAAATACATTTACTGAAATGATTGCTTGGTTCCAAGAAATATTAGTTTATATGTTATCTGAAGAAGATACCTGAAAATATCTATTGGAAGTAAAAAATAGAAAAACTATCAGTTCAAGGTCCATAGTCGAAACCGTGGACCCAAAACTGGTTGTTAATCCGTTAATCTATGATATACTCGGACAACAAGAGTTGCAGGAAAACAACTCAAAAATTCAGATGGTCCAGACATCTCTATTAACCGAAAACTAAAACAGATAGGATGACAAAAGGAATAATATAGTATCAGTTCTTGAAAGAAGGGATAAAACCTCTGTCTGAACGGAATATACACATACAAATTCTAGAAAAAGCATGCGCAATCATTAGGGGAATTTTGAGGTCTAAAATGGGCCTCCTAAGAAAAATGTACAACAAAAATAAACTTTATAACAACTACTAGGATTCAAGATGATGATGCCAACCATGGGGGATGATTCACCATTTTTTAAATAAAAGGGTAAAAATATTAAAAAATAATAAAATAATAAAACTACTTTTTCAACTTGTATTTTCAACTTATCTCCCAAAATTTTTACTCAAATTTCGAACGGGAGTACTCGTTGGATGCGAAATTTAATTCCTCATCCAAGGAGTACCCATGTTGCATACTTTCGATGAACTCTACTACATGAAAAATGAGAAATACATAAAAAACGTGATTGTAATCACGTTTTTTTATGTATTTCTCATTTTTCGTGTAGTAGGACCCATCGAAAGTATGCAACATGGGTACTCCTTGGATGAGGAATTAAATTTCGCATCCAACGAGTACTCCTGCTCGAAATTTGAGTAAAAACTTTGGGAGATAAGTTGAAATATGAGTTGAAAAAGTAGTTTTTCCATTTTTCCCTCTAAAATTTGATGATGTCATCAAATCTTATTTGATTTTTTCCACTATTATTTTATAATTTCCTTAGGAGGCCCATTTTAGACCTCAAAATTCCCATAATGGAAAACTCAGAAATGCAACTACCATTGTAAATATATTAAACATCGAAAACATTCTTTCTGTAAACTATTGTAGAAAAGAAAACTAATTCTATTACGGGCAAGAAAGATAATGAGACTATTCGAAAGACAATTAAGATTAATGCAAGTGCTCCAATAAAGAAACTAAAACATCACACTTATATATATACAATAGGAAAAACCAATTCTACAACTTCTATTTCATAGGAGTAAAGCCATATTAAAGGAAGGGCCGAATGGCCTATCATTTAAAGATACAGGGGTCAAATAACCTTCCATTCCAGAAGTTTATATAACATTAAAACCCTGTTGCACAGAGGAACTCTCCTCTTAGGCTGGGCCATGGGCTCGACCGACAGGCAGGAGTAGAAACTTAATTACAACAAAATTACAAATTGCATGCAACTATTCCAAACAGGGCGAAGCCCTTGAGCATAAAGGAAATTAAAATAAATGGAAAATGATGCCATAAAACTAAATTTGGAGTTCATAATGCTGCGAGTACCATGGGACTAGTACTGGGACTTTACTTCGAAAATCTAAAACCCTAACGGAGAATCCTGTACCTGTTAAGAAAACAATAGATTTAGGTATGAAACTGAAGCACTTCAATGGAAACGACAAACGTACTGTGTAAACCCTTGCCAGTCGACCGTGGTATGTTTACTTGCTTTAAACTAAGATGTAAAACATTAGAAAACTATACCTTCCTAATTTTTGAGCGAAAGGTAAAAATTAAGGAAAAGACAGAGTAAAAATTGCATTAACTGGTTTAAATATACTCTGAAGCTATGACTGTAAAACTGCGTGAAGAAATGGCAAGAGAAAGTTTAAGGAAAATCTGATGATAGGAAATTAATCTAGCGAGATAATAAGTATAAAAACTTGAGCATTTGGTTGGCTTACTTTCCATGGAGGAAGGAAGTCATAGCTGGTAGTCGGTAGGAGAAACTGGATTACACATAGCCGGGAATGAAGTTCCCCAAACTTGGAAATTCATTACACATTAAAATTAGATTTTATGTCCAAGTTTGAGCGCATAAAAAACGGTGTAGAGCCACTGCTAACTCCCTGTGAATAATAAAATGAAGAGCTTACTCAACTCAAGAACTGATTCAATGCTGCCGCAAAGGGATAAACCAAAAAACTGTAAGTGCAATGGGAATTACCTGTTTTGAATACACCATGGCAAGCAAGGCTTGATTTGGAGGAATGTCTGTTGGTCGAAAAAGCATAGGTCACGACAGAGCTACAAAAGGGCAATGACGACAGAGCTCGAAATGAAAAATGAAGAGTTGGTTAGGGTTATGCGGTGGTCGATACCTTAAACGGGTACCATGAAAATCTTTGCCGTGGATCTCAAAACCCCAAATCTAACGACGATCAGAAGGGAATGTGTCACCCATGAAATTCAAATCCCCATGTGAAGGTAAAATACAAAAAATCCTCCTAATAACTCTTAATCTGCGACGAAAATTATTTAACAATAAATAAATCAAATGTTTAAGTTAAAAGATATGGCATCTTCGCACTGTCTTCCAGATTATTAATAATAGGTGTTACGAGTTTAAATATCAAAAAATAACCATCATAAGCTCATAAGTATCTCGTACAGTGACATGAATGTAGCATAGGTGTTGAGAATAAAACAAAGCAACTAGGCAGGACGAATCACATGGAATATTACCCATAATATCATAACTATATGGCGAGTGCCAAGTTGACAAAATGCATATAGATATTACTTTGTTATGTCCGCAACATTTATATGGAAACTATGGTTAAAAGGTGTAAATGTACATTTTTTCTATTATATACTGTTATGTGTTACCAACAGTCCAAGGCAAAAGGAGAAATATGCAAAAATTGGCAGCCAAGAAAAGGGCAGAAAAGAAGTTCAAATTACAAAAATTCTAGGACCAATAACTTTAAGAATTCTGCAAGGAATTTAGTGAGCAAAGAGTTCAGAAGAAACCATCAAAGAACCTGGTGGCCTATGGAAGAAAATCCTACAGAGGCTTCCAGCAAGCCAAAACATGGACAAAACTAGAAACCACCTCTACAATGCTAGGGGTGCGGCGAGGCTCACTATTGTAAGAATTGCCCACATCTGGGAAGAAATGAAATAGTATCTCATCTGCAAGAAGCCTCTGCAGTGGGATATGTGGCCCAAAATATACCCAGAATTAATGCAGCTTTGGAATATCGGCAGGTGGATTACCAGCCAACGATGATAGAACTTGAAGGTAAGTTACTTTCACAAATTTTTTCTATTTTGGTTGACCCAGGTGCCAGTTTAAGTTATGTAAACCTAGAATAGTAGATCCATGGCTAGTACAAATAGCCACTAGGGCAAAGAGAAAAGTTTGTACCAAAGTTCCAAACTGTACACTGGAAATTGGAAACCAACATTCAAATGTGGAACTGAATGTACTACCTTTGGGATCCTATATGTACTACTGGGCATGGATTGGTTAGAGAGACACTGGTCTCTAGTAGATTGCAAAGAGAATATTATATATTACAGAATGTAAGATGGAACTCGTCAAGAATTACAAATAATTAAGAAGCCCTTACAGTTGCGTCCTATCACAGCCTCCCAATTGAGTAAGTGTATTAGAAAAGGATGTCATTTAGGTGGTTTTTGCCAATTCTAAGGAGAATACCCCTATGCTAGAAAGCATACCAGTAGTACAAGATTTCATGGACGTGTTTCTAGAAAATGTACCAGGTTTACCTCCAAAAAGGGATATCAATTTCACTATTGAACTCATGCTAGGAGCATCACCAATAGAGCACCATATCAGATGAGTGTACCAGAGCTAACTGAACTAAAAATGCAACTGCAAGAGTTATTAGACAAAGGGTATATTCGACCAAGTGTGTCTCCTTGGGGAGCACTGGTGTTGTTTGTAAAGAAAAAGGCTGGAACCATGTGAATGTGCATGGACTATAGACAACTCAATAAATTGAGGGTAAAAAATAAGTATCCATTACCACGGATAAATGATCTGTTTGATTAGGTGAAGGGGGAACTATATTCTCGAAAATAGAATTAAGATCTAGATATCACCAGATCTGAATTAAAGACGTGGATATCTACAAGACTGCTTTCTGTACCTGATATGGGCATTAAGAGTTTGTGGTATTACCATTTGGTTTAACTAATGCACCAGCAACATTTATGAGGCTGATGCATGGCATATTTCACCCCTTTTTCGACATATTTGTTCTGATATTCATTGACGATATATTGATTTATTCAAAAATCATGGAAGAACACAAGGAGCACTTAAGAATAGTATTGAAGATGTTAAGAAGACATCAGCTGTATGTCAAGTTCAAAAAATGTGACTTTTTCAAAGAACAAATACAATATCTAGGCCATGTCATTTTTGTTGAAGGAATAGCGGTCGATCCAGAGAAAATTAAAACTATTATGGAATGGCGAGTACCCTAAAATGTGGTGGATATCCGTTCCTTTATGGGGTTAGCTGGATATTATCGACGATTCATAGAACGATGCTCGAAGATTTCTTTTCTATTGATCACATCTTTGCAGAGAAAGGGAAAAGTATTTAAATGAACCAGTGAATGTCAGAATAGTTTCAAAAGGTTAAAAAATTTTTTGACCACTGCCCCGGTGTTGAGGGTAGCTGATCCTAACAAAGAATTTGAGGTCTGTACCGATGCTTGTAAGGAAGGAGTTGGGGAAATTTTATCGCAAGAAGGAAGGGTGGTTGCTTATGAATCAAGAAAACTAAAGGAGAATGAACAATGATATTCAACCTATGACTTAGAACTAACAGCAGTAGTGCATACACTCTGAGTATGGAGGCACTACTTGTTAGTGAAGAGATTTGTGTTATAGACTGGTAACAACAACCTAACCAACTATTTTAAGAAAGCTAATTTAAACGCTCGCTGGGAAAGGTGGAATGCCTTCTTAAGAGAATTTGATTTTGATATACAAAATGTGAAAGGAAAAGAAAATCGTGTGGCGGATGCTTTAAGCAGGAAACTGCATTGTATATATGAATTTTGTTACAATCAAATCGAATGTAAATTTTTAGATCAGATAAAAGAAGACGAGAAGGATCCTGAATATCGATTTTTATGGCAGATGGTGGAGGAAGCCAAAAGACAGGAAAAACCTTCTGATTATGGAATTAAAAAGGACCAATTGTTAACCTTCAAAGGAAAGTTATACATTTGAAGTTGAATGAATTTAAAATTGTTGATCATGAATGAGTATCACCGCAATAATTATTTGGGACACCCAGGATACCAGAAAATGTTAACATCGATTAGAAATTTTTTTTTCTGGCATGGTATGTGAAGAAATATTGTCGAGTACTTAAACAAATGTATGGAATGTCAATAGGTTAAGGTGGAGCATCAACACCCAGCTGGATTGTTGCAGCCTATACTAATACCTAAATGGAAGTGGGAAGTTGTATCCCTAGTTTTTATTACTGGTTTACCAAGATAAAAAAGACACAATGACTCCATTATGGTGGTGGTTGATAGATTGAGTAAGGCAACACACTTCATACCCGTAAAATCTACTTACAAAACTGTGCAAATAGCAGATATCTTCATGAGAGAGATTTTCACACTTCATGTCATTCTAAAGGATGTTGTATCAGATAGGGATGTGAAGTTTACTTCAGCATTCTGGAAGGCCCTATTTACGGGTTTGGGAACACCAATAAATTTCAGCACCGCTTACCATACCCAGACAGATGGACAAACTGAGCAGGTGAATCAAATCTTGGAAGATATGTTGCGTATGTATGTGATGTTGGAAATACTGGGGGGGGGGGGGGTGAATCAGTATTCCTTTCAATTAGAGCATTAGTTAATCTTGAATTATTATCAATGTTTGTACAATGATAGCAGTAAAAAAAAGGAACAAAAATGCACACAGTTTTTAAGGTGGAAACCCACTTCGGGACAAAAACCACCTAATGCTTTTCTAATAATTCTTTAATATTCAACTCTAATTGAAAATAAAGCTCCAACTTCCTAGAATCTATAAAAGCATTCTTCTCCAGCTCTCACTGAATGGATTCTCCAACGCTCGAGATTCTTCAGTAGTCAACTGAACGGATGCCCCAACACCTAATGAGCTACAACTCACCCTAGCACCACCCTACCACCCTATAGAAGAATAAAATAAAAATGGACTCCCATACTAAGGAAAATGGTCCACTTTACAATGATATAGAATGATGTAGAAGAAGAAGACACACTAGAACTCAACCCAAAATATGACACAACCACCTAATGATGATCCTAGACCTCCTGACACTACCTCTTCAACTCTTGGCAGATAGACACTAGAACAATTTTTATAATAATATATTTACAATGACTTAGTACAATGATACCTTTACAGTGATTGTATGCAGTGCTGCCCACTTGAAGACTTCATGTGATGAACTTATTGCTGCTGTTTTGCATCTTTTTTGCTACTCTTGTCATGCTACCCTCTACTGCACCTTGCTCTGATTTTCTGCCCTAGAAAGTCTGGTCCTTTGTAGCCCTTGACAGCACATGATCTAGCTTTTTCTTGCCTTCTAGGAGCTCGATATTGAATCTAGTGTATCTATGTTATTTTATATCGCCAATATGTTATTTTTGGTAATGTAGTAGTCCTTCAAGTCTTCTTTCCAATTCCACAGGTCTGGCCCAATTTGGATTCTTTAAGAGAGAGTTATGCCCAATCTCTCACAATGCCCTAATTATGGATTGTTTCAGTAGAGCAAACTTGTACAACATGCCACATGTCAATGCTTTTTGATTAAGCTCTAAAATTGATAGAGAGAAAACCAAAGTTCATGCACTATCTTCTACTTTTTACAGAATTCCAATCCGATACTCAGAGATAGAGTTATGATGATTTTCCCAAGGTCACTTCTTTGAGATGAATTTCAGGAGCTTGTAAAAACACTGACTTACACAGTCATATCTTCGCAAATATTGTGCACCTTGATCTAAATTTTTTACAGGAGATTCCTCAGGATTTTGGATTCACCTCATAAAAATTTCAGCTTCTGAATCTTTGTAGAAAAAAAATTAGAGCGAAAATTCCACGATGACCTGTTTCAGATGGCGAAATCCCTTGCATAAGGAGGATATGAGGATCACAATTTATATAAATGCTTAGGTTGAGAGGGGCTTCAACAAGTGAATGTGGGAGGGATTTTAGGAGCTTAAAAAATATTAATTATGAATTTTCAATGACCCATGCCACAACCCCATGGGGTTTTATCCCACTAACTAGGGGTACAAACTTCAAACATGAATATCTCTCAAACCTTGAATAATTACGTGGCGTGCCATATATCAACGGAAACATCTTGACAAGTAGAAACCATCAAAAGCATTCTTGACCCATAATATATTAATTTGGTAGGTAAAAATTCTCATTCAATATTGGGGTAGCCCTTGGTGCTGCTTGGGTTGACATCAATGACAACTGCTGATCAACAATATCCCCCTTTGGCATTCATGGCAACACAAGTACTCCCCCTACGATCATGACACCTCTTCCTACAACATTCTCTCCCCCTTTGACATCAATGGCAAAGGGTAACTCCCCCTGACACACAACCATCCTGCGGACCTGTACACACTTCCACTCCCCCTTTATATTGTGAATAAGGAAAATCTAATGAGAAATTGGGATAATCCCAAGCTTCTGGCGAAGATATTCAAATGCTTCACGAGGTAAAGGTTTAGTGAAGATATCAGCTATTTGTTCTTTTGTACCAACATACTGAAGTTTGATATTCTTTTCAACGACTTGTTCTCTAACAAAATGATATTTGATCGGAATGTGTCTTGTTTTTGAATGCATGACAGGAATCTTGGAGATGCTGATGCCACTGGTGTTGTCACAGAATATGGGAATAGGCTCACGAAATTGTACTTGAAGATCTTGCAAAGTTTGTTTCATCCAAAGGATTGGAGTACAACATGATGCCGCTGTAATGTATTATGTAGATAACGAGATTGAGGTTTGCTTTTTGCTTTATTTCTGGTAACCTGTCCATCTTCATTCAATTTGTTCCTAAACACACATTTAGTCCCAATGACATTTTGATCTTTTGGTCGTGGAACTAATTCCCAGGTGTTATTCTTCTCGATTTGATCCAATTCTTCATTCATAACTGCTATCCAATGTTCATTTTGGCTGGCTTCCTCAAAACTACTAGGCTTAAAGGTTGCTAGAAAAGAAATGTGAGCTTGTTGTGACGAACGAAGTTGTCGACCTTCATTTATGTCACCAATGATTTGATTTGATGGATGCTTCTTTTGAATCCATTCTTTTGTTCTCTTTGGAGGAGCTTCTTGTTGTTGTTCTGGTATATCTTGATGATAATTATTTACTTCTTCCTCGTTGATAGTTGCTTCTTGTCCTATAATTTTATCTATGTCTTTTTCAGCCTCTGTCTCAAGATTCAAATATTCTAGATCCTCATCATTATTCATTAGAATGCCATCTTCGTCAAATGTAACATTTATGATCTCCACTATCTGTTTTCGTCTTAGATTATAACATTTATAGGATTTTCTTTGCGTGAGTAACCAAAAAAGATACCTTCATCAACACGTGATTCAAACTTACCCAATTTTGATCTTCTCTTTTGATATAACATTTGCTTCCGAAGATTCTGGAATATTTTACATTAGCTGGTTTTCCTTTCCATAATTCATATGGGGTCTTGTTGCAATTATTTCTGAGAAGACTTTGGTTGATAATGAAGATTGATGTATCAATTGCTTGAACCCAAAAATTTTCATCCAGTTTTAAGTCCTTAAACATTGCTCGACCCATTTCCTGTACAGTTCTGTTCTTTCTTTTAGCAACTCCATTTTGTTGAGGTGTTCGTGCTGTTGAAAATTGTCTTTTTATTCCATTTTCATCACAGTATTGCTGAAATAATTTGGAAGTGAATTTTTTGCCATTATCTGATCTTAGACACTTTATTTTCAAATCATTTTCATTTTCGACCAACTCCTTGTAGATCTTAAAGCACTCAAATGCTTCAAATTTTTTCTTTAGGAAACTCATGACTGTCATCCTCGTATAGTCATCTATCATTAACATGAAATATAATTCTCCATCTAAGACTTTTGTTCTCATAGGACCACATAGATCAGTATGTATCAATTCCAATGGATGTGATGCAAAGTGTTCTTTTGTTTTAAATTGAAATTTTGTTTGCTTGCCGTGCCGACAGGCCTCACATAGAGTGTTGGAAGTTTTTGAGATTTTCAACATTTCTTGTATTGCTTCCTTTTTTCTTATCCTGACAATATTGTCAAAGTTTATGTGACCCATTCGTTTTTTCCATAAATTTCTTTCATATTCTTTAGCTAGTAGACATGCTTTAGTTGCTTCATCTAGAAAAAATATGTCGTTTGGAGCTCGACTTGCTGTAGCCACAATTTTACGATAACTGCCTTTCCTGATTTCACATTTTTGTGGAGTTGAATAGAATTGTGTGTCCTTGATCACATATTTGTCCAACACTGATCAGATTGTGATTCATGTTTTCAACCAATAGAACATTCTTGGCAATAACATCTTCGCTTCCGAGAGTCACGGTACCTGATCCTATAACATTTGAAGATCCATCATTTCCAAAGGATACGGTTCCATCCTTCTTCTCTTTCAGAGATACAAATTTCCTTCTATCTCCAGTCATATGCGTTAAGCAACTACTGTCAACATACCACACATATTTGTTGTTTTAAGCCTTGAGAGCGAGAGCACAATTATCAATCTTCTTCTCCTTCCATTTTCGTTCATTCTATGGCTTTGAAGATTCTTCTAGAGGATTTTCAAGTCTGCAGTCTCTGGCTATGTGTCAAAAGTTATGACATTTGTAACATTAAATATTATTTACTAAATGTTCAAATCTATTGATGTTTCGTTGAGCCTTGAGAGATTCATATTTGAAGGATCTCCTGGAATTGTATTGGTTCCTAAGGTATGTGCGACTTCTACAACTTTATGACCAAATTTTCCACATGAATAACAATAGCCATAAAAAATATGTTGGTACCTGGATGGAAATCTTCATCGAGGAATTGTCTTCCAAGGATGTTCTTGCGAATCTTGTCCAATGAAATCTACATGCATGTCAGATCTCATACATTCATTGTATTTTGTTGTAGAAGATCCTGCTTCTTTTTCTGTGTAACCGAGGCCAGTTCTGTTATTGTAAGATCATTGATTGTTGATGATTTATTCCAATGCCCTTGAGCTGTTGGCATAGTTTTGGACAATTTTGCCCTTCTTCACTTCCTTACGCGACGAGACTACTTCAACTTCTAATGCTTCTCTTTCTTGGTTGCTTTCTTCCAACTTCTTTTGAAGTGACTCTTCAATACATTTTTGTTCTTCAACTTCATTTTGAGACCTTGAACTTGTTCTTCAAGAGTACTGGAACAAATTTTATCAGTCTTGAGCTCTTTTATAAGCCTGATTGCCTCCTTAGAAAATTCTTCTATGGTCAACCCTTCTTCATTGTTTGATACCTATTCTTTACTGTGCTTGGCCATAAACAATACTCTCTCATTGGATTCTTCTTCGCTATTACTATCTTCATCGGATGATGAGCTATTTTCTTTAGAGAGAAATTTCTTTCTGGATCCTTTCCTTTTTTCTTGCTTGTTGAATTTATTAAAGCCTTTCTTTCCTTCTGAGTTGCCATCAATTCTATTCGGACATTTTTCTGCGAAATTCCCAACCTCACCACAGCCGAAACATATCAATGGAATTTCACCTTTGAATTTTCCCTTACCAATTTTTAGTTTTCTCGTAAAGTAAGCATATTCTTCATCATCTTCCTTTTCTTCACACTTACAGGTGCATGTCTTTTCAATTGAAGGTTATTTGTCCTTATTGTTTTTCTTAGATGTAACGAACGTAATTTCTAGATGTGAAGTACCCTCTTCTTCATCAAGTCTCATTTCATATGCTATGAGAACTCTATGTAATTCCTTTTTGCTGAGTTTGTCCAGATTTGCATTGTATTCTAAGTTTGATACCTTTGGGTTGAATCTCCCTGGTAACATGGTAACGTTCTAAGAATCTTTCGTATAATAGTCTTCTCGTCAAATGGCTCTCCCAATCCTTCCAAAGTATTGGTTATTTCATCAACGTATTGGAAGTATGCAACAATGTTGCAATCTCCTTTCATTCTGAGTTGTTCGAATTTTTCTCTATAGATTTGAAGCTTTGCTTCTTTGACATTTGAGTCACTTGCATATATATTCTCAAGCTTGTCCCATACATTTTTGGCGGTTTTACAACCCAACACCTTATGATAAGCAGATTCAATAAGTCCACTGATAATAATATTCTTTGCTTTTGCATCATTTACCAAATTCTTCTTACCTTGTTCATCCGCAGTTGATGTAAATCCATTTTGAATAGTGTCCCATACTTTGTAACCTTGCGCCAAGAGATAGACCTCCATTCTTCCTTTCCAGAGTGCATAATTATTTTCATTGAATAGAGGTACACCATTCTTGGTATGCTCCATGACCTCCTTCCAGCTGTTAAATTGCTATTGAAGGAACCAAGCTTTGATACCAATTGTTGGAAATACTGAGAGGGGGGGTGAATCAATATTTCTTTCAATTAGAGCATTAGTTAATATTCAATTATTATCAGTGTTTTTACAATGATAACAACAAACAAGAGGAACACAAATGCACACAGTTTTTAAGGTGGAAACCCACTCCGGGACAAAAACCACCTAATGCTTTTCTAATAATTCTTTAATATTCAACTCCAATTGAAAATAAAGCTCCAACTTCCTAGAATCTAGAAAAACATTCTTCTCTAGCTCCCACTAGATGGACGCTCCAACGCTTGAGATTCTTTAGTAGTCAACTGAACGGATGCCCCAACACCCAATGAGCTACAACTCACCCTAGCACCACCCTACCACCCTATAGAAGAATAAAAGAAGAATGGACTCCCGTACCAGGGAAAATGGTCCACTTTACAATGATATATAATGATGTAGAAGAAGAAGATATACTAGACCATAACCCCAAATTTGACACAACCACCTAATGATGATCCTAGACCTCCCAACACTGCCTCTTCAACCCTTGGCAGATAGACACTAGTACAATTTTTACAATAATGTATTTACAATGAATTAGTACAATGATACTAAGATACAGATTCTCATATGCGGCAGTCGTTTTAATGAAGAATTCATGGGATAACCTTTTATTATGAGCCCATGCACCTTTGTTGCTGCCCTTGTCATGCTACCCTCTATTGCACCTTGCTTTGCTTTGCTGCCCTAGAAAGTCTAGTCCTTTGCAGCCCTTGACAACACGATCTAGCTTTTTCTTGCCTTCTAGGTGCTCGATAATTTTGCACTTTGCTGATCAAAACGTGATGAATCAACCAACGAAATGGGAAGAATATCTACATTTGGTAGAATTCACATATAATAATGGTTACCAAGAGTCTCTTAAGATGAGCCCCTTTGAAGCTTTGTATGGGTGACAGTTTCGTACTCCCATTAACTGGAGCAGCCCCGAAACCAAGTTGATGATCGGATCAGAGATGTTGGCTGAGATGGAATCGGACGTGAGAAAGATTAGATAAAATCTAAAAGCAGCTCAAGATTGACAGAAGGTATATGTAGATAAAAAGAGAACTTACTGGGAATAGAAGTGGGTGATCATGTGTATGTAAGGATTAAACCTAAGAAAAGCACATTAAGGTGGACCTCCTGTGCCAATTTGGCTCCCAGGTTCTGTGGACCTTTCCAGATATTGGAAAGAGTGGGACCTCTGTCTTATCGGTTGGCTTTACCCAACCATATCCGGGTGCACAATGTGTTTCATGTATCTTTACTAAAACATTATGTGCATGACCCAAATCATATAATCCACTGGCAGATCCTTCAGGTCAAACCAAATGATGAATTTATGTTTGAACCTCAATGTATACTTTATTAAAGAGAAATCATTCTCCGGAGGTGAGCCATCACCCAGGTTAAAGTGCAGTGGAAAAACTTCAGCTCGGATGAGGCTACCTGAGAAGAAGAAGGATTTATGCGTGAGGCTTACTCAGAATTGTGCCCAGAATTGTTTGCCAAGCTAGAATGGAACATCGAGGATGGTGCTTACTTCCAGAGGGGGAAGTTGTGACAACTAGCTTAAGTGCAAACTAAATTGTTATGTTATTTATTTTAAAGAGACTAAACATTCATTTTTTTGAGAAAAAGGATTACAAATGATGAAAATAAATTAATTCTGTTTTTGGAAATAAAATTCAATTATGTAATTGTGGTTCTATAAAATTAAAAGAAGACTGATGATATAAGTATTCCAATAACTAAGAGTGGTTGAACAGAAAAAAGTTAAAAACAGTTACTTTTCCTTTGGGGATAAAAAGCACATCCCAGTGAGGAAAAGGGGTTCTGTGACTGAACATAGAAAGGAGAGGTAGGAAGAGAGTGAAAATTCCTGAGCTAGTGGTTACTAGTGGAAACACTCAATGTTCCTGAATCCTGGAAAATAAGAGTACCAGACTAGGGGTCCCGAAGTGTCTTCTGGAATTTCTGTCAACCTACTCATCTTAGGTTTGGATCACGGGGGGAGATGAGGATGTAATCACCTCTCTCATGGTAGGGAGGACATCATCAACAAGTTCTGAAATGAGATAAGTAAACATAATGCAGAAGTAGTAAGAGCTAGAAATGATGTGTAGACATAATTCTTTTAATATGGAAAATGTTCTTTAAATTTTGAAATGAAGATTTTTACACAGTGAATGTTGTAGATTCATTTATTTGTACTTTTCTAAATTATTCAAGAAATTACAGTAGAACCGTTAATATTATGTTGACTGTGTAAAAATACATTTACTGAAATGATTGCTTGGTTCCAAGAAAGATTAGTATATATGTTATCGAAAGAAGCAAAACTGAAAATATCTTCTGGAAGTAAAAACTAGAAAAAATGTTAGTTCAGGGTCCATAGTCGAAACCCTAGACAAAAAGCTAGTTGTTAATTTGTTAATCTATGATATACTCGGACAACAAGAGTTGCAGGAAAATAACTAAAAAATTTAGATGGTTCGGACATCTCTATTAACCAAAAACTAAAACAGATAGGATGACAGAAGGAATAATACAATATTAGTTCTTGAAAGAAGGGATAAAACCTTTGTTTGAACAGAATATACACATACAAATTCTAGGAAAAGCATGCACAGTGAAAACCTAGAAATGCAACTGGTATTTTAAATATATTAAACATAGAAAACATTATTTCTTTAAACTAATGTCGAAAATAAAACTAATTATGTTATGGGGAAGAAAGATAACGAGCCTCTTCAAAAGAAAATTAAGATTAATGCAAATGCTCCATTAAAGAAACTAAAACATCACACTTATATATATACAAGAGGAAATGTCATTTTTGCAACTTCTATTTCATAGGAGTAAATCCATATTAAAGGAAGGGTCGAATGTCCTATCATTTGAAGATACAAGGGTCAAATAACCTTCCATTGTAGAGGTTTATATAACACTAAATCCCTGTTGCATAGAGGAGCTCTTCTCTTAGGCTGGGTCATGGGTTCGATCGATAGCTAGGAGTAGCAACTTAATTACAGCAAAATTCCAAATTGCATGCAACTATTTCAAATAGGGGGGAGCCCTTGAGCATAAAGGAAATCAAAATAAACAAAAAATGATGCCATAAAACTAAATTTAGAGTTCATAATGCCGCGAGTACCATGGGACTAGTACCGGGACTTTACTCTGAAAATATAAAACCTTAACGGAGAATCCTGTACCTATTAAGAAAATGTCAGAGTCAGGTATGAAACCAAAGAATTTCAATGGAATTGACAAACGCACTGCATAAACCCTTTCCAGTCGACCGTGGTATGTTTACTTGCTTCAAAACCGAGAAGTAAAAACATTAGAAAACTATACCTTCCTAACTGCTGAGCGAAGGGTAAAAATTAAGGAAAAGGCAGAGTAAAAATTACATTACCTTCTTTAAATATACTCTGTAGGCTATGACTGTAACACTGCGTGAAGAAATGGCAAGAGAAAGTTTAAGGAAAATCTGATGACAAGAAATTAATCTTGCGAGATAATAAGTATAAAAACTTGAGCATTTGGTTGGCTTACTTGCCATGGAGGAAGGAAGTCGTAGCTGGTAGTGGGCAGGAGAAACTGGATTACACATAGCCGAGAATGAAGTTCCCCAAACCTGGAAATTAATTACAAATTCAAATTATATTTTATATCCAAGTCTGAGAGCATAGCAAAAAGTGTAGAGCCACTGGTAACTCCCTGTGAATAATAAAACAAAGAGCTTACTCAACTCAAGAACTGGTTCAACGTTGTTGCAAAGGGCTAAACCCCAAAACTGTAAGTGCAATGGGAATTACCTGTTTTGAATACGCCATGGTAAGCAAGGCTTGATCTAGAGGAATGTCTGCTGGTCGATAGAGCATAGGTCGCGGTGGAGTTTTAGAGGGGCAATGTCGACAGAGCTCAAAATGAAAAATTAAGAGTTGGTTAGGGTTACACGGTGGTCGATACCCTAAACGGGTACCATGAAAATCTCCGTCGTGGATCTCAAAACCCCAAATCCGACGACGATTAGAAGGGCAGGTGTCACCCTTGCAATTCAAATCCCCATGTGAAGGTACAATACAAAAAATCCTCCTAATAAATCTTAATCTCCGACGGAAATTATTTAACAATGAATAAATCAAATGTTTAAGTTAAAATATATGCCATCATCGCATTGTCCTTCAGAGTATTAATAATAGGTGTTACGAGTTTAAATATCAACATCTAACCATCATAAGCTCATAAGTATCTCGTATAGTGACATGAATGTAGCATAGGTGTTGAGAATAAAACAAAGCAGCTAGGTAGGACGAACCACGTGCATTACCTATAATATCATAAATATATGGAGAGTGCCAAGTTGACAAAATGCATATAGATATTACTTTGTTATGTCTGCAGCATTTATATGGAAACTATAGTTAAAAGGAGTAAATGTAAATTTTTTTTATTATATACTGTTATGTATGTTACATCGAGACAAGAAAATAACTACTCAATTGATTTGTAGAGAGAATTAGTTTATGAATGCAAGCAATATATTCTCAAGGAAAACCATAATTCTTTTAAGCTCAATGAACAATAATATTTATTGATATGGTTAAAGGATAAGGGATTAGAAGCATACACCACAAAATTAAAGTTTTTAAATACTTTAGAGGAAGATGATGAAATGGAGAAAACAACAATGGAAAAAAAATGGGGAAATTAAGTAGAATTCTTGAATCTAGCTTTTAATATAGCTAATCTTGTTAAACAAAATTCTAATTTGGTATGATGGACATAAAAGAAATTGTCATTAGTAAAATGTATTTTGTGTAAAAACAATGAGAAAATGTAGAATCTTTTTTTGTGGGTTACTCATAAATTAGGGAGGTTTACATGGAATGAATGGAGAGAGAAAACTCTCTTGTTCTATTTTGAAAGTTGATATAGTAGTAACTCATAAGGCTTTGTCATGTTCTATAATATGAGGGTTCTTCTCTACTAGAATGAGTCATGATATTACAAGGAAGTTATACTTCCTTTTGTGTAGTGTGCAACAAATCTAAATTCACCTATGAATAGTGAAAAAACCTATAAAATCCAAAATTTCAATGACTCTGGAGGATCCATAAATTAATAAAATAAGTCTTAAGATTTTTTTAATGGTGCATGTCAAGGAATTATAAGATCGTGTGAAGCTTTGAGTTAAAGAAATATTATTAATATGTAAAAACCATCTCATTTCTTTTAAATATGCATTTAATTTAGGAACAAATAGTAAAGTCCATGAAATTTGTTTATAAAAATTGTGCAATTGAGAGAAGAATAGAAAACCTTTAGTTCTAAGTCTATGAAATTTATGAAGTTACTTATGAAAATTGTGCAGTTGAAAGAAGAATAGAAAACCTTTAGCTCATTTCAAAATTGATAGTGGAATGAGTCAACCGTATAAGTCACCAAGCCACTTTGAAAACTTGGCATGCACTAAAATGATGAACAAAATTTTAGAGATTAAAATGCAGATTTCAATTTTTTTTCTTTTTCAGTATATAAAGAAAATTTATTTAGTTAATAAACAAAAAAATAGGTGCATATTTATTGTTTTAACAAAAAAATATAAGTGTCCATATAGAGAGATTTATTGTTCGAAAAAAAATATATATAAGAGTTTCTTTTAAGGAATTCTTTTAATACTTGTATTGAAATTTTTATTGTAAAAGTTTGCTAGTTTTTTTATCTAATTTAATTGAATTTTAGTTTTTATTTTTTATTTTAACAAACAATTTGGATAAAATTACATTAATAAACTCTAGTGATATAATTCACAAGCTAACTTTGAAAACTCATTGGGGGACGTTATTTTTACTTGCATTATTCACACATAATATTTGTTAGTTTCCTGTTGTTATTTGTATTATTCACACATAGTTTTGTGAAGCCACACATAATTAGAATAATTTAGATGTATATTACCAAAAAATTAAAAGAGATAAAATCCCTCAAGTATAAAAGTATTCATTTTATAGGATTTCTCCCCAAAAAAATAGACTAAAGTGGATTTATGTCAACTATTAATATTTAAAAGAGTAATATTAAAAATAATATACTTAGTATTATTATTTTTTAAATAATTAATTCAATAAGATATGGACATTTTTATTTTTTAATTATAATTATTATTAATTACAATTATTATTTCTATATAAAATAATTATATTTATTTAATATAATTATAAATAAATTTATAAAATAAAAATAAACAAATATATTATAAACATCTATTAGCAATAATATTCATATTAAAAATAAGTATATATATATATAATTTAATAAATAAAATTACTCAATAACTAATTAATAAAAATCAGTTATTTAATCTATTTATGAGTACAATCCCCGGCTTTAAATATCTTTTTACAAATTATAATTAACTTTAACTTAAAACAGTAAACAAATCTGAAGATTTATGTATTCATATATCATTAAAAAATAATATCATTTAAAAATGGTCAAATAAACAAAAATTAGTTTACACTAAACTATTATTCACCCTAAAAAAAAAATTAACTTAACAGAAGTTTCTGTTACAATTGGCATAAAATTAAAAAGCATTCTGTTATGAAATACTGGAAATTAGTTCGAGAGAAGCCCGCTTCATGGAATGCTATCACTTTATATTGAAGAGGCAATCTGGTGTTCCAGTGGAAAGAAGCTGCAGGGGGTGTTAGCAAGATTAGTGCCTTTGGTATATCGGTGGTAGAGAATCGTGACTGCTACTGATTGTAGTAGTAGCAGTGCGAGTGTAGATGCAATCGACCGCATCTTTTAAAAAAATGGGACGTTTTCTCTGTCTATTCCCTGTGATTTTCATGGGGGCTTTAATGTTCCCCAGTGTGGGTTCAGTACGTATCCATTTAGACAACAGAATAGGTTCCAGTGTTACTTATAATGTTCAGCAATATGGTGCAAAAGCCAATGGTGTCACTGACAATAGCAAGGTGAGAGAATTTGAAGAATTAGAGTTGGGAATTTGATCACAGTAATATTTTTTAATCAATGTTTTTAGTCAGAGAATTAAACTTATGAAATAAAAGAAATAGATACTTCAATTCTAACAATTAAATTTGTTATGAAATAAATAATAACACATAAATTTGTTGTTTGTTATATGCAGGCTTTTTTGGCAGCCTGGAATGCAGCCTGTTCTTCTACTCGACCATCTACTGTCTATATACCTAAGGGAAAGTTTCTGGTTGCTCCAGTTTCCTTTACTGGGCCATGTAAGAATGCTAAAATTCTTGTCCAGGTAAACTACTGATCTTCATTCCTTCTCATATCAAAATTTATATATTTCCTTCTTTTGATTATTGAGATGTATTTTGGCAGATAACTGGGGATCTCATTGCACCAGCCAGCACTAAACAAAATAAAAAATACTGGCTGCAATTCATCAAGGTAGATGGTCTAACAGTGAATGGTGGGGGACGTTTGGATGGACAAGGAAGCTCCTGGTGGAACTGTAAAAAAAAGAAGCAAGTATGAATACAGTTATCAGTTGTACCATCAGTCATGGGTTGATTTTTGGTGATTTAGATAGCATCTACTTACCCGTCCTCATACTTATACTGACTAAAATACATTGTCTGTGTGCAGTGCAAACTCGGGCCTACGGTATTGTTTCTATTTATATATTTTGCTTTAAACTTAATTATATGGTAGATTTTAAGAATATTTTTGGAATGGTTGATTTTGTTTAATTTTATTAGATTGTTAATTTTAGAAATATTTTAGAATAATTTTATTTTACAGAGATTTTATTTATTAATTTTTAAAATATTTCCAAAACTATAAAAAATATTGTTTGATTTTATTGTTTAACCATTAAAAATTTACCCTAAATATGATCTTGATATCATCAAATGGTAATATGCAGTCTTTACAATTGTTGGGCACTACCAATACAGTGTTGAGAGATATTACTTCCATCAACAGCAAGCAGTTCCATATCTCCATTGATTCATGTAAGAATGTCCTGGCAGAGCGATTGATTATCAAGGCCCCAGAGGACAGCCCCAATACCGATGGAATTCACCTATCCTCTTCCAATGTCCAGCTTCGAAATCTCAAAATAGGAACAGGTGGCTTATATTTTCCATAAGCATTCTAAAATTGTTAGAGAAGGGGAAGAATTATATCCATGATAAAACATTTAACTTTGGTTGTGCAGGAGATGATTGTATTGGCATTTTGGAAGGCACTTCCAATCTTAACATTGAACAGGTTACTTGTGGCCCAGGCCATGGGATCAGGTAAAATGGTTTCATCAAAATTTTAAATAGACAAAAATTCAATGCAGTGTACTGACTATATTTTTGTTATTATTATACAGTGTGGGAAGTTTAGGCAGATATCCTTCTTTTAATGGAGTCACCAATATCACTGTAAAAGGAGTTTCTTTCACTGGCACTGACAATGGTGTTAGAATCAAAACATTGCAAGGAGGAAAAGGCTTTACTAAGAACTTAAAATTTGAAAACATAAAGATGAACAACGTAAGGAATCCAATCATCATTGACCAATACTATTGCCCAGGGTGTACTGCCCAGGTAATCATTCTCTTTTTATCTAAACAATTTTTTTTTCTTTTCTATATACCATTTGAAGATTGAAGTATCATATGACCACAGAAGTTCTGCAGCTTACTTTCCACTTTTGGTTACACTGTTAAGGTTGGCTTTAGTTTTGTAACCTACTTTGTTGTGAATATTGGCTGTGGCTGTGCAGGAATCTAATATGAATGTGAAGATTACTGATGTCTCATACAAAAACATAACTGGAACCTCAATAACACCGGAGGCCATTAATTTAAGCTGTAGCAAAAGTTTTCCATGTGAAGCTATCAAATTGGAGAATGTGAATTTGAGCAATGGAAATAAACAAGCTCAGTCTCTTTGTAAAAATGCCAAGGGACTTAAAGTTAATTCTGTTAGGCCACCTTTGGTTTGCTGAAGGGTGAATGCTGACTCTAAATGCCAACCTTAAGATACCGGTTCTTGAATTAGTTATCTTAAAATTTGATTCCAATGCAGATTTGAGCTAGGGAAACAATGAAGCTCAATTTTTATGTAAAGATGCGTAAGGGCTAAAGTTGCATGTTTCCTCGAAGTCTCAACTTGAGAATGTTAGATCCTTCCATTAACTATCTTGTTATCTGAAATCTGTTTAAATTTAGTACAGTTTAAGTTACTCTTGTATTATTTATTTATTGGTTGAAGTTAGTCAGCAGCATATCTTCATTAAAACAATTATGTTTCACTAAAGTATATTAACAATTATGTTTTACTAAGGGTGTATTAATATTTGTGAGATATACATTATCATTTATCATTTTTGGTGATCAATAAGATTTTGCAGCACGTTATTTGAATTATTTGAATTGATAATTGGTAAATAAAGAAAAAAATATTTCTAAAATATTATAATTTTTATAATTTAAACATTTATTATTTTTCTAACTCTTTCTCATCATTTTTATTATCTTTTTAATTCGTAAAAAAAAAAATATTAAATATAAATATATATATATATATATATATATATATATATATTTCTAATCTTTTTTTTATTAAATTTTAGAATACAAAAAATATAATTATTTTCAATTTTGATTTTATTATATATTTTACAAATTCTAAAACACAGAAAATATAATTATTCTCAACTTTGATTTTATTATATATTTTACAAATTAACATATAGTACTTTTGAATTACTTGTATAAAAAAAAATGAGGTGAAAGTCACCAGGTCCATTATTAAAAAGACACTTCATCTTCCATGATGATTTTAATTCCTTAACTTGTGAATTAATTATTGTACCAAATATACTGTGCTAATTGAACCTATAATATAGTTATAAATTTTAAGAATTTATCTATTTAGCAAGTTATCATTAATATTTTACATCTAATAAATATGATGAGATAATTCAAAGGTAAACTTGTGGATTAATTATTGCACCAAATACATTGTGCTCATTAAATCTATAATATAGTTATAAGCTTTATAAATTTTAAGAATTTATCCATTTCACAAGTTATCATTAATATTTTACATCTAATAAATATGATGAGATAATTCAAAGGTAAGATGGACTTGATGTTGTTGAATAAATATAATTTTTTTACTAATTATGGAAGTTTTCATTTTAATATTTGAAAATAATAAATTATGAAATTGGATAAAGTTATGATATATATTATAAAATTTATCTAATAAATTTCAAGAAAATGTTGTTGTTTTTTTTTTTTGAGTTAATTTCATAATCTTAAAAGTTATTTAATAAATTAGTTTTCTTAAAATGATAAGAGTAATTGAGCTCTCTTTGAAATATATATATATATATATATATATATATATATATATATATATAATGTTTGTATTTCCTTATATATAGATACACTTTAAAAGATGTAATGAAGAAGGTAACATTATAAGTCTTTCATTTTATTAATTATTTAAATTTTAACTATTTCAAGTTGTATTTTACATTTTAGGACTATGTGTGATTTTGTCTATGTTTAACATGGAGTTGACCAGTGTCCCTTTTAAAATAAAATTAAAATATTCTCTAAATAAAAAATAATATTGGTTATAATAAGAAACAAAATGAACATGCATGGTTAATTTTAATTAAAAGCATTGTAAAAAATCAACAATCCCAACCTCACTATGCATGTGTTCTTGATATTACAACCCAATGTGGTAAAAATATTTCATTCCCTCTATCACATGACTTGATGAATTAGAAGTAAAAAAGAGTGTAAATAAGATGTCTAAACCATACACTTTTCAAAAATATTTCAAAATAGTGTTTAAAGATCTATGTTAACTAATTTATATCCATATCAACTTCACATATATCTATATAGAGAAATAAAATGTTAAACAAAAATATCCGAATGTTGTATATAATAATATATGCTATGTCCAAAGAAAAAAAGTAATTAGAAGTTAAAAAAAAATCATTAAAAGTTAAAAAAGAAAATAAAAAATATCAAGAATTTCTTAATAAGTATAATACGAAAGATATATGTAATTAATTTAATTCTTAATATAAAATTAATATGTGACATTTAAAAATATTTATAATAATAATAAAATTGAATGTGGGTCAGTATGTAAGATTAAGCAATATTGAAAAGAATATATTACTAACAAAAAAATCATTTTATATATATATATATATATATATACTAAAAAAAATTATATGATTAAAATATTTGAACTAATCTGTTTTTATATATATTTGAAGTAAAATATTTTTATGATTAAAAAATTTACTGCAATTTACCAAGATAGATGGAGGTAGATGGGGATGTTTGGATGGACAAGGAAACTAGTGATTAACATTTACTTATACATTTTCATATATATATATATATATATGACATTATTTGGTCTGCAGTTTAAATTAGGGTTTGCATTTCATATGTAAAATATTTTTGTATTAACTATATATAAATTATATATATATATATATATATATATATATATATATATATATATATATATATATATATATATATTAAAAAAATTATATGACTAAAATATTTGAACTAATCTTTTTTTATATATATTTGAAGTAAAAGGTTTTTATGATTAAAAAACTGGCTGCAATTTACCAAGATAGATGGTAGATGGAGACTTTTGGATGGACAAGGAAACTAGTGGTGGAACTGTAAAAAATAAACAAGTGTAAATAAAGTTAAATAAAGTTATCAGTAGTGTTGTTTTTTCAGTGATTAGCATTTACTTATATATATATATATATATATATTGGGACATTATTTGGTGTGCAGTTCAAATTAGGGTTTGCAGTATTGTTTTTATTTATTTATTTTATTTTCAATTTAAATGGATTATTGATTTTGAGAATATTTTGGAATATTTAATTTTGTTAATATTTTGGAATCTTTGATTTTGTTTAATTTTATTTAATTTCACTTTTATTTATCAAATTCTGAAATATTTCCAAAATCTACAAAAATGATCATTTAATTTAATTTAATTGTTAAACAAATAAATTTTTTTCTTAAATATAATCTTAACATTCTAAAATGATAATAAAAATATGAAATGATAATAACTCTTAACAATTTTTGGACACTACCCATACTATTCCAATATTGTTCTAAGAGACATTACTTCCATCAACATCAAGCAGTTCCCAATATCCAATGATTCATGTAAAAATGTCTTGGCTGAGGGATTGACTACCAAGGTCCCAGAGGAGAGCCCTTATATTGATGAAATTCACCTATTTCTTCCAATGTCCAGCTTGGAAATATCAACATAGAAACAGGTCGATTATATTTCTCATCAGCATTTTAAAATTGTTAGAGGAAGGGCAAGGATTATATCAATGACGAAACATTTAACTTTGGTTGTGCATGAGATGATTGTATTGGCATTTTGGAAGGCACTTCTGAGACATTGAACATGTTAATTGTGAACCAGGTCATGGAATCAGGTGAAATAGTTCCATTAAAATTTTAAATGGATAAATGATAGATTATTATTATTATTGAGAATCTTGGGCAGATATCTTTCCTTAATAGAATCACCAACATCATAGATTATTATTATTATTGGGTAGATATCCTTCCTTAATAGAATCACCAACATCATCACTGTAAAAGGAGTTTTTTTTACTGGCACCGAGAGAAGGAAAGGGCTTTGCTAAAAACTCAAAACATTGTAATGAGGGAAGAGCTTTGCTAAAGACTTAAAATTTGAGAGCATACTGATGAACAACATCAGGAATCTAATCAGTATTGACCAATACTATTTCCCAGGTTGCACAGCTCAGGTGCTGATCATTCTCCTCTTATCTGAAAGTCTTACCTTTATTTTATTTTATTGCCATACTTTTTTCTTGTATGGCACTTAAGGCTGAGGCATCATATGACCACAACAGTAGTTCTGCAGCTTTACAGTCTTGGTTTCATTGTTAAATTTTATTTCGAGAATAACACCCGAGGCCACGTGTAACAGTTGGTTTAATATTCACTGATGATTAAATGTATTGTTAAGACATTAAGATAATTAGTAAAATTTATATTGCAAATGATATGTTGTGAACATAAATTAATTTTTGGACTTAATAAAATTTGGAAGTGAATTCCATAAAAGAGAAATAGACTGATGGTAAAAAGTGATTCAAGATTGTGAGTTAGTTGAATAGTTCAAACAATTACCCTACCCCACCTCTAGGGATAAAGGGCTATCCCAGTGAGGAAGGGGGGTTATGTTCGGTAACTGAAGAAGGAAAATTCTAGAGAAGAATTCCTGGACTGGTGCTAATCAGTGAAATACTTCAAATTTCTGATACTACTGGAATTGGAGACTGGACCGGACTGTCTCGAGGTCTCTTCTAGAAGTTCTGTTAACTACTAAAGTCATACTTGGAGCACGGGGGAGAGTTGGAGGATGTGATAGCCTCACTCGTGGTAGGGAGAGAAATATCAGTTAGAGAAACGAAGGACAGATAAGTATTATGCTTGTCTGTTATTAAAATTTTGGAATTATGCAGAAAGATACTTGTATGTTTAATGAAGTAGAAAGATGTACATGTTTTCTTTCTCTGTTACAGTTAATTACAAACAGGTAAAATCTAGTACTATTAAAAGTTTGTAACGCTGAGAGCTGTTAACCCAACACCCTCGAAATAAGGTTCCATGTTGTTTGCTTTTTCTTCCTATGCTATTACACAGACAGAATGGTCTGGACATTGGACTAAACAATTACAGAAGAAAAATAACAGTAAGCCTTAAATTAAAGAAAATAGCATGCCGTGAGTAACTGTATAGACAATATTCATCATAGATATGTGCCAAAGTTATTTAGTTATGCAGTGTTACAACCAAAATGTATATGGAGAACTCTTTATGAAAGAACTCTAATTACAATGTTATTAGAGAGATTTAGGTATGTAATGAACTCTGTTTTGAAAGAACTGTAATTACAATGTTACTAACAGAGATTTAGAAATATATATATTCATATGTAATTTCTTTGTACTGAACAGTAAATTATTTGCTAATATTCAAAACTAAATGAAAAAAAATGAGAAATGCTATAGAAAGAAATGAATGAGTATGGTAGTAGCATTACTATGCAAAATTGAACAATGATAAGCTTGGTAAGAGAGTTTTGTTTGTTTCATATATATATATATATATATATATATATATATATATATATATTGACAAGATAATACTTCAAGAAAATCCTGTAACTCACAATGAAACCATAATTGAAAACCCTAAAATAACTTGTGATCAATACTGCAAGATAATTCCTAAATGAAACACCAGAAATTTCAGTTACAAAAGCATTATTCCTACAATGCAATAATTTCCTTAGTATTACAAGATAAAAGGATAAGGGAATTTTCCAGTTTAACATTGAACAGAGAACAAGGGTGCCGAATAAAGAAGGAAACTGATAAATAGGCATGGCCAGAAAACCATAATTATTAATTCCAATATCGTATTTCAAAAGTAAAATGCAGGAATACGCTATAGAATCCCCTTGAAAATTAACTGGGTAGAATCATTACAGTAGAAACTAATATTAAAATCTGTATGTAGTATTTGCATGGCATGCAAGCCATAAATATTTCCTAAGATAGAGAACCGAGAACTCGGTAGAAACCCAAGCCGAGGGTTTGAGTTCAGAATCAAGTAAATAATAGGGTACCTGTTGGAAAATGAAATGACAGAAGTTTAGCCGAGGCCTGGAGGAACTAGTTTCATATATATATACTTCCATTATACCAGAGCTCATTCAAGGAGTTACCTGCAAGTAGAGATGGATAAGGGTTAAATCCATGATAACGTAAAGGAAAAATACTGCAGAGAATATAAAAGGAAGAATATACAGATAAGAGGCTGCCATAATTACCTAAGGGGTTGTTCTCCACAAGAACTGGACTTCGCAGCCTGTACATTCAATTGTTGTTAAGATTAGTAAAGGATGAAAGCAATAAACAGAACTTTAAGCAACCTGGAATGTTAATGCTATTGTGAGGAAGGGTTTCACCTCTTCTAACGCTGGTGCCGCGTAAACCAAGAAGACCTGCTTCAAGCTGGAGGAAGAATCATTGTCAACATAGCTAGCAGTAATAGAACAAGAAAATATATTCTTGTATTAGCAGTGCTTAGCTTTGAAAACTATTCAGAAAACTAATTTTCCAGAAATAAAAGAGAAAAATAACACAAGTGCTTACCAAACGAAAACCCAACGGCGACTGTAATCTCCAGAGAAGTGAAGAACTGTTTGTAGAATTTGGAGGTTGTCTTGCCAAGAGAAGTTAACTGTAACAAAAAGTGGATAGCCACAATAAAAACCGTGTAGAGTTCGTTTACAGAGGCAGAACTCATCTGTAGAGCACAGAAGCAGAATACCCTCAGGATTAGGGAATTGACAGTTATCGAGGTAGTCATTAACCCCAAGAAAACATAATGTATGATCACTGTCAGATGTGGAAGGATCAGATCTACGGTGGAAAGGTTGAACATCTGTCCACCATAAGTGTAAGCCAGCGGGAGAGGTGAGGAATTGACAAGAAAAAATTATTACATCTTATCACCAAGTACGAGCACCGTGCTACATAACTGGAAACTCTAAAAACTAACAGTTGGATTGTCATAAAGATTTGTACGAAGGAATTAAATGAGAATTTGAAGTGTGATTTGTTTAAGCCTCATAAATAGAGGAGTCTAGCAGGCAAGCCTTAATTAAGTTTTTGCAAGTTCGTTTGTTGCCATCGTAAATATAGCTACGTATGATATTGGATATGTAATGTAATTAAACTAAGGAAAAAAAGTATTCATCTATGTAGTAGATAATGTAAACTCATACATAAACCTTTATAAATAGAAGTAAATATTGTGTTTTTATGGTAGAATGATAAAAAAAAATTATGAAGATATTAAGTATGTTACAAGTGGTATCAAAGCAGCATTTGTACGCTGAGACCCTAAGGGGTCAACTAACGTTTTGAAGTTGTGTGTATACTGATGCACAAAGAAAGAAAATAAGTATAACAGGAGACAATATGAGAAGGGGTCAAACGTAGCAGCCACCCCAGAACACCGAGTAAGCCCAACCCCGATCAAAGATGAATTCGGAGATGTGGGTGCAGCTGAGTGTCGATCAACACTAGAAAAACAGTACTCTGTTGTAGGAGGAGCAACACCAAAACAACATCCTCTTAAATACAGTTCAAAAGTTATAAGAGGAAATGGAGAGGGTGTGAAATGATAATGCGTGTTTGATGCATGAATAGGAGAGGATATTAAAAAGCCTCTCTGACAAACAGAATCAAGGAAATGAGAAGTCAAGTACTGACAGAGAGTTTCGGGAAGGAAATGAGAAATAGACAAGAGACCATGACACTGATAGAATGGAAAGAAGTTAATCCCAGCGGAGTAACAGAAATAAAAATACAATGAAGCTGAATCGGATAATGTATCAGATCAGAAAGAAGTGAAGAGACAGAAAGTAGAGTTACAAGGTGCATTTCGAAAAATAAAGCCTCCTATGTTTGATGCAGTAGAGGAGGAAGTGGATGAGGCTTGGATAATAAACATGAACAAGTATTTTCAAGTGTATGAATACAACAATAATCTTAAAGCCAGATTGGTTATTTATTAGTTAAGGGAGAAAGCCACATTATGGTGGGAGGAGGTGAAAAACTTCCACAATATAGATGATCGGGATGTGACTTGGGACTCGTTTTAGGAGTATTTTAAAGATAAATAATTAACTGAACGCTTCTATGACGAAAAATCTAGAGAGTTTCATGACTTAAAGCTGCTGGGACAAATGACGATGGATGAATACATCACTAAGTTTACTTCCTTACTCCGTTACGTTCCGTATTTAAAAGATGAGAAGGAAAAGGTACATAGGTTCCTGAGTAGTTTTCCGACTTATATAAAAGAACGAATTGAGTTTGTGAACCCCAAGTCTATGGATGATGCAATCCGGAAAGAAAGAATGAGTTACCAACAAGCTAAAACAGAAGGAGAACAAGGTAAAAGTTGACAGACAAAGAAGGAACATAAGTGCAGTTCTAGTTTCAAGAAAAACATAACCAACAATTTCAAGAGTGATGCCAGAAGCTCAGTTAGAAAATATTTTGGAAGGAATCATCAAAGAATAAGATGGCCTGCAGAAAATAAACCCACAGAAGCCTCCAACAAACCAGAACAAACCCAGAACCAAAAGCCAACTTTACAGTATTAGGGGTGTGGTGAGGCACACTACTACAAAAATTATCCACAACGAGGAAGAAGCGAAGCGGTTACTAACTTATAGGAGGCCTAAACTGTGGGATATGTAGCCAGAAATATACCCAGAATAAATGCAGCATTGAAAGATCGGCAGGCGGACTATTAGGCGACAATGATAGAACTGGAAGGTAAATTTCTATCTCAACCTGTTTCTATTTTGGTAGACCCAGGTGCAAGTTTAAGCCATTTAAGTCCAAAATTAGTAGAGAATTGTAAATTGCATAGTCAGAAATTTAGAAATCCATGGCTGGTACAGTTAGGCACTGGAGCCAAGAGGAAAGTTAGTGTTGAAATTCCGAACTGTGCACTAGATATTAGTGAACATCAGCTAACTGTGGACCTGGATGTACTACCTCTAGGATCCTATGATGTACTACTTGGTATGGAATGGTTGGAGAAGCATTGGAAATTAGTAGATTGTAAGGAAAATATCATTTATTACATAATGCAAGATGGTATTCGCAAGGAAATTCAAGGTATAAAGAAACCTCTAAAGCTGTGACCTATCAAAGCATCTCAAATGGGTAAGTGCATGAGGAAGGGATGTCAACTGTATGCTATCCAAGTGGGCTTTACTAACTCCAAAGAAAATTCTCCAATGATGGAAAATATTCTGATTGTACAAGAGTTTATGGACGTATTTCCAAAGGAAATACTAGGTCTGCCACCAAGAAGGGACATTTATTTTACCATAGAGTTGATACCTGGAGCATCACCCATTTCGAGGATACAATACTGAATGATCGTACCAGAATTAGCTGAACTAAATATGCAGCTACAAAAGCTACTGGATAAAGGGTACATCCGACCAAGTGTATCCCCTTAGGGAGCACCGGTGCTATTTGTGAAGAAGAAAGATGGAACCATGCGAATGTGCATGGATTATCGTCAGATTAACAAGTTAAATGTTAAAAATAGATACCCTTTACCTCAGATGGATGATCTGTTTGATAAAGTAAAGGGAGCAACAATATTTTTGAAGATAGATTTGAGGTCGGGATACCATCAGATTGGGATAAAGGATGAAGACATACATAAAACTGCTTTTCGTACCAGGTACGGACACTATGAGTTTGTGGTGCTGCCTTTTGGGTTGAATAATGCACCAACAAAATTTATGAGGCTAATGCATGGTGTATTTCATCCCTATCTGGATAATTTTGTGTTAATATTTATTGATGAAATTTTAGTTTATTCTAAGAATGCAGAAGAGCATAAAGAGCACTTGTGGATAGTGCTGGAAAGGTTAAGGAAGCATCAGTTGTAGGCTAAGTTTAGCAAGTGTGATTTCTTCAAGGAATAAATCCAGTACCTTGGTCACATTATTTTGGCTAAAGGTATTGCAGTTGACCCTGAGAAAATCAAGACGATTATGGAATGGAAAGTACCTTAAAACGTGGCAGAAATACGATCCTTTATGGGATTGGCCGGTTATTACTGGCAGTTTATTGAAGGTTTTTCAAAAATTTCTTTCCCAATTACTTCCTTACAAAGAAAAGGAAAAATATTTAAATGGAAAAAGGAATGTCAGGACAGTTTTGAAAAGCTGAAACAGTTATTGACTACAACTTTGGTATTAAGGGTAGATGATCCTAATAAAGAGTTTGAAGTCTGCATGGACGCGTGAAAAGAAGGATTTGGGGTGATTCTCTCACAAGAGAGTAAAGTAGTTGCCTATGAATCATGGAAATTAAGGGAGCATGAGTAGCGGCACTCAACTTATGATTTGGAGCTGACATCGGTAGTGCATGCACTCCAAGTGTGGAGGCACTACTTGCTTGGAAAAAGATTTGTGCTCAAGACTGATCAAAACAGCTTAACCAACTATTTTAAGAAAGATGATCTCAATTCTCGCTAGGCAAGGTAGAATTCTTTCCTAAGCGAGTTTGACATTGATATGCAGCATGTGAAGGGTAAGGAGAATAGAGTAGCTGATGCATTAAGTAGAAAATTGCATGGTGTTTATGAGATGTATTATAATCAGGTTGAGTGCAGATTTTTGGAGCAAATAAAAACAGAAGCTGAGAAAGATCCTGAATATAATTTTATGTGGCAGTAAGCAAAGAAGTTCAAAGACCAAGGAAAATATGTTGATTACGAAATTATTGAGGGTGGGTTGCTAACTTTAAAGAAGAGGATATTTGTTCCAAACAGATTGGAGCTGAAGGAACTAATTCTAAATGAGCATTATCGAAGTAACTATTCTGGACATCCTGGGTATCATAAGATGCTAAAATCAACGAGGAAGAACTATTTCTAGCTAGGTATGAGAAGAGATATTGTAGAATATTTAAACAAGTGTCTAGAGTGCCAGCAAGTGAAAGTGGAACACCGACACCCAGCCAGATTGATGCAGCCTATATCGGTACCTGAGTGGAAATGGGAAGTGATATCTTTATATTTTATCACTGGTATGCCAAGGTCAAATAAGCATAATGATTCTATTATGGTAGTAGTGGACTGGTTAAGAAAAGAGGCACACTTTATACCAGTGCAATCCACTTATAAGACAGTACAGATAGCGAACATCTTTATGCATGATATCTTCAGACTGCATGGTATCCCAAAGATTGTCATATCTAACAGGGATGTGAAATTTACTTCGACTTTCTGGAAAACATTATTTAGAGGATTAGGAACTCAAATTAATTTCAGCACCGCTTACCATTCACAGACGGATGGACAAACATAGCGAGTAAATCAGATCCTAGAAGATATGTCACACATGTATGTAATGCAACAGCCAACCAGGTGGGAAGAATATCTACACCTAGTGGAGTTTGCATACAATAACGGATTTCAGGAGTCCGTTAAAATGAGTCTGTCCGAAGCCTTATACAGAAAACAATGCATGAATCCTATTAATTGGAGTAGCCCAGAAAATAAGCTGATGCTGGGATCAGACATGCTAGCTGAAATGGAGGCAAAAGTAAAGAAAATTCGACAAAATTTAAAGGCATATCAGGATAAGAAAAAAGTGTATGTAGATAAAAAAATGACTTATCGTGAGTTTGAGGTGGTGGACCATGTGTACGTAAGAATCAAGCCAAAGAAAAGTACTTTAAGGTGGGCCTCTTGTGCCAAGTTGGCTCCCAGTTTTTGTGGTCCTTTCCAAATACTGAAAAGGGTAGGACCCATGGCTTACCGATTGGAACTTCCTAGTCATTTCCGTGTACACAACTTCTTTCACGTATTGTTATTAAAATTATACATTCACAACATATAATCTATTGGCAAATTATTCAGGTAGGATACAGATACAAGAATTGATTAAAAATGCTGAGATTTATGAGGAAATTAACTCAAAATTTGTTGATTGCAGGTTGAACCAGACGACGAGTTTCTAGTCGAGCCTCAATGTATAATCGATCAGAGAGAAATCATGCTCTGGAAATGAGCCATCATCTAGGTTAAAGTGTAGTGGAAGCACTTTGTCCTAGTTGAGGATATTTGGGAGGATGAAGGTTTTGTTCGGGAAGCATATCCAAAACTATTTGCTGGAGTAGAATGAGAACACCGAGAATGGTGTTCACTTCCAAGGGGGAAGTTGTAACAGATGGTTTACTATTAACTGATGATTAAATGCATTTTTAAGACATCAAGACAATTAGTAATATTTATATTGAAAATGATATGTTATGAACATAAATTAATTTTTGGATTTAATAAAATTTGGAAGTGAATTCCATAAAAGAGAAATAAACTGATGGTAAAAAGTAATTCAAGATTGTGAGTTAGTTAAATAGAATCAATTCAAAAGTTACCCCCCTTCTAGGGATAAAGGGCTATCCTAGTGAGGAAGGGGGGTTCTGTTCGGTAACTGAAGAAGGAAAATTTTGGAGAAGAATTCCTGGACTGGTGCTAACCAGTGGAATACTCCAAATTTCTGATATGACTGGAATTGGAGACTGGACCAGACTGTCCCAAGGTCTCTTCTAGAAGTTTTTTTAACTACTAAGCTCAGACTTGGAGCACGGGGGAGAGTTAGAGGACGTGATAGCCTCACTTGTGATAGGGAGGAAAGTATCAGTCAGAGAAACGAAGGACATATAAGTATTATGCTTGTCTATTATTAAAACTTTGGAATTATGCAGAAAGATACTTGTATGTTGAATGAAATAGAAATATGTACGTATTTTCTTTCTATGTTACAGTTAATTACAAAAAATTAAAAACTAGTACTATTAACAGTTGGTCACGCTAAGAGCTATTAACCCAGCACCCTCGAAAAAAGGTTTTGTGTTGGTTGCTTTTGCTTCCTATGATATTATACAGATAGAATGGTCTGGACATTGGGCTAAACATTTACAGAAGAAAAATAAAAGTAAGCCTTAAATTAAAGAAAATATTATGCTGTGAGTAAGTGTATAGACACGATTCATCATAGATATGTGCCAAAGTTATTTAGTTATACACTGTTACAACCAAAATGTATATGGAGAACTCTGTATGAAAGAACTGTAATTACAATGTTATTAGCAGAGATTTAGGTATGTAATGAACTATGTTTTGAAAGAACTGTAATTACAATGTTACTAACAGATATTTAGAAATATATATATTCATATGTAATTCCTTCCTACCGAACTGTAACTTATTTGCCAATATTCAAAACTACATGAAAAAAATGAGAAATGTTATAGAAAGAAATGAATGAGTACGGTAGTAGCATTACTATGTGAATTTGAACAATGATAAGCTCGGTAAGAGAGTTTTGTTTGTTTCTTATATATATATATATATATATATATATATATATATATTGACAAGATAATACTTCAAGAAAATCTCGTAACTCAGAATGAAACCATAATCGAAAACCTGAAAATAACTTGTGATCAATCCGGCAAGATAATTCCTGAATGCAATACCAGAAAGTTTGGTTACAAAAGCATTATTTCATACAATGCAAATTTCCTTAGTATTACAAGATAAAAGGATAACGAAATTTTATAGTTTAACATTGAATAAATAACAAGGGTACCAAATAAAGAAGGAAACTGATAAATAGGCATGGCTAGAAAACCATAATTATTAATTCCAGTATCGTATTTCAAAAGTAAAAGGCAGGAATATACTATAGAATACCCTTGAAAATTAACTGGGTAGAATCATTATAGTAGAAACTAATATTAAAATTTGTATGTAGTATTTGAATGGCATGCAAGCCATAAATATTTCCTAAGACAAAGAACCGAGAACTCGGTAGAAACCCAAGCCGAGGGTTTGAGTTCGGAATCAAGTAAATAGTAGGGTAACTGTTGGAAAATGAAAGGACAGAAGTTTCGCCGAGGCGTGGAGGAACGAGCTTCATATATATATATACTTCCATTATAGCAGAGCTCATTCAAGGAGTTACCCACAAGTAGAGACGGATAAGGGTTAAACCCATGATAACATAAAGGAAAAATATTGCAGAGAATAAGAAAGGAAGAATATACGGATAAGAGGTTGCCATAATTACCTAAGGGGTTGTTCTCCACAAGAACTGGACTCTGCAGCCTGTACATTCAATTGTTGTTAAGATTAGTAAAGGATGAAAGCAATAAACAGAACTTTAAACGACCTGGAATGTTAATGCTATCGTGAGGAAAGGTTTCACCTCTTCTAACGCTGGTGCCACGTAAACCAAGAAGACCTGCTTCAAGTTGGAGGAAGAACCATTGTAAACATAGCTAGCAGTAATAGAACAAGAAATTATATTCTTGTATTATCAGTGCTTAGCTTTGAAAACTATTCAGAAAACTAATCTGCCGGAAATAACAGAGATAAATAACACAAGTGCTTACCAAACGAAAACCCAACGACGATTGTAATCTCCAGAGAAGTGAAGAACTATTTGTAGCAGAATTTGGAGGTTGTCTTGCAAAGAGAAGTTAACTGTAATGAAAACTGGATAGCCATGGTAAAAACCCTATAGAGTTAGTTTGCAGAGGTAGAACTCATCCACAGATCGCAAAAGCAGAATACCCTCAGGATTAGGGAATTGACAATGATTGAGGTAGTCATTAACCCCATGAAAACCTAATGTATGATCACCGTCGGATGTGGAAGGAACAAATCTACAGTGGAAAGGTTGAACATTTTTCCACCATAAGTGTAAGCCAGTGAGAGAGGCGAGGAATTGACAAACAAAATTTATTACACCTTATCACCAAGTACAAGCACCGTGCTACATAACTGGAGACTCTAAAACCTAACAGTTTGATTGTCATAAATATTTGTACGAAGGTATTAAATGAGAATTTTGAAATGTGATTTGTTTAAGCCTTGTAAATAGAGGAGTCTAGCTGGCAAGCTTTAATTAAGTTTTGGCAAGTTCGTTTGTTGCCATCGTAAATATAGTTATGTATGATATTGGATATGTAATGTAATTAAGCCAAGGAAAAAAATAATTCATCTATATAGTAGATAATGTAAACTCATACATAAACCTTTATAAATAGAAGTAAATACTGTGTTTTTATGGTAGAATGGTATTTTTTTTTTTTATGAAGAGATTATGTATGTTACACCATAATTTAAGCTGCAGTAAAAGTTCTCATGTGAAGCTATCAAATTGGAGAATGTGATTTTGAGCCATGGAAATAACCAAAGTTCAATCTCTCTGTAAAATGCTAAAGCTTAATTCTGTTAAGCCACCTTTGATTTGTTAAGGTCGAATGCTTGTTCTAAGTGCCAATCTTAATATCCCGGTTCCTTTTATTAGTTATCTTGTAATTTTAATTCAGATGTGAATTTGAGCTATGAAAATAATGAAGCTCAGTCTTTGTGTAAAATTTCCAAAGGGCTTAAATTTATTTTGTCAAGCCCCCTGGGTTTGTTAAAAAAAATCAAATGTTATTTGAATGTCAACTTGCATATCTTGAACTTTCCAAGAGCTATTCTTTAATCTGAAATATGTTTAAACGTATTCTAATATACTCTTCTTTACAATATCCTTAACCTGGTTTACGGTTTCTGAAATATGTTTAAACATATTCTAACAATGGTGACTTTTGGCACATCTCAGTGATCCTTATTCTGTCTATTGTAGATCATCTGGGAAAAGACAAGACGGCTTTGGACTGGTCTTCTACAATATCGACAGAGGTGATAGCCCTGGCAGAGATGGGTTTCAAGTTAGGAATGGTCCAGTGTTCAGGAAAAGAAAGTTCTTCCCATTTTATGGCTTGATGTTCAACTTTATGATTTTTGGGATTTGTCATGACCACGACACTGGTTTTGCTTTCTTTACTGGGGGCATGGAGCACTGTAGCTGACAATGTACTGGTATGACGAAAACAACCTCTTGTCTTTATAGCAATGTTATTTATTTTGTTGTTCATATCAAACCCAGATGTTTGGATTTGAAGATGGAGAATGTCAGACAAGGTCTCGTCATAAACATAGACTAAAAAGTTTGGATAACAGTCAAACCAAACTGGTCCATTTGATAATGGAGCTACAATACCTCCAATCAAGGAATCTGTATATTTATTATGTGTTAGATCCCGAACAGTAGCTAACACATATGTGTTTAATCCTTGGTGAGTGAGGGCATGAATGCCGACATGAATACAACCCAGATGAAAAAATTTAGTTCCTAACTTCACAGCTTCTGCTTGCAGAGACTTAGGATCAAGAAGAGGAATAGACATAACGCAGTCAGATTTTTATCTAATAGAACTAATGGATTCTTTTATTGAAATTTGGGTGGCTGCTCGCAGATTCCAGACACCTAAATCAGAATAGACTTTATCAGGACTGATCTTTGGAAGAACCCATTTGGCAGTTGGTTTTGTTTCTTCATACATATGTTCTGACTGATTTAACACACGACTACTAGAATTAGCAAACATATCTCTGAGAGGGTCTTGGGTGGCCCTATCGTGTTCTTCAAGTTCTCTAAATGACACTGAATTTCTGAATGTGTCCATTTTATATTCAGAAAATAAAGAGAGGATAATTTAAGAAATGACCTTTTTCACGAACCAGATCTCACACAGTCAAACTTGACTTCTGGCTCTGATACCAATTTTACTGTAGGGACCTCTCACACACACGTTTGCACTGCAAACTGCTCAATAGGCAGACTGACTCACTGTGTATCTTCTTGCTTATTTAAGAGACCCTATGCGAACCCATACACAAACCTACTATCATCTTCACACTTCTTTCGGCTCTTGCTACGGCTTCCCTTGCCTTTGTTTGGCCTACTCCGTGTCCCTCGGTGATTTCGCGAACCTCTGGCAAACTTTCGGCGATCAAAAACATGACAGTACTACCTCAGTGGATATTCATAAAGCTCAGAGTTACAGTTCTTAAAATGCGGAACAAAAATTTCTCACTTTTATTGATTTCAGAAATGATTTTACAATGGAGATCAGATTACAATGGACTCAGCAAGATGTCTTTCCAGAGATAGACTGCAGTGGCATTTACCAGATTAGCTACTCAGTGAATGAGCGAGCAATACTGGAGGCTTCCTGGCTAGTTGCAGACTCTGTCTCAGAGTTCTTTTATAGAACACGCAATACATAGACACAATTTTACAGACTCGATCTATAATCAAGCCACTTTAGGTTCTTGCCTATGCCGAGCACATAGACACACAGGCTTCTCTGATCACCTAAAAACTTGAGTCTTAGCACCGTGATGCAAGCAGATCGCGAGACTTCACGCAGATGCAGAGCAGGGAGCTTTGGCTTGACTCAGACACCAATAACTCTAGACTCTAGACCCTCCGAATACGAATGCCAAAGAATGAGCCTTAACCCTCCTTTTATAGAAAATTAGGGGGGAAAAACATTTGTTTAGTCCGTTGGATTATTGACACGTGGAGGAGAATCATGGCTTTCGGGTAACACCGAAGTGACATCCGCACCGAGATTCATCCCTCCGACACAAACATGTGAAGTGTGTGTACATTACACTGTGGATGCCTTTTATGTACAAGGCCCATGAGGAATCAGACATTAATAGATACATAGAGGATGCTTTTACGAACAGGTGAAAAGCCCTCGAGAAAAGACCTGCCATTGTAGACCCGTGACTAGGTATCAATACATCATCGATACTTTTGTTTTAGCGGAGCCCACTAGAACTGCTTGTACTAGTTTCCGGCTGATCTAGAATAGTGATTCCAGGAAATCTGATTTTTGGATAATCATCATTCCATGCCTTGGTGTATATTCTTCGGACAATCATGGGTTTATTGAATATGATCTCATGTTTAATTTTTGTTAGAACCAACCATTGGTGTTGCATCTTTTTATATGAGTTTAGAATAGGATTTACCAATTTATATTCTAACTGATTCATATCTTTGACTGTTTGGCATGGACTGTGAAAACATTCTTCCCAAATGCTTTCTAAACAGTCATTACATTGTCTTTGGAAATAGGCTTCATAAAACTGTGGATCCATACCATAAGCACTTAGCCCATAGTCAAACCACCAATCCTCTGACCATGGACATGCATAATGGGATTGATTTATCCAAGTGGGTCCAAATCTAAGCTTAGTGTGATGCATCTCAGCCCGACCATCTTTATTTAACAGATTCCACCAGAGCTGTTTATATCCTGCAAAATTGTACACAGTGTCAGGAAAAATCAAGTCAGGATTGTTACCTGGCCATGTCTGATATCTACCTCCTGTATATTCTCCTGGCCACCGTGTGTGGTTGATAGTATAGGATTTATAATAAACCTTTGTTCTATCGCTGCCACCAGTAAAAATGACAGATATATCACATAAATCTTGTGAGAGGGATCTTTCAGCTTCATGTGAAGCTATCATACTAGTAGAGTATACCATGTCATGTATCCATCGATTTCCTTTTGGATATACTCTCCTTTCTGGTACAAGATGCAGGATGTCAGTATGATTTTGCAAATCTGCATCAAGTATTTTAGTGTTACGGAGTTGCCACGTAGGTCTCCACTTTTCTTTATAAACTGCCCGTGACTCATCATCAGATATGGATCTAAGTGTTTCTTTCTGTTGGGCATGATCCCACTCAGTTATGATGACCATTACATGTTTATCTTGTTCTACTTGATCATCAGGTTGTTCTTGATGCTGGATGAACTCTCTACTGAGAAAATCTGGTAGAGAATTATCAATTCCCTTAATATGCTCTACCTTAAAATCAAAGTTAGCAAACAAAGCTTGCCATCTTGCAAACTTAGCATCTTCAGGGTTTTTATTGTCTTATTTATTACTTTTTCTAAGGCTTGAGCATCAGTCCTTAACAAAAAGAATTTATTCACCAAATGAATAGAGAATTTGCTGACACAGTTCCAGGCAGCTTTTACCTCTTGCTCGATTGTAGAGTAATTGCGTTCTAATTTATCCCACGTGCCTGATGCATAATACACAACTGTTTCTTCATGTTTCTTACTCTTGTCATTTGGTCTCTGCTTGATAACACCTCCCCAACCAATATTGCTGGCATCTGATTCAACAATTTTAAAATATCCATCTTCTGCAACATGAAGAATGGGGAGTTTCTTTACCTTGGCCTTGATTTGCAGGACTGTTTCAGTATGTGCTTTGGTGCAAGGCTTCAGATTCTTTCTGAGTCTCTGATTCAATAGAGACCTGTCAATTGCACAGTTAGAATAGAAATTGCTTACATAATTCAAGCAACCCAAAAACCTTTGCAGTTGAGTCTTATCCAGAATGACATCTGGAAATTTGACTGCAAACTCAATGGCATGATTTTGTAAAGCAATTAATCCATTCTCTATGGTGTGTCCTAGAAACTTGATCTTAGTCTTACATAACTCCATATTCTTTTTACTTAAGACTAAGCCGTTTCTTTTTACAAGCTTCATAAAAATCTTCAGATGTCTGAAATGATCTTGAATATTTTTAGAGAATATCAGAAGATCATCGATGTATGCCAATAACCATTCTGCATAGGGCTTAAAAATGGAATCCATTACCTTCTAGAATTTAGAAGGTGCATGTTTGAGCCCGAATGGCATCACATTCCATTCATAGTAGCCTGCTGGAATGCTGAATGCAGTTTTCCACTTATCTTTCTCAGCTATGGCCACTTGCCAGAAACCTGATTTGAGATCAAATTTTGAAAACACTTTTGCTCCTGCTATCCTACCCAAAAAATCTCCTTTGTGTGGGATAGGATAAGTATCATCAGCAAGAACATAATTAAGAGGCTTATAGTTAATGACTAACTTGGGTATCCCTCTTATATGTTCACTTCGTTTGTTGACATAGAAGCCATAGCAGTTCCAGGGACTGCTTGACTCCTTTATCAGATTTCTTTGCAACAGCTAACCAATCTCTTTTTCACAGAGCTCGCGATATTCCTTGTTCATGGGGATGGCTCTGGATTTGCATGGTCTACCCGTATATCCTTCTTTGTAGGGCAGTTCTATACTATGCTGCTTCCGATGCTAGAATGCATTTGGTTCCTCCGAGCAGCATGTATCTTCAAACTCTTTTGTAGTTCAGAGATTTTCTTCTGAACTTCTAGAGAACTCAATTTATTTTCGATGCTGAGAATGGTTTTATGTTCTTTGAGCTCTGAGAGAGTGTTTTCTGCTTTGTGCAACTCTTCTTGCATGGCCTGTATCATGGTAGACATTCGGGTGTTAGATACATATGGAAAATCAAATCTTTTACCATTTACTGTAATGAAGTAGCCAACCTTATTGTTATGAAATCTCATTGAACCATGAGGCTCAACTACAGCAAGAAATACATTACCAATAATGCAATCAACTGGTATGTCACCAACAACAAACTTCAAAGTGACACATTTTTCATCAAAACAAACTGTTGCTTTGGGTACTTCATAATTTAGGGTAAGTCTACCTGTTGAGTAGTTTGCAGTGCAAACCTGTGTGTGAGAGGTCCCTGCAGTAAAATTGGTATTAGAGCCAGAAGTCAAGTTTGACTGTGTGAGATCTTGTTCGTGAAAAAGGTCAGTTCTTAAATTATTCTCTCTTTATTTTCTGAATATAAAATGGACACATTCAGAAAGTCAGTGTCATTTAGAGAACTTGAAGAACAAGATAGGGCCACCCAAGACCCTCTTAGAGATATGTTTTCTAATTCTAGTAGTCGTGTGTTAAATCAGTCAGAACATCTGTATGAAGAAACAGAACCAACTGCCAAATGGGTTCTTCCAAAGATCAGTCCCGATAAAGTCTATTCTGATTTAGGTGTCTGGAATCTGCGAGCAGCCACCCAAATTTCAATAAAAGAATCCATTAGTTCTGTTAGAGAAAACTCTGACTGTGTTATGTCTATTCCTCTTCTTGATCCTAAGTCTCTACAAGCAGAAGCTGCGAAGTTAGGAACTAAATTTTTGCATCTGGGTTGTATTCGTGTCGACATTCATGCCCTCACTCACCAAGGATTAAACACATATGTGTTAGCTACTGTTCGGGATCTAACACATAATAAATATACTGATTCCTTGGTTGGAGGTATTGTAGCTCCATTATCAAATGGACCAGTTTGGTTTGACTGTTATCCAAACTTTTCAGTCTATGTTGATGACGAGACCTTGTCTGACATTCTCCAGCTTCAAATCCAAACATTTGGGTTTGATATGAACAAAAAAAGAAATAACATTGCTATACAGAAAAGAGGCTATTTTCGTCATACCAGTACATTGTCAGCTGTAGTGCTCCATGCCCCCAGTAAAGAAAGAAAAACCAGTGTCGTGGTCATGATAGATCCCAAAAATCAGAAAGTTGAACATCAAGCCATAAAATGGGAAGAAATTTCTTTTCCTGAACACTGGACCATTCCTAACCCAAAACCCATCTCTGCCAGGGCTATCACTTCTGTCGATATTGTAGAAGACCAGTCCAAAGACGTCTTGTCTTTTCCTAGAAGATCTATAATAGACAGAAGAAGGATCACTGAGATGTGCCAAAAGTCACCATTGTATATACCACCAGATTGTACAGATACTGCTTGTTCATCCCTTGTTTCTAATTGTAGTCATATTTCATTATTTGAATTTTCTCAGCTTGTAAATTTTCAGCCCCTGAAAGTTGACTGTCCCCAATGCCATCAATCTATAAATCTCTAAAACCTTGCTGAACTGGTTATTAGACATCAGAACCATAATCCTAGAATAGGTGAAGCTCCTCCTTCTACATCAGTCACTCCCTGTCCCAATCCTAATTGTTCTGATATTTCATTTCCTCATGAAGACAAACATGTCCTCATGATGCATTTAATTCCTAGTCTACAAGATGAAGATCCCAGACTTACAGAAATATTCATGAATATGCAATCTCCCATAGATAAACATGGCATAGGTTTTTACAGTCAAAAGGATGGATTTATTCCTGAGTGCAGAGTCAAGGATCTGCCTATTGATATTAAAAGACCATCTGTTCCTGAAATACATAAGTTTTATACATTAATGGATGGTTGTGAAAAGCATGTGATCCCTGAAAAATGGATGAAACAAATGTTGAATTGGGATCTCCACACTCATCCTCAGGCAGATGAGTTTGCTGTAACATACAGCACAGAGGAGAAAAGAAAATTAGCCTCTCAATGGAAATAATATATGAATGAAATAAATATCTAGATTTCTTTCTATTCATGGAAGAAGGCTAAAGAATCAGAGATAATTTTGATGACTGATTCTGCATCCTCCTCTGGCCATTCTTGGACAGCCATAGATGGGAATAAAATTGAAACCTCTACCAGCTTTCCTCCTTTCAAAGGAATTGTCCTAGGAGAAGGACAAAACACAGCCAATGCCTATCCCATAGTACAAAAGGAGAATCTTGTTGGGATAGAAAGGAGAGTCCAAACAGTCAGTGAGCAAGTAAATTGGACAAACACTCTTGTTACCAGTTTAGAAAAGAATATGGCTAAAGCTGTCTTTGTGAAAGATCAGATAGACCAAGTCCAAGTGTCTATCAATAATTTAAATAGTGCTTTAAATTCTGTACAGTACAATGCTTCAGTTTCTAAAGAATTTTGTTTACAGTCTTTAAAGAAGATTGATGATGTAGAGAATTGTATAATAGAAAATTCCATCTCTACACGACATTTAATTTCAAACTTGTCTGATAAGATTGAGAAAGTTGATAAGAAGAAAATAGACAAGCCTGTTCCTTTAGCCTTCCTTCACAAAGCAAATCCTGTGTCTATTCAAAAGGCCATTGAGCGTTTTCCCTAGCTCATTCCTAAAGAGTCTGCTCCTGAGTCTCCCAAATTCAAAGTCACAGTTGCCTCTTTGTTTGAAGAACCTGAGATTGAAAGTCATGTCCTTCCTGTTTATGAACCTTTAGAAGCTCATTTTACCAGACATTCTCCTCCTGATTTGAATGGTGTTGGAAAAATTCCTCCCAAAGAAACATTTTTTGATTCTAGCCGAAAGGAATGGAATATTGATAATTTGTCTTCAACACAAATTAGACAAGTTCTGGATCTTATGATCACAGAATATAAATTGATGTGCATAGAGGGAAAATCAGAGGTAGAGGCATGTAAAACTCTGATTCCATGCTTCACTCGAACTCTCGCCAGATGGTGGGAGCTAGAGTCTTCTCCTACTTTAATTGCAAAGATGGAAGCAGAGGTTGTCAAAGATGAAAATGGAGATGTGGAATTCCATCCAGATGGCAGACCAATCAATAAAATGATCGGTGCACTCACTGCATTGATCCAATAGACATTATGTGGAGATGAGCCAAATATTTCAGATCAGAATGAAATAATTTTGATGAATCTGAAATGTAGAAATATAAATCAATTTGAAGATTTCCATCGGGATTGGATTCAAAGAATCTTCCTGGTGAAGGACCCTAAGAATCTGCTTTGGAAGCAGGTTTACCTTGCAGCATTACCTTCCAAGCTTGTAGATATCTTGAAGTTGCAGGAAGCCTTCTAGTTTCCACTGGAAACATATACATGGGGTCAAATGTACAGCATAATTACTAAAGTTTTGATTACTTTGTGTACCAGTTCTAAGATAAATAAGTCGATTGATAAATTGAACAGATTGCCTGGTACAAAGTCATTTTGCAGCAAGTATGGCATTACAGTTGATGATCCCTTGGTAAGAAGAAGAAAGTCAAAGAAAAGGGCTAAGAAGACTTATAGAAGGAGTCAGCCCTATACATATCATCGGACCACTGGGAAACACTCTGTGCTTAAACAGTCAAAGCCCAGGAGAAAGCCATACTCCAAGCCGTCAAAAAAGGGATATTACAAATATACCCCTAAGACACATTATTATGAGCCACATGACATCCACACCAAAGATGCTAAATTGAAAAGGATGCAAGCTATCACATGCTGGATATGTGGAAAACCAGGGCACACATCAAATTTGTGTCCTGAGGCTAAAGAATCCCGCAGTGGATTGGGTAAGAAATCTCAGGCAAAATATAAAGGTAAAGGCCAAACCTCCACTGTAAAATCTGAACACATCTGTGATAGATGTGGTGGCTCTCATAAAACAGAAGCCTGTCAGCGCTTGTTTCTTCAACAAGCCCAAGAATCTTCTCTTCTGTTTCTAGTTTTGAATCTTCTTTTTCTGAGTCTGATAATGAAGAAGTTCATGCACATTGTCAGTGTAGTGATTCTGATAATTTTCACTGTGAATGTTCATCCTCAGAATAAGGTTTTTCTTCTGACAATGATATTGAAGAATATTTTTCAGAAAAATTAAAAGTACTCATGGCTCAAACTGATGAAGATGAGTTAAAAGTTTTTGCGCAGATAAGAGCCATGGATGATGGTGACTTAAAGACTAGACTGCTTGATGCATATATGCAGTCTTCCAGTTCAACGACTTCCCGCTCTGATAAGAAGCCGATGTTTGTTGATGCTTCTTATGAGCGTAACACTCACAGTTATCTTCGACAGCAACAAGGAGACAAAGTTCGCGCACTCACTTTGGGGGAGGTGAGTAGGGAGATACACCGCATGAAGACAAAAATTTCTGCCTTAAAGACCAGAATTTCAGAGCTCGAGAAGGGTAAAGGTAAACGGGTTCAAGCCTCTCCTGTTTCTTCTCCAATTTATTCAGGCAGAAAAGTAAATTACACTTTGCATACTGCCCCAAAAATTGTTGAAGAAGTAGAAGTTGCAGAAGGACATCCTGATCCTTATATGGGTATTAGAGACATGCATTTGCTTGCTATTCAATATAAAAAACATCATATTAAGATTAAAATTTGGATAAAAGGAAACATGTTTGATTTGATAGCATTGCTTGATTATGGATCAGATGTGAATATGTTTTCTAAAAAGGCTATTCCATCACAATATTGGGTTACTACTACCCGCAAGCTCACCGGGTTGGGAAAAATGACCCTAAATTATGAAGTACCCAAAGCAGCAGTTTTTTTTGATGAAAAATGTGTCACTTCGAATTTTGTTGTTGGTGACATACCAGTTGATTGCATTCTTGGTAATGTATTTCTTACTGCAGTTGAGCCTCATGGTTCAATGAGATTTCCTAACAAGAAGGTTGGCTACTTCATTACAGTAAAGGGTAAAAGATTTGATTTTCCATATGTATCTAACACCCGCATGTCTACCATGGTACAGGCCATGCAAGAAGAGTTGCACAAAGCAGAAAACACTCTCTCAGAGCTCAAAGAACATAAAACCATTCTCAGCATCGAAAATCAATTGAGTTCTCCAGAAGTTCAGAAGAAAATCTCTGAACTACAAAAAGAGTTTGAAGACACATGCTGCTCGGAGGAACCAAATGCATTCTAGCATCGGAAGCAGCATAGTATAGAACTGCCCTACAAAGAAGGATATACAGGTAGACCATGCAAATCCAGAGCCATCCCCATGAACAAGGAATATCGCGAGCTCTGTGAAAAAGAGATTGGTCAGCTGTTGCAAAGAACACTGATCAGGGAGTCAAGCAGTCCCTGGAACTGCTATGGCTTCTATGTCAACAAACGAAGTGAACAGATAAGAGGGATACCCAGGTTAGTCATTAACTATAGGCCTCTTAATTCTGTTCTTGTTGATGATACTTATCCTATCCCACATAAAGGAGATTTGTTGGGTAGGATAGCAGGAGCCAAAGTGTTTTCAAAATTTGATATTAAATCAAGTTTCTGGCAAGTGGCCATAGCTGAGAAAGATAAGTGGAAAACTGCATTCAGCATTCTAGCAGGCCACTATGAATGGAATGTGATGCCATTCGGGCTCAAACATCCACCTTCTAAATTCCAGAAGGTAATGGATTTCATTTTTAAGCCCTATGTAGAATGGTTATTGGCATACATTGATGATCTCCTGATATTCTCTAAAAATCTTCAAGATCATTTCAGACATCTGAAGATTTTTATGAAGCTTGTAAAAAGAAATGGCTTAGTCTTAAGTAAAAAGAAGATGGAGTTATGTAAGACTAAGATCAAGTTTCTAGGACACACCATAGAGAATGGATTAATTGCTTTACAAAATCATGCCATTGAGTTTGCAGACAAATTTCCAGATGTCATTTTGGATAAGACTCAACTGCAAAGGTTTTTGAGTTGCTTGAATTATGTAAGAAATTTCTATTCTAACTATGCAATTGACAGGTCTCTATTGAATTAGAGACTCAGAAAGAATCCGAAGCCTTGGACCAAAGCACATACTGAAACAGTCCAGCAAATCAAGGCCAAGGTAAAGAAACTCCCCATTCTTCATGTTGCAGAAGATGGATATTTTAAAATTGTTGAATCAGATGCCAGCAATATTGGTTGGGGAGGTGTTCTCAAGCAGAGACCAAATGATAAGAGAAAGAAACATGAAGAAATAGTTGTGCAGTATGCATCAGGCACGTGGGGTAAAGCTGAATGCAATTACTCTACAATCAAGCAAGAGGTAAAAGCTGCCTGGAACGGTGTCATCAAATTCTCTATTCATTTGGTGAATAAATTCTTTTTGTTAAGGACTGATGCTCAAGCCTTGGAAAAATTAATAAATAAGACAATCAAAAACCCTGAAGATGCTAAGTTTGCAAGATGGCAAGCTTTGTTTGCTAACTTTGATTTTAAGGTAGAGCATATTAAGGGAATTGATAATTCTCTGCCAGATTTTATCAGCAAAGAGTTCATCCAGCATCAAGAACAACCTGATGATCAAGTAGAACAAGATAAACATGTAATGGTCATCATAACTGAGTGGGATCATGCCCAACAGAAAGAAACACTCAGATCCATATCTGATGATGAGTCATGGGCAGTTTATAAAGAAAAGTGGAGACCTATGTGGCAACTCCATAAAACTAAAATACTTGATGCAGATTTGCAAAATCATACTGACATCCTGCATCTTGTACCAGAAAGGAGAGTATATCCAAAAGGAAATCGATGGATACATGACATGGTATACTCTACTAGTATGATAGCTTCACATGAAGCTGAAAGATCCCTCTCACGAGGTTTCTGTGATCTGTTTGTCATTTGTACTGGTGGCAGCAACAGAACAAAGGTTTATTATAAATCCTATACTATCAACCACACATGGTGGCTAGGAGAATATACAGGAGGTAGATATCAGACATGGCCAGGTAACAATCCTGACTTGATTTTTCCTGACACTGTGTACAATTTTGCAGGATATAAACAACTCTGGTGGAATCTGTTAAATAAAGATGGTCGGGGTGAGACGCATCACACTAAGCTTAGATTTGGACCCACTTGGATAAATCAATCCCATTATGCATGTCCGTGGTCAGAGGATTGGTGGTTTGACTATGGGCTAAGTGCTTATGGTATGGATCCATAGTTTTATGAAGCCTATTTCCAAAGACAATGTAATGACTGTTTAGAAAGTAGTTGGGGAGAATGTTTTCACAGTCCATGCCAAACAGTCAAAGATATGAGTCAGTTAGAATATAAATTGGTAAATCCTATTCTAAACTCATATAAAAAGATGCAACACCAATGGTTGGTTCTAACAAAAATTAAACACCAGATCATATTAAATAAACCCATGATTGTCCGAAGAATATACACCAAGGCATGGGATGATGATTATCCGAAAATCAGATTTCCTGGAATCACTATTCTAGATCAGCCAAAAACCAGTATAAGTGGTTCTAGTGGGCTCCGGTAAAACAAAAGTATCCATGATGTATTGATACCTAGTCACGGGTCTACAGTGGCAGGTATTTTCCCGAGGGCTTTTCACCTGTTCGTAAAAGCATCCTCTATGTATCTATTAATTTCTGATTCCTCATGGGCCTTGTACATAAAAGGCATCCACAGTGTAATGTACACACACTTCACATGTTTGTTTCGGATGGAAAAATCTCGGTGTGGATGTCACTTCGGTGTTACCAGAAAGCCATGATTCTCCTCCACGTGTCAATAATCCAACGGACCAAACGAATGTTTGTCCCCCCTCATTTCCTATAAAAGGAGGGTTAAGGCTCATTCTTTGGCATTCAAATTCGGAGGGTCTAGAGTCTAGAGTTATTGGTGTCTGAGTCGAGCCGAAGCTCCCTGCTCTGCATATGCACGAAGTCTCGCGATCTGCTTACATCACGGTGCTAAGACTCAAGTTTTTAGGTGATCAGAGAAGCCTGTGTGTCTATGTGCTCGGCATAGGCAAGAACCTAAAGTGGCCTGATCATAGATCGAGTCTGTAAAAGTTTGTCTATGTATTGCATGTTCTATAAAAGAACTCTGAGACAGAGTCTACAACTGGCTAGGAAGCCTCTAGTATTTCTCGCTCATTCACTGAGTAGCTAATCTGGTAAATTCCACTGCAGTCTATCTCAGGAAAAAGATCTTGCTGAGTCCATTGTAATCTGATCTCCATTGTAAAATCATTTCTGAAATCAATAAAAGAGAGAAATTTTTGTTCCGCATTTTAAGAACTGTAACTCTGAGCTTTATGAATATCCACTGAGGTAGTACTGTCTTGTTTTTTATCGCCAAAATTTCGCCAGAGGTTCGCGAAATCACCGAGGGACACGGAGTAGGCCAAACAAAGGCAAGGGAAGCCGCAGCAAGAGCCGAACGAAGTGTGAAGATGATAGTAGGCTCATGTATGGGTTCGCATAGGGTCTCTTAAATAAGCAAGAAGATACTCAGTGAGCCAATCTGCCTGTTGAGCAAACTATTGCGTTTCACTAGGTGTATTGATATTTGTGAACTCTACATCATTATTTTTGGTTATTATAAGATTTTCCACATAAAATTAAATTTCCAACCTATTACTAGTAAACCATGTTATATTGAATTGTTGATGTGTATTAACATGTTATATTGTATTGTTAATGTATATTTAAAAATGTATTGTATAATCCAAACAAATTATCATAATTTATAAAATTTGAGTACCTTGTTTAATGAATGATTGATTTCCTTTACTTTCTTTTTGTAACAATAAAGTATAGCTCACACATAAAAGATGTTAAACTAAATTACAGCACTTAAGAATAATATTCTCAACCTCGCTTCTATCACCAACCAAACGAAATTATCTCAACTTTAACTTTGCGATAACTTTTACAAATTAATCTCTTAATTAGATGTATAAAACATATCTTGATTAGATATGTGAAAGGATGGGGAGATGTATATAACATATCTTGATTAGATGTGTGAAAAGATGGGTGAATATGAACCTTGCTCATCATTGAAAAAAACACATTTTCACTAATGAATCTAACTCTTACTCTTGTGAATATTAATTGTACCAAATACATTATACCTCATGAATTTTAAAAATTGTTTCCATCTATTTCACAAGTTATCAATGGTATTTTATATCCATCAAACCTAATAAGATAATTGGTATTAATGTATAAATAGACCATGTTTACATACTAATTTGGAGATATAATGAATAACTATGAAATTAAATTGTGTTATGCAAGTTAAAGTTCATAGTAATAATAATAATTTAATATTAAATTAATTAATTAATGAATTAGTGAAAAAATAGAATTATGAAAAGGAGCAAAGTTATGAAATTAAGTAAAGTTATGTTTTATGGCCTCTAAATAGCTCTACAACTTAGGAGGGAGGGATATTGTAATGGTTGTAAAATGAAGCATTATATCAAATAATAATAATAAAACATAATTTGGGCTTCATATAAAAAGTAATAAAAAAATCTCAATGGACAAATCAATTAGTGATCGAAGTAATGTGAAATCTGTGAAAACTGAGAGATCCAAGGTTCAAATCCCCCAGTTCTGACCTGGTTTATGAAGATGAGGATAAGTCATAGACCCCCATAGGTATACTAAGGTTAGGTTAAATTATAAATTGATTCAATTCAAGTTCATGTTGTAATCTTGTATTTATTTCCAACAATAAATCATTCATATAAATAAATTTAGATAATAGTGATTTATATTACTAACAAACATATAAAAATTTAATAAATTTAATTAATAAACATATAGTCAGAGATAACTCTATTTATATAGAGAGATGTGAAATATATATAAAATCTAAATAATAACTACAAAATTAAGATCCATTTTACCATATAAATTAAAATAATGGTGCATATTACTAACCATTATGGCGCTCGCATGGAGATAATGGACTCAAAAGTGACGATGACAACATCATGAATGTGTTCACACAAGAATGGGTGCACATTCTTAAAAACACAAGTGTTCACTATCCTATAGCCTTGATGCTCCCCAAATCTCCATGCATGCTTGCCAACTTGGACTTTTTAGGAACATGCCCGTGTTTCAAAAGTGTGTGCATACTTCCAATAACATGTGAATTTTTTCAAAAGTGCATGTGTTCTTTTTAAAGCATAGGTACATTCCTCAAAGCACATGCATGCTTTTATGTCTATAACATTGAGAAGTAGGGAGGGACAAAGATATATCTATGAGGGGATTTTTGTGGAGGGACTAAGGGAGAGATAGAGAGTGAGGAAGAGCGAGAGGTAAAGAGGGAAAAGGGTATAGTGGGGAAGGGAGAGAGAGGAAGAGGGAGAGGGGGGGAGAGAGTGAGAACGTGAGAGAGAGGTAGGTAGGGAAAGAAAGAGTGAGAGTGGTGGGATATAGGGGAGGGATGGCAAGAGGGAGTGGTAGGGAGAGAGAGAGAGAGAGAAAGGGATGAAATGAGAGAGAGGAAGTTGGGAAGGGGGAGACAGAGGGAGAGCTAAGGGGAGAGAGAGAGAGAGAGAGAGAGAGAGAGAGAGAGAGAGAGAGAGAGAGAGAATAGGGATGGTAGTGATGAAGGGAAGGAGGGAAGTGAAAGAGAGTAAGGGAGAGTTATGAAGGTTTAGGAAGAGGAGGGGAGAGTAGGTGAAAGGCAAGGAGAGGGAGAGAAGGAGAGAGGGGATGATGTAGAGAGAGAGAGGGTGATAAAATGGTAGAAGTAATAGAGAGATGGGGTAGAGATAGTTGGAGGAAGAGAGAGATAAGAAGAGAAAAATGAGGGGGATAGTGAGGAAGGAAGAGAGAGGGAGATTAAGGGAGAGGCGTAGAGTGAGGGAGATAAGTGAAGAGACTGAGTCAGCATGCAATAAAAAGAGAAAGAGTTGGGAGATAGAGATAGGGAGAGAGATAGTTGGGGGGGGGGGATAGAATGAGAGAGATGAAAGGGAAGAGAGTTGGGGGGAAGGGTAGGCATAATATATGTGGGGAAGAGAGAGATATGGAATGAAGAAAAGAGGGGAAAACACACACACACACACACATAGAAAGAGAGAGAGAGAGATGGGGGATAGGGAGTGAGGAGGAGAAAGCTATAGAGACAACTAAGAGATAGGGGGAAATGGTGGTGAAAGGATAGAGACGGGGGAGAAGGAGGAAGATAAAGAGGTAAAGAAGGAAAGAGAGGGGTTTTGGGGAAGGTAGAGAGAGGAAGAGTTGGATAGAGATAAAGGAAAATGGAGAGAGGGTGGGAGAGTGAAGAAATGTGAATAAGAGAGATGGGGGAGAGGAATGTTTGGAGAGAAAAGGAGAGAGAGAAAGTGAAGGAGGGGTAAGGAGAGAGACAGAGCTTTGTATGGGTTGTTGTGAAGGAGGGACTAAGGGAGGTAAATAAGGGTGGATAAAGAGTGGGAGGGAGAGGGAGGAATTTGGATAGAGGGAGGGAGTGAGGTGGGGAATACAAAGATATGGGAGTGGGGGAGAATGAAAGGGGGAGAGAGAGATGGAGGCATTGATAGAGTGGGGAGTGAGAGAGGGGGTGGTGGGGGAGAGTGAGACATTAAGGGAGGGAGAGAGAGAGGCAGAGAGTGAGGAGGTATTAAGAAAGGAGATTGCTGGAGATGGAAAGGGGGAGATAGTAGGGAAGGGAGAGAGAGAGAGAGAGAGAGAGAGAGAGAGAGAGAGAGAGTGGAGGAAATGGGAAGAATAGGAGAGAGAGGGGAAGAGAGTGAGTGAGCATGAAATAGAAAAAGAGATAGGGAGGGAGAGGTGAAAATATATAAGTGTATCTCTCTCCCTTGTCACTCTCTCTCTCTTTTCTCTTTTTTCTTCCCTCTCGCTACCTTCTCTCTCTCCACTCTCACTATATATCTTCATATATGTAATTGTATCTATCTTTCTCTCTCTTATTATCTATGTCTTCCTTTCTTTCCTTCCTTCATCTCTATCTCTATTTCCCTCCCTCTCTCCTTCTCTCTCTCACTTCCTCACTATATTTGTCCCTCTCCCCCTCGCCACTCACTCTCTCTCTCTACTCCCTTGACTCCATATATATATATATATATATCCCTATCTCCTTCTCTCTAACCTTCATTCTCTCCCTACACCTCTCTCCTTCTCCCACCCACTGTCACTCTCTTTATATTTCACTCTTCCTCTCTCTCTCTCTCCATCCCTCCTTAAGTCAATCCTTACAACAACCTCCACCCAATTTTATCTCTCTCTCCTCCTCTCACTTTATCCCTCGCTATCCCTTCTCTCCTTATCTCTCTCCTCCCTACCTCTCTCTCTCTCTCTCCCTATCTCTCTACATCATCCCCTCTCTTGTTTGACCCCTCCTTAGGATGTGTGTGTGTGTGTGTGTGTGTTTGAGTGTGATAGAGAGATATGGAAAGGGATAGAGACGAAAGAATAGGAGGGGTGAGAGAGAGATATGGATAGAGGGGGAGTGATAAAGAGGGGGTGGTGGGTGAGAGTGAGAGAGGAAAGTAGGAGAGAGATGTAGAGAGTGAGGGGTTATAGAGAGAGAAGGAGACAGAGAGATAGGTGAAGATGGAAAGGGGTGATAGTGGGGAATGTGAATCGTTAGAGTCATAATTAGTTAATTGAGTCAATAAATCCCATAAGTTGTTATCGTAATTAATAATGATTTTAAGTGGTTGACTCACATTGTGGGAAAGGGATCATAATTAGTTATAAATGGACCATAGTTAATAAATAAGCACCTAGTTAACATGTATTATTCAAGGGACCAAGAGTATTTATGGTTTTAGATGTCATGAAGCTCTATAGTCTTATATAGCAAGGCAAATCTCGTCGAGTTTTATTTTAATTGAGCTCTTCTCTGTTGGAACGGTTCCCCCTTGAAGAGGAAAGTGAACATTGCATTCTTCTTCTAAATAATGTAATGTCTTTGCAACTTGTCTCAATTCATGTGTTATTTCTGTGTTTATGGAAATATTTTTCTTGTATTTATGGAATTCTGATATTCTTCACACGTCAAGTGCATAACAAGTGGTATCAGAGTGCTTTCCTGCGCCATTTGAACCTCCAATTTTAGCAGATTTTTTTTTTAGGCTAGAGACGTATTACGACACCTTTAAACCACAAGATTTATCACTAAGCACATAAACTTGTGGATTTGGGGAATCATGCATGCAAGAAATAAAAGAGGTGGTCATGTCTTTTGGACTCCCTTGTAACCTATATGGGTACCCCTTCGATTAGTAGCACATTTGACAGAACTATGCACAGTCTACACTTCCATGTACCTTTGGGCATATCAGAAACTCCCCTAGGTTAACCCGAAGCCCAACCATAGATAAGTAGTCAACCATATTGCTGCTACAATACACTGAGAACAACACTTAGTGAGATTAATCACGTGTACAAAGGGTACTCAGATAGTACGGCTAAAGGTACGGTCGATCCTCCTTAGTTGGTTCTTTAAAAGATTGGTCCAAGTACTAATGTTGCACCCCTGTGTATATCAATATTTGTAGCACTTGACACTCCTTGTGACCATAGGTCCCTTTGGTATCTGATAATTCCCCTCCTATCTTTCGTAGTGCCCAACATGTGGGGTTTAGTCGAAGCTGCCTAGATCAGATCCCATAGTTGGGGTTTTAATCACTATAGTCCAAATCTATCAGTCGAGGTTCCAACTTTTATAGTATAAATCATATTGTTTCATAACATTTTGTAGTGCTGAGAATTTGAGGTTTCTACTGCTACAACCCAAATTTTTAGAGGACATTTTGCAGTATCAAGTATTTTGGATTTTGGTTGCTGCAATATTGCTAAAATGGGAGTAATAATTCTTTCAAAGTAAAAAAAAATGATGGGCCACTTGCAAGAGACGTATCCCACAAAAGTGGGGACAACGAGATGATCATAGTGTTACCATTCATTGGTAAGCCCCAAAATTTTCACGTGGTCCCAATTTTTTTCTAGAAGTGACTTCAAATGGCCTACATCAATAGAATCCTGAGCTCACCCTCTTTCCAACCATATTACTCTTAAGTAAGCTTAAAAGTTTGATCAGGAGTAGTGTATGGTAACTCGAGCTCAAACTATGGCTCTATAGAAAGTGGAACACTTAAAGAAAGAATTCCTTGACTTTACGGAGTCCATTGGAGCCACAATCCAAGAAGCAGTAATAGAGGCCCTGAGAAAGGATAAATAACCCATGGGGGAAGAGCACAATGTCAATTCCCATGTTGAAGGAGAATCTAGCCACCACCTTCATTTCAATGGGGGTCACTGAATTCAAGCCACAAGACACTTAAGCTTGACATGTACGAATTTGATGGCTCTAGACCAATAGTATGAGTGCCACAAATGGAGAAATATTTCTAGCTTAACAATATCTGGGATGATGACACTACAATACATGTGGATCTCTTTACTTGAACCAAGAGTGATGGTAGTGGTGGCAGTGGTATCATAAATGTTATCTAGGGAGGCCAACTTGGAACATGTTCTCAAAAGACATATATGCTCATTTTGATCAGGAATCTCACTTTTTGGGTCGCCTCAATAAGCTTAGAAAAATTGGGATAGTATGAGACTATAGTACAACCTTTGAACAATTGGTCATCTAGACTGAGGGCCTATGAGATACATTTTACATGGATTTTTTCATCATCCCATGTTCACATGCATAAAACGACTACCTCGTTGGAAGCATGTCATAAGGGATTAGATGAAAAATATTCTCTAAATTCCCAATCTAACCATCCAAATTTCACCTTGCGGGCATGTCCCATCCAAAAAATTAAGGTTCAAAAGGTGTTGCTGACAGAAATGGCTGAAAGAAGGAAACAAGGAATCTACTACTACCATGATGAAAAATACTGCCTGGGAAATAACTGTAAGGAACACAAATTATTTCAAACCAAAGATACTGAAAAAAGCTCTGATGAGGAAGTTATATCAATTGAATTGAATGAGGAGGAAGAGGGAAAACCTCAACCAGCCATGAACAATGATACTAAAACTACACCAAATGAGCCAGGTATCTCACTCCATGCCTTGGTAGTAATTTCTTCTCCACAAATGATCAAAATCAAAGGTTTTATTAAACATAGGCTAGTGATGGTGTTGGTTGATAGTGGAATAATGCATGAATTTGTCCATAAGAGGGTAGTTGAGGTTGTTCATTCTTTTGTGATGGAGGTATCTAATTTCCATGTCCTTATCGCTGATGGGGGGACCATGAAATGTGAAGGACATTGTGAAAATAATAATCTTCAAATGGGGGATTATCACCTTAAAACCCACATGATTTTCATTGAAATGGGTTATTTTGACATTTTTATCACCATGAACTTTCAAGAGTTATATATGAGCTTTAAGAAGAATGACTACACATACACCGCGTGGACTCTAGGAAGATGCTCCTAATAACATCATCTTACATTGAATGGAGAATCTTTTAAAAAAGGGCCACCATGGGGTAGTAACACAATTTAATGCCATCCATGCCATTGAATCCACTCATACTAACATTCATCCTGATATGCAATAGGTATTGGATCACCATTGTTGGCTTTAGGGGTCCTGACCCAGGTTCAGTGTTTATCGCACAACCAACAAACCCTCCAAATACTGGCCCTTTCGACAATGACCTACTTGCGCAGATCAAAGTATCACCCGAAGCACTATGGGGGGGTTCTGAAACCAGATTTTTGCATCCCGAGGAACAAAATAATGTAGTGGAACTAAGAAGATTGATTGTAGACTTATATTGATCATAAACAAATGTGCACAATATAGAATAATACTTTATTAGATCAAAAAATAGAATCACAAATCACTTTGTCGTAGATGTATCATAATAGAACCATATCTAGATCTATATAATGCACACTTACTTAAGAAGATTCATCAACCATCAATATAAATTCATGCATAAATAATAGATGTATTCATGTAGATATAAATAAGCATAACATAAGTAAAGCGAACTTAAGACATAACAGTAAACATATAACACAGAGAGAGAACATGGTGCTTTCCACCAAAATCAATCCTTGTATTAATTCCGATCAATTCAGTACAAAAGAATTTCCCTTACACTTTACCCTTCCGTACACACAACCAGCAGAGTCCGCACACAGGCAGGACTAGGTCTCCGCGCACATAGCCAGCAGGAGAATTTCTACCCAACCTAAACTAAAACGATTACAAAGGTATCATAGATGCATAAACTTAGATCAAACCATAAATAATTGTCTACTCTTTCCTTAGACTCGATCTATCTATTTATATCAATATAACGCCTAGATATTATGGTTTCAAACCATGGTTTGAGGCCCATAATTTACCCTTAAACCCTTTTACATAAAATAGGGACTTTGACCTGCCCCAAAGCCCCTTGACTCATTCACGCAACGCGCAGATACAAAACTTATACAAAAAGATATCAAAAAGTGTACCCTAAGGGAACCCGCTGCAATAGGCCCCCAACACAAACATGTGACTTGTCCCGAGTCACTATGGTTTCTGCTCCTTTAGCTTGGCTTGGAGTGCAATAACTGAAGATTTGAGAGGGAGCACTATTTCTAGACTATACGCAGCAACTCCCTACGCTTGAAGAACCAACTTCTCAGTGGTGGGCCCTTCAGTGGCTAGCTTGATACTTCGTTGCGTCTGCTGAATAGCGTTCAATGTATTTTCCAAAGTCTATGATAGCTAAAGAGCCTCCTCGGCCCATGGTTGCATGCTTGCCTCCAACAAATTCTCTTTTCGACTTAGGTCCTCAATCTCCGTCTAGATTATCCGACCCTCCTTTAGGCAGGTGAGGCTCTATGGAAGAAAAAGGGTAGGCGCCACCGTTCTAATCTCAGCAAACTATTGTTCTTTCATGTGCAGCTCGTTGCGCAACTGCTTTACTATAGGGTCATTTTGAACCGAATTTTGTACACCCATAGCCTCATCTAAAATATTGTCACACTGCGTGATTGCAGCAACAATACCGTCAGTTACTTGTTTTACTTCGACAGCTCACTTCGCGCGGATCTCAGGTGGAGTTTCGGGTTGCAAATTCATTTTCAGATCAACAATTTTGTGCTCAAACTCAACACAGATTGTTTGGAATTCGACACGTGAAGCCTTTAATGTGATAACTAGTCCTTCCAATTTCCCTTCTAAGGCAACTGTGGCTAGAAATACTGGTAATTCACTGCATACTTTGTGGATTTTCACTTCAAGCGTAGTTTGCGGGGCTTCGGCTGCGTGACATGCTTCCTTTGCTACTTTTTGTTTTTGTTATGCTTCTATGGCTTGCTTCTTTGAATCTACCATATTTGTGTGAGCATGGGCCTCACGAAACTTAAGTTCATCGGAAACCATAATGTGCATCAGGTGCAACTTTCTTGCAAGTAAAACAGACAATTTAATACTAACATCACTTGCACCTCTAAACTGGGCACGCTGGATGGGGTCTACATGGATGACCGATGTAGGGATCTACACAAACCTAACATCTCTGGTCACTGGTAAGGCTATTTCCAATAGTTGTGCGCTGGTTACTTGTGTGCTCATTTGTGTTTGACTCACTTGAGAAACTCTCGCTTGAATCAGGCTCGCTTTCATTTTTAATTCTTGGATCCCAACCTGTACCACCTCGAGTGTAGTATTATAATTCACTTCCATATCCATCCATCAATCTTCTATTGCATATGTGACTGTGTTTTAAATATCGTTTAAGTCATCATCACTCAATGTCAGAACCTCCTCTCTAGTGTCCTTAGAACCTTTTCTCTTCTTCTTCATTCCTCCAACGGATCCTCGTTCCTCCAGTGGTCTAAGAACAATGCTTTTTTCCTTTAGAAGTCTACGCTTCAACCTTCTCCACAGTTTCCTTTGGCCCAGTACCATTTTTCTCCAGCTCTGTATCTTTCTCCAAGTAAATAGTCTCACCGGTGGTTGTTGGCGTGGTTTCTTTATTTCTCGTATTTTCTGTTGTTTTATCTGGATGAGTACCAGTATGCAGCTTCGTCGATGTCTTAGGAATGGATTTGGATGCACCAGAATCTAACCATGCTGCTGAACATTCTGTAGTGATGCGGATCAGATCATCTTCCATGAATGAATATGGTAACTCGTACCAAAATCCCTCCACGGTTCCTTTTGTGTGGATGTGAATATTATGGAAAGTTGCTTTAAAGTCTGCTATCATTTTGTATTTATCATAAAGAGTTGGATACAACCTCAGATTTGACTACACCACTTGATAGAGTGAGGCGTCGAACAACACCAAAAAAATCTTATTCTCCTTGTTGCGCAAGGGGTCTAATGAATTCTAAAGTGTCATGTACCGCACAACCTCACACATCTAGGGTTTCATCTCGGGAAACTGGGTATCCTCAGGGGTCTTCCACCCAATTAATGAATTAATAACAACAACCAAGAATAATGGAATTGCTTGACCTCTTCCTGTGCTTCGTGCACATTATCTAACAAATCCTTGCACAAATAAGGTGACTAGTTGTAGATTACTCCCTTTTCACATTAGTTGGACGGAGAAGTCACCTGCGCTGGCACCTCCTTTTGTTTGCATTTGCGCATCATCTTGCAAGACAAGATGAGCATGCTAAACTGAACAACAAGGTCGTTTATCTTACTCACAACGAAGCCTCTACTTTTGTGTTGGATTTTATCTTTTTTGCTAAAAATTTCTCTTGTGCTTTACTCCAAAAGTTAGCCATGCCCTGATTAGGTAGGCCAATGATCCTATGGATAAATGCAGCATCAATGGGAATGCACTCTCTCAACCACAATGCATCATCATGCACAAGCACGAGCAATTTCTAGACACATATATCATTTATTGGGCTGTGCCCAAAGTGAGGTATCTATAGTAAATTCAACAGACCTGCCTTGTGCAGACCTAATACCCATCTCTTCAGCTCTATGCACACAATTCCCCCTTCATACTGGACATGGTCGAGGTAGATTTCTAGCATGAGTTCAGGAAATTTATCCACGTTGGTAATGTCCCAATCCTCCATTCTGAGTTGCGGCACTTTTGCAAACATGTATCCTTCAATTGGGCCATTTTCAGGGATCAAAGGCATTTGGATGCTCACTCGCACCTTGTCAAGATCTTTTGGAACCATTACCGTCAGTTTGCATGGTGTGACATAGGTCGTATTAGGGGAATTTTGAGGTCTAAATTGGGCCTCCTAAGGAAATTATAAAATAATATAGGAAATAATAAAATAAGATTTGATTACATCATCAAATTTTAGAGGGAAGGAAAGAAAAAAACTACTTTTTCAACTCGTATTTTCAATTTTTGGATGAAAAATTTAATTCCTCATCAAAGGAGTACCCATGTTGCATACTTTTGATGGACCCTGCTACATGAAAAATGAGAAATACATTAAAAAACGTGATTGCAATCATGTTTTTTAATGTATTTCTCATTTTTCGTGTAGCACAGTCCATCGAAAGTATGCAACATCAGTACTCCTTGGATGAGGAATTAAATTTTTCATCCAACGAGTACTCCCATTCGAAATTTGAGTGAAAAATTTGGTAGATAACTTGAAAATATGAGTTGAAAAAGTAGTTTTATTATTTTATTATTTTTTTAATCTTTTTACCCTTTTACTTAAAAAACGATGAATCATCCCCCATGGTTGACATCATCATCTTGTATCATATTGGTTCTTATAAAGTTTATTTTGGTCATATGATTTTTCTTAGGAGGCGCATTTTAGACCTCAAAATTCCCCTAATCGCAACCACGAGAATGAGGCCACTTTGACCAAATTCTCCTCTTCCTCCATAATCATCTCGGGGAGCTTCTTAATTGGTATTTTTAGGCACTCAACCGCAATGGAGCATGGCTTCATAGTATTTTCCCTCGGGGATGTCCTTGTTCTATATGTTTGCCCCTTCTTAGACTTCCTCGAATCTCAGATTCAAACCAGACATAGACAATGAGTATGCAACAAAAATCAAATAAATCAAGGCAAATAATTCACTCATAAAGCAAAGGGAACTATTGCGACCCCACAGGTCATATTTATACTTGTGGCGCGTCTTCAACAGTTCCTTCTACATTAATGTGTCTCCATAAATCACAAAATGGTCCCAAATATAGAAAAATCCCTTCATTAAATGCAACCTAGATGCTCCCATAAATGGTAATAAATACGTCTTTTCTAGATTTAATTTTCCAACAGCTAGTTTTTGGCACCTCTACAACCCAGTTAGCCTCCTCGTGTAGCTACTGCACACGGGTTGCACCTTTCTGCGCACTCACAATCCCATCTTCATAGAGTTGATACTCTTACCATATAGTCATTTGGTACGCACAGTCCTATCCCTGTACAACTTCAACTGACTTCCATTAACATAACAAGGAAGGTGTTCTCCACTCAATGTGGGTAGGTGCACTGCATCACCATCAGTGATTTCCTTAACAACATAAGGCCCTAGCCAATGAATATTGAACTTTATGGGTGGGGCACAAACTTGTTGTCATATAATAAGACCAAATCATTTTCCTTGAACACCTTTTTACTAATGTGCCTATCATGCCATGCTCTTTCACATGCCTTCTGAACTTGATGGTGATAATTGGCAATAAAGGGATATTATTCTAGTGTGACCAACTACGAAAACCGTTCCTCCATGGCATCTTCTTCTACCATATTTGTGAATGTCGCAATGCATAGACTAGGGACAATGAACTCCATCGACAACACAAATTCTTGCCCATATACTATCCTGAAAGGTGTCCTACCAGTCAACTTCTTTCATATGGTTCAATATGCCCAGATAACTGCAAGTACGCACTCATCCCAATCGTTTCGGTTAGAATTACACACCTTGGTAAGCAAAATCTCCAATATATTATTGAATGCTTCAACCGCATCATTCTCCTGGGGATGATAAGGAGAGCTCTTATGATGATGCATCTGGAACTCCTCTATCAATGCTTCAATGGTTTCACTCACAAAATGCATAACCTAATCTCTTATTAGAATCTTAGGACATCCAAACCGAGTCACAATATTCTCAAATATGAATTGTGCAGATGTATCTACAGTAAAATCCTTCACAGGTTTAGCTTTATCCCACTTGGTTACATAGTCCATCGCAGTGATAATGTAACGCGCACCACTCTTCTTTCTTGGAGGATTGATAGGTCCAACAAAGTTTATAGCCCATTTCTCAAATTCTTGCAGTGCCATCCGTGGATGCAAATGCACCTCATATTTGCACAATGGATTTCCAGTCCTCTGGCATACATCACATGCGTGGTAATGCGCATAGGCATCATTGTGCAGTGTGGGCCACCATAACCCATCTCGAAAAATATTTTGTGTGGTGGCCTTAAATTCATAATGAACACTAGAATCCCCTTAGTGAGATTCATCTAAGATTGCACGTCTCTCATACTCCAGAACATATCTTCGTATAACTTCATCTGCACCCATTTTGTACAAGTTTCCAACAATAATAGTGAATTTTGTTGCGCACGCCACTAGCTCTTTCTTCTATTGAACTGTGTATTCTTCAAGCACGCATCTAGTAGTCAGAAACTGAATAATATAAGGGAAATTATCATCAACTACCTTGATCACAAAAAACTGCGTGTATGGAAATCCATCCTCCAAGTTCATAGGTTCTTGACTAGTCTCAATGCACGAGAAATGGTCTGGCCTAGCATTCAGTCTTCCAGGTTTTACAGTAATCTCAAAGTCATATTCCTGGAATAAAAATAACCACCTGCAGATCTTCCCCCCCAACACAGGCTTATTGACCAAGTATTTTAAAGCATAATGATTAGTAAACATCTTGAAGTGCCCTCCTAACAGATAATGGTGGAATTTCTGCAGTGCGTACACTATTTCTAGTCCTTCTCTTTCTGTGGTTGAGTGGTTATGTTCTACGGTTGAGAGTTTTTGGCTTGCATAGGAAATAGGGTGATCAATCACTCCCACTCCTGGCTGTGCTAAAATAGATCTGAGTGCAATACTGGAGGCATCAACATGCACATGAAACACCTTTGACCAATTTGGGAAGACTAGTATGGGCGCAGTGACCATATTTTACTTCAGTAATTCAAAGCTCTTTTGAAAATCCTCATCCCAGAATAATGTCACATCCTTCTTGAGCAACTTCTCCATGGATGCATTTATAGCGCATAACCCTGAATAAACTACCGATAATATCCAGTGTGCTACAATATTGAGCGCATTCTCATGAATCTCCAGATTAACTATTACTGTGATCTTCGCAGGATATACCATCAACCCTTTCTAGCAGACAATGTGTCCTAGCAATATCCCAAATGGCACACAGAATATACAATTTTTCAAATTCAATGAGATCTAGTATTTTCTACATGTATCTAGCATTGAGCGTAGATTTGAAACATGCTTCTTGAATAGTCCAAACTCAATACAATCATCAAAGTATACCTCCAAGAACTTGTGGATAAATTGTTTGAAAGCAGCTACTACTACACGCAAGAAGATGGCAGGAGCAATCTTCAAGCCAAGGGCATGACTGTATATTGGAAAGAGCTCCATTCTGTTGCAAATGTGGTCTTACTGTGATCTTCATGTGCAATCTGGATCTAATGATACCTTGAAAATCCATCTGTGAATGAATAAGGTTCTTGGCCTCCAGCATTATCCACAATTTCATCAGAGAATGGAGTTGGGAAAGGATCATGCACACAAGAATCATTCAATTTGCGCAGATCTACATAGATCTTGATTTATCCCTTGGCCTTCTTTTCTTGTACTTCCATTGGACTTACCCAATCATACTCTTCTACTAGTTCTATGATGCTTGCAACAACCATTTTATCCAACTCTTCTTTCTCCTTCTACTTATATCTTGGATTTAGCCTGTATGGGAGCTACTTTATTGGGTTCGCATCATGTTTCAAAGTGATCTTCATAACTCCAAGCTCCCTAATAATTCATTTCAATTATGAGAACTTTGTAGGGAACAAGTCCTAATACTTTGTCAATAACTCAACAAATTTTCCTACTATATCATCATCCCAATAGTCTCCAATCTTTGCCAACTTAGGTTTCTCTTTGGATTTCATATTCACTTGCCAAATATTTAAGGGTTTTTTCACATCCAGCGAGGTGATCGAGGTCCCAACCACTGTGCATTGTCCCTTAGATTTCATAATCATGATATTCCTTGGATTCTCTTCACTCTCTTCAATCGTCAGATTTTTGCAATTCACAATATCCTTCATTGCGCATCCCATGCTAGTGGAGTGCACTTGATTGTAGGATTTGTTGTATCAAAGATAACTTCTTGAATATTATGCAAAGCTTTGAAAATCTTATCAAATCCACTCTCAAATATGAATGTTACGATAAAACTCTCCGTCAGCACATACCATTCACTAGTACGTCGGAGCAACTCTATCTCTAGATACCAATCAGTAGGTACCTTCCCGAATGTGTGAATAAACATGTGGACCCATTCAAGTCTTGGCTCTACACCCCATACATGATGCCATATAGCCAAATTTTTTTAAGCATAACCTCATCATGTGCGCACATTCCTCCCAGTTTCCCATGTTTTCTTTATGAGTTTCCCACCATCTTGTTGGAGTAGCGCGCAATCCAAGATCCAAAGCATGGAATATATGCCCTTCTGGTATAGTTCTTTCAAGATATCCAAAAAACATGTTGATATCAGTTAAACCATCATAATGTGATAATTTGCGTACCTCAAATGTTATACATCGAAGAGATCTGGTCCCATGATTATAGTGTAGCGCAAATACTTCATGCAACCAATTTTGCTAGTTTTCCAATTCCTCATCTGAATCTGAGAAACAAGAGCTATCTTTCTCCCAATTAAGATTTCCACCGGCTGTTGGTTTAGTCCAATATTCCTCCTGCAAAGTCAACTTATAGATTTGATCAATATCATCATCAGCTCCCATAGGCTCTGTGTATATTTGTCCTTCTACAGGGTCTAGAGGAATGATGACCCTGAATCCATTTCTTTCAAACTCCATTATTATTTTATTTAGGTTTATGACACCATCCATGTCAATAGCCCAGTCCAACCCTAGCAGCACATGTAAGGATCAGTATCATCTACAATTTATATAACTTCAAAGTTGGCCATCACCTTAACACCCTTGGTATTGACTACAACTTGCAACAACCTCCCTAACAGAATGATCTTCTGTTGATTTTCCATGCACAGTTGAATGGTAGACAACTCCAACTTGGGTTCTCCCATGCGCTGCCATGTTTTCTTAGGTAGAACATTGGCATCCGATCCTAGATCTAGAATAACCTGGTCAATCTTATAAGCACTGATATGGGCAGTCATACGCATATCTCTACCCATTATCTTCTTATTATTATATATTTTGTTGACAACTATATGATCTACCATCGATTGTTCCTTCTTTGTGTAATTATCTATCAGAGCCTACAGATTATATACTGCCTTTTTGTTGCGTAGTAACTTAATGAAAGCTTGTAGAAATGGTTTGATCTCTTCATCTCCTCATGCTTCCTTCATTGGTCTACCTGATGTCGATGTGATTCCTTCTACAAATTCTTTCCGTGCTTCAAAAAAAGTCTCCTTTGCGCGCTGTAGATCAAATCCTTCTTTGTTCTCAAGTTCTTTATGAATCCATAAGTCAGTAGCTAGTTGCTTTCCATTATCTTCATTAGTGGCTGCACCACTCCTAGTGACCACATTCATGCTAGGATCTTATTCACAGGTTTATGCTCTAACCATCTGAAGATTCTGTGTTGGAGTCTGTGTATTTTTCTCCTGCATTTTAGCAATTAAAATAGGAAAGTCTTCTATCACATGGTCAAAATGTCTATAATACCTGCATGACTGTCGCACTAGATTTGGGTCATCACGCAGATAGTGACCAACATATCCGTAGTTGTAACAAATAACTTGTCCTCTTCCTCAACCGGGTGATCAACCTCCCCGTCCTCTTCCTCTACCCTCAAATCCACCATGCCCAGAGGGGGATGCTGGTTATGTAGGTTCATCCTGAATTCTATATATTTCAACTTTTTCCAACATCATATCATAAGTGTGACAATGCTTCCATCATGTCCTAGTGACGAACATAATCTGCAAAACAACTGCTTCAACTCAAGTTGATACTTTCCGACCCTTGGGAAAAAATCTATGTCATGTAATCTGACAAATTAACAGATTGTGCACCATAGTGTACTCTTCAATGGAATAGGACCTTCAGCGTTCAAATAATTATTGAAGATAGCACATTGATCCTTATGGTTCCCAACAGCCTTACATTTTATGCACTAGACCTTTGCGCAAACCTCCTTGCTCTTTTCTTTGCTCAATATTTGAATCTCTAAATGCATGGCTTCCAATTGATTTTGAATCTATTGAGTTCCTAACGCAATAGGTGTTGGGGTAGCTTTTGGTTTCATTACAACCTCCACAACCTCAACCTGTGTGGAAATATTCTGTTGACCCAAGGGTTGGCGCAGATGTGGGAGCAGCATAACAATGAACCATTGCTTATGTTGATTATCATCGATGAAAATTCCACCATCTATGATAGTGTGCTTCAGCCTTTGATCTGCCTCCCACACATATTCATTAACCTCCTAATGAATCTCTTTCATTTATGTAACCAATTGCGCATATGACTTATGCTTCTTGAACTAATCTTTTAGGGCATCTTTTATTTGATCCAGAGTGGCATTAGGGTTTCTTGAACATATTTGATATACCAATATAATGGAATATATTGGAAGGAAGTGGCTAGCTGTGATTTATTAACCTGTTGAGCCTGCCATACAGCCTAAGTCACAAACCAAAAGTGCTCAGTATCTTCATTTCCAGTGCCTCTGAAATTAGGTAAATTCTTCGACGCAACCATATTTGTGTCTAGGGGAGTTGGAGGTGGTGGTGGAGATGAACTATGTGATGGAGTGGGTGCTTTGTGAGATGAGTGTAGAAGTGGAGTGGATGGGGTTGGAAAAAGGATCAGTGTTCTCTGATCATTCTAGTGTGATGAACCTTCTTCTTCAGAGTCACTAGTGTTACTAATTTGTGGCTCACCTTCACTATCATATCTATGGTTCAGAGGTCTATAAATAATTTTTTTTGGATCTTCACAGTAAAATTTTCCACTGCTCATAGTTGGGCCTCTTCGCAACATTCAAGAAATATGTTCACACAGATAACTTGTTCACATAATAGCATTTTCAGAAATAACTTCAAAGAGCACAGGAACTTACCTCTAGGACCTTTGAAAAATATTTTCTTGGATTCAGAATATGGCACAATTGATCAATGGAAAATTCTGTCACAAATCCTCCCAAGAGGCGATTGATCCAATGATATACTACACAAGCAATCTTATTGTCTAAATTTTCTAATTGTTGAATCAATTCAGGAGTCCACTTAGTGACTGCTTCATCCTTCACGCAGGTATTGAATTTAGTCAATCACGACAACTACTCTTCCAACTCAGCTGCAAAGGAGCAAAATAATATCTCATGAACTTCTATATAGATGTATTTCTATACTCACTTTTGTTTAGATAGCTTAGTACTTCGATTCTCTTGGAGTGCGAATTCAAGGTTATTTATATCCAGCCAATCTTGCAATTCATTCCACGAAGGTTGCCACAACATCAAATATCTCTCAAAATGATCCCAGTCCTAGAAATGGAACCATTTTTTGGCTTGAGAGGTCCTGAACCAGGTTCAGAGTTTATCGCACAACCAACAAACCCTCCAACTATGGGCTCTTTCGGAAATGACTTGCTTGCATAGATCAAAGTATCACCCGAAGCAGTATGGGGGGGTGCCGGAACCAGGATTCCACACCCTTAGGAAGAAAATAATGTAGTGACCCTAAGAATATTGTATATCGATCCTAAACATATGTGCATAATATAGAATAATACTTTATCAAATCACAACACAGAATCAAACATCACTTCGTCGCAGATGTATCATAACATAACTAGATCTAGATTTATCTAATGCACAATTACTTAAGTAGCTTCATCAACCATCAATATAACTTCATGCATAAATAATAGATGTATTCGTAGAGATACAAATAAGGATAAGAGAAGTAAAGATAACTTAAGACAAAATAGTAAACATATAACACAAAGAGATAACACGATGCTTTCCGCCAAAATCAGTCCTTGTATTAATTCAGATTAATTCAATACAAAAGCCTTTCTCTTACACTTTACCCTTTGGCACACACAACCAGCAAAGTACGCATACAACCAGGACTAGGTCTCCGTGCACATAGCCAAAATGAGCCTTTATACCCAACTCAGACTTAAACCCTTTTAAAGGTATCACAGATGCATAAACTTATATCAAAACAAAAATAATAGTCTACTATTTCCTTAGACTCGGTACATCCATTTATATCAATCGAGCGCATAGATACTATGGTCTCAAACAATGGTTTGAGGCCCAAATTTTACCCTTAAACCATTTTACATAAAAATAGGGACTTTGACTTGCCCTAAAGCCCCTTAACTCATTCATGTAGTGCGCATATACAAAACTTATACAAAAAGATACCAAAACGTGTACCCCAGGGAACCCCGCTCCAACAACCACCAATAGGTTTTTGACAAACCCAAGGAGCTTTCACCCTCTAGGGGTGAACATGATTATAACATCCCTTTGCTTTCGAGTACCAAGCTTTCCAATGTTCGCCCTATGTATATCCTTTTGTACAAAAGAATGAGATTGAAAAAATTATCAAGGAACTCCTCAAATCAGGTGTTATTCATCCCAACACCAACCTTTATTCATCCCCAATGGTCATGGTTTGAAAGAAAGATGGTAAATGGTGCAAGTGTCTAGAATTATCGGCCCTTAATAAGCTCACACCAAGGAAAAATTTCCTATCCTAGTAGTTGATGATTTACTTGATGAACAACGTGGTGATAATTTTTTTACCAAGTTGGACTTTCACTCGGGCTATTACAAAATACAAATGAAGGAATCTCACATTCCAAAGACAACCTTCAAAACCCAAGAATGCCATTATGAATTCTTGGTCATTCCATTCGATATTTATAATGCCCCATCCACTTTTTAGAGCCTCGTGAACCACCTTCTGAAACCATATCTCAAAAAACTTGTCCTGTTCTTTTTTTATGGCATCCTCATCTATAGCATAACATGGGACACACATTTTCAACATGTTGACAAGGTATTGAAACTTTTGCAGGATCATAAATTATTTTTCAAATTATCCAAGTGTTCTTTTGACATGGAAGAAGTGGAGTATTTGGGACACATTGTGGGTTGCGATGGAGTGAGGGTTGATCCTAAAAATATTCAGGTAATGCAAGATTGGCCCCAACCAAAAAAATTTAATATCTTGGGGGGATTTTTGGGTCTCAAAGGATACTATTGTAATTTTTTTAGCAATTATGGATGCATTTCCAATCCCCTCACTAATATTCTTAGGATAAAATCATTTCTATGGATTGACGCAGCTCAACAAACCTTCTTGGCTCTCAAACAGGCCATGTGATCCACTCCAGTATTGGCCCTACTGGAATTCACAAAACATTTCTTGATTGAATGTGATGCTTTAGGTACGAGCGTTAGAGTAGTATTAATGCAGGAAGGTGGACCATTGTTTTTTCACTAGTCAACAGCTCAGTGGAAAGCATTTGGGTCAATATACGTATGAGAAAGAAATGGTGGCCATCTTACATGCAATATAAAATTGGAAAACATACTTATTGGGGAAACATTTCCATAATTTCATTGACCATCATACCCTAAAATATTTCCTAGAGCAACGTATGTCATCACCACATAAAAATAAATGGCTCACAAAAATTCTAGGATATAAATATGAGATAATATACAAGAATGGACATGAAAATGTCATGCATGATGCTTTATCTCGCCAATTTCAGGAATATGACACCCTTTTATCCCTCTCTCTGCCCATACCATATTGGATTGAAAAAGCCTGTCATGAATGGTTCTCCCACCCCTCTCTATCCATACTAATCAACAAGTTAAGATTAGACCCTAATTTTTCAGAGGATTACTCTTGGAATGATGATGTTCTTCACTATAAGGATCATGCACTGATCTCCCTAAAATCCACCCTCAAAACCCACATCTTGTAAGAGCTCCATTCCTCTCCCATTGCAGGACATTCATGCTTTCATAAGACTTATGCACAAGAACACCGCTCTTTATTTTGGAATAGAATGAAATAATACATTCTCACTTTTGTAGCTAAATGCAGAGTCTTCCAGCGCAACAAAGGGAAAACGATCAACCTACCGGGCACCTTACAACCCTTTCCACTCCCTGCTTCCATTTGGACATATGTCTCCATGGATTTCATTATAGGTCTTCCAAATTCAAGAAATAAATTAGTCATCATGGTGGTTGTTGAAGAACTTTCTAAATATGCTCATTTTGGAACTTTACCGCACCGATTTACCCTGGTGCAAGTTTTCATGGATCAAATATTCAAACTGCATGGCATGGAATCTTCCATTATGTATGATTGATACCCCACTTTCACCAACTATTTTTTGCAATAAGTATTCAAGATACATGTCACACAACTCCAAATGAGTACTACTTATCATCGTCAGAAGGATGGTCAAATAAAAGCAATCAGCAAATGTTTGAAGACCTATCTTCGATGCTTCACTTTGCAACAACAATGGGTAAAATGGTTTCCTTTAGCTGAATGGTGGTATAATACTAAGTGTCATGAAGCCACCAAGATGACACCATATGAGTTAATCCATGGCAAAATCCCACCTTCACCATATTCTTATCGCCCAAGATATTCCATAGCATAGTAAGTTGATAAGATTCTTTAGAACCGTGTTTCCATGATCACTCATATCAAAAATAACCTCCATCAAGCTCAGAACTGGATGAAGAAAAAAATTGACCAACACCATTCAAAGAGTTCATTTCAAGTGGGTGACTAGGTGTTTTTACGACTCTAGCCTTATAAGAATACCCCTCTCAAAGAAAAGGGCTGTCATAAATTAGCTCGAAATTTATATGGGCCTTATCAACTAATTCAATGTATCGATGCAGCAACTTAAAAATTATCACCGTCGAACACTTCAAAAATCCACCAAGTCTTCCATGTATCTTTCCATGAGAAATTTGTGAGGAATAATTGCAGGGTGCAGACAATTCTGCAAAAATTGGACAAGAAATGTTCACTTTGGCTCAAACCTGAACATGTAATCGATACTTGATAAAAACATATTCGTGGCCACATGATCAAGGAATTCCTCATTAAGTGGAAATACACCTCTCCAGAATATGAACCATGGTAGCCAACCACTATTCTTCAGCAATTTCTGCAGCTTTACCATTGCAGACTGTAGAAATTTTGATAGAGTTGTAACTGCTCAAGAAATTGAATCTAAAATCAAGAGATGCAATTCTACCCTACTGATTCGTGGAGTGAAACTCACAATTTAGAAAAACATGAATAGACATGAAATAAATAAAACCACAAATACATAGTTATTTCTAGGGGAACCCAACAGGGAAAAACCCCTCAAGCCTGTTTGCAAATCAATGAATTGAGAAACTATTAAAATTGCTAGCTCCAACACTGAGCTCAACCTGCAGAAGAATAAATGTTCTCCTGCTCAATGAGAAAGCTCTAGCCATCCACTTAGAAAAATATTTTCTCACCAAGGCCCCTATTTCCTTGTGAAAATCCCAAGGAAATCAACCCCTATTCTTTAGGAATTTCCTCCAAAATTATTGCGCAATTCCCAAGGATTGATCATTCATGCAACACATGTACACTCCACACTAGTTTACAACTTATGTTACACTACCTTGGAATCTCCACCATAGTTGATAAATTCAAACTCCTCGCATGCATGTTATATTTTGGGTTGATCAATCAATTAACTGGACAATCTACGAGTTACACTGTTGTCCCACTGCACAACTGACCTCCAAATAATTTTATTAACTGTTAGAAGTAGTTTAACTAAGTACAACTTGAAATAACTAAATTGGATTTCTATAAATTAGTAACTATTAGCATTGGAATTAACACTTGGATTGTGACAAGCGCATGATTAGACACATCTTAAGCTCAAGGGATTTTCTTATGACTTGATTGAATTTTTTGGAAAGTGGTTGGGTATCAAACACACTGAAAGAGAATTTGAACAAATAGTATTATTTCACACGTATAAGGGCACTGATGTATAATGTCGTAGCAAGATTAGGTTTGTAGCTTTATGGTTAGAAAATGGAAGACAACAATAGGTATGTAAAACATAGGTCTACTGTTAAGAAGAAATGATAACACAAATTATAGACATGTAATGTACAGTGAAAGAAATATTTTTAAGAAATACTTATAAAAGTCTTGCTGCATATTTAAAGGATCTCATTTCATAGAAAGATTCCAACTTAACATGACAAAAACAATCAAGAATGCTTGAAACATCAATACTGATAAAAACATATTGCTCCTGTATGCTTGTTAAAAAGACTTGCAAGAATACGAAACTAGAATCAATTCAACCTTGAGATATGACCATGAATTATCTTCAATTAATACTTAGTCTGGAATGCTTGATAACAAGACTTACAAAAAAAAAATAGTATTGTATGAAGGTTAACAATACTGATAATAACATAAGGCATAATTATGTAAATTATAATCTGGAATAAAATAATGAATAATGGACACATAGGAAGATGGAAAATACACACATCACACAAATTGTGAATCCTCAAGAGTGCTTCTTCTATATTATTTTTTCAAAATATAACACAATATGCCATGAAAGGTACAACCAACAAACCCTTTTCTTCTTTAATTATGTTGGAACACCTAATTCTACATGGGTAGGTGTGGAATGCGAAAAGTCACAATGGAGTCCAAATGACCTTGGAATGTGAAACCAAGAGTCACACCATTGTACTATAAATGTACATCTTTGTATAATGGAAAATAAGAAAGCCTCACGCTTATCTTTCATTGTGTGTTGAGTCTCTTGTGTGTGTTCATATTTCTCATACACCATGTCTGTGTTCAACATGGTGTTTAACATGGTATCAGAGCGGGCGATTGCTGGCCCTGCTCCAAATTGAGTGAGCCATTTGTGTTTATGGCTTGTGCATATCTGCATTTTTGCAGCATTTAGAGAGTTTTTTCAGCAGTGATTTTGACATTTTGCCGCATTCAGAATTGGTTTTGAAGAGGAGCAGCATTCAAAATCCTAGCATTCAGAAATTGGCAACATTCAGGCATTGGCTTTGAAGAAAGGCAGCACTGCCCATCTGAAGGTTTTCATTCTAATTTTTCTCTGCAATTTCTGCTTATTAAAATCTGCATTTTCAAGAGCTGCTGGAATACTGTTTAAAGAGGGTTTCTGAGAGAAAATTTCTGAGTTTTTCATTGAAAAATATCTGCAAGTTTCAAGATTTCTGAATACTGTTAAAGTCTGAAATGGAATAGATTGTTGTATATTTGGAAAAATCTGTTGTTTTGAAGAGTAAAATTCTGAAGTTGCCCTCATTTCTGCACTTTCTGCTACTGCTGGATTTGTTCTGCTATACATCTAGAAAAAATTCTACTGTCCTCTGCTAGTCTACTCTACTCTCTGCTGTTTGAAAAAAATAAAAATAAAAAAAAACAAAAAAACAAAAAAAAAATTCTGCAACTCTCCTTGCAAACCAACCTCACCTCACGGCCTTTCGGACTTAACCTCCCTCTCTGCCCACGGCATTACACAACCTCACTTCACAAATGCTCCTCATAACACAATACAACCCTCCCCCTCACATCGACCTCTTAACGCTCCCCACACTCCCTAACTCCCTGGCAGTACGCCCCACTCCAACGTTACACCTGCTCTACGCCTTAACGCTCTTCCCACCCTGCGCCTACTCCCCCATTACATCCCTTCTCTACCCGTCTATCTCCTTGGCTCACTCTCAACATCGCTACCCTCCTCCACTGTTATATGCCCTACCTGCTCTACATTCACCAGCATACGCTCTCCCTACCTCACAGTTATCTTACAATCCGCTCCCCCTTGCCACCAGCGCTCTCTGCAATCAACGCTCCCTGCAAAAACATTTACCCTCCTTTCCACGCCCATCTCAAACCCTTACCTCCACTCCCCTCCCACCATTCGATTCCCTTTTAAAAAATTATAATCCCCTCATTTTAATATTCGACCCCACTTTCATATAATACCTCTCTCCCATAAATCACTCCCCTTCCCTTTTTTTAATAATCTCTTTTTTATTAACATTTCCCTTTTTTTAATATTTCCCCTCCCTATTTTTTAATTGTCCCTATTTTTAATTAATTCCCATATCTTATTAATCTTCTTTTTTAAATGTCCCTCCCCTTTTAAATTCCCTTCCCATTATGACAATTCCTCCTCACATTTTTTTAATTAATTCCCCATCATTTCCATTTTTAAGTAATCTATTTTTTAATTAATTAAAAAAAAAAAGAAACAACAGAGAGAGAGAGAGGAAAGAGAAATGAACAGCAGAAATGAAGGAATTGACATATGAAGCAAATGGACTGAATACATAGAGAAAATTGAAGATTTGACATTGTGTGATTTGTGGCATAAGGGTGATTTTTAAAAGAAATTGACATTTGAAGACGAGTTGTTATTGGTGCAAAACAACTCTTTGAAGGAAAATTCAGCCGTCTTAAGGGCCTTTTGCACAAGTGTTTTCAGCTGCACATTCAAACAAATATTTTTGCAGAGATATTGACATTGTATTGTGAGTGGAATTTGCCTCTTCATTCATAGTTTCAATTAGTACTTGAGTTATTGAAAAAATATTGTTGATTGCCCTCCATCATTTGAGGAGCACATTTTGTACTTTGAGATTTCCATAGTTGGAAATTCTTTGCAGTCATTTGTATTTGTTGAATCACATTGTAAACGGGTGCATTTTTAGTTGTAGCCGACACCCTTTCATTTGTTGAGCCTAAGTTGTTGAAATGGCCAAAATCAATGAGGCATTAGAGTTCTTGAATAACCTCATTCATTCAAATGTTGATGATGTGATAAAAATGAGCAAGAATGCTCTTTGTAATATTCAGATTTGTTTACAAGATGCACAAGAAAAGATTGAGTTTTTGCAGTTGGAATCTCATCTCCAGCAAGATGAACTTCAGCAAAAGAGTCAACATTCTGAACTTGTTTCTGTTCAGAAGATTGTGAAGGACTCTCATCAGAAGAAAGAAGATAAAGTTGCAGATGATTCACATTCAGTTCCTTGCACTAGAGAAGATGTACATGCAGATGCAGCAGTTCAACCTGCACTTTTCAAGCCCATCATCAGACCTTGGGAAGAGATTTTCCACAACAAGCACAGAACTGGTCTTGGATATGACAAGGATGTGACATTTCATATTCCAGACTACACCAAGCCCATCATATTTCAGAGTGTCAGATTCATATATGACAGTTCACCTGCAGCTGTTCCAGATCCTGTTCCACTTCCACAATAGATTGAGAAATGCCAACACTGTGATCGAGTTGGCCATATGGAAGATCACTATTTTGATCTTCATCCATGCAAGCATTGTGGTCGGCACACTCATTCTTCATACAGATGCTTCAGACACAAGCCTCCTGAAAGAACCAAGATTCATCTTGGATGGATCGCTTCTTGGAAATGGGCATCAGGAGCTAAGAAGATGTTTAAGACACATGTCAGAACATGTTCAAGAATATTGAGCAAACTTGCAGTTGAGTTTTCGCCATCATCTCACCTTGTCCCTGATAGGGGGGGAAATGGTGGTCATGTACAAGCTTCGACGACAGATCAAGAGAGCCTGAGCCACAATCTCTCATTCCATGTTCAGAGTTGTAGCTAGAGACACAACAGTTCAAGCGAGCTTGAGCCACAATTCGTCATTCCAGATTCAGAGATGTAGCCAGAGACAAGGATGCCCATGAGCATGCCTTCGGTTGGTGGAAAAACTTAAACCATCATATTTGGTTGGTGGATAACCTAAAACCATCACAGGTAGTAGACCTTCCTTCTTTTAGGTCGAAGGTCTCCCTTTCATATATGAGGAACACTTCCTCTAGCAGAAGCCTTCAGCTTCTTGCCAGCTTTGGTTGAGTTCCAGGAAATGCTTCAAAGCATTCCAGAGTTGTTGGTAATCCTAAAACCATCACAGGTAGTAGACCTCCCTTATTTTAGGTTGAAGGTCTCCCTTTTTTATGAGGGACAATTCCTCTAGCAGAAGCCTTCAGCTTCTTGCCAGTTTTGGAAGAGTTCCGGGAACTGCAACAAGTTTTGCGTTCCAGTGTTTGTGGTCATCCTAAAACCACCTTTTTTTTCCAACATTTCAGAGAGTTGATTCAGCCCAAGTGCTGCCATGTATACTTTGCATATTTGTATTACAACTCTTTTCTTGGACTCACACATACCCTTCGGATTAAGGGGGGATGTTGGAACACCTAATCCTACATGGGTAGGTGTGGAATGCGAAAAGTCACAATGGAGTCCAAATGACCTTGGAATGTGAAACGAAGAGTCACACCATTGTACTATAAATGTACATCTTTGTATAATGGAAAATAAGAAAGCCTCACGCTTATCTTTCATTGTGTGTTGAGTCTCTTGTGTGTGTTCATCTTTCTCATACACCATGTCTGTGTTCAACATGGTGTTTAACAAATTACACAATATTTATACAAAAACGAGTTCAAAAAAGCCTCCAATAAAAGTGCAGATCTATTTTTTTGAGACTTTATTACAACTATCTACATATAGTAGAGCTTATTCAAAACAATAAAAAGAGAAATGAAATATAAATAAAGACAAAACATGGCATCATGGAGTTGGAGGTGGCTAAGTGGAGGTGGTTGAGTGCTCCTCATAGCTTGTCAAAACTGCCTCCATAAAAAGTGGAATCCACCAACTGAAGAGAACACCTGTATACTTATTTGCAAAAATATAGGAGTAGCTAACTGAAAGTAAGATATATTTATTATATGACACTTGGAAAAATCTCATCACCACAGAGGTTACGTTCACTTCATCATATTTAGTGCTATTCATGTGAGAACAAAACCAAAAAGCAGAGTTTCTTCTCCATATACAAAATCCGAAAATAATAGCTACATTTTCTGAAAAGCTTAGCTATATAAGAAAATATTGAGTATAAACCAAAAATGAAATGTTCCTTCAAATTTTCAAGGTTCTGTATATTCATTCATCATAGGTATAATATAGAAGAAAATTTCTTGAGCTTCAACTTTAGTTACCCTTTTGTTTGACCTCCTCTTCTATGCTTGATTTTTTTGCTGAATCTTTTTCTTCGTGGTTTCATTCTCTGGGCTATCATCAATGTTTATGATTTCATCCCTAAGAGCAGGGTTGGAAACAAGCGTACTTGTTAATCTAAGATTTTTCTTGGGCCTGGTGCGAGGCCTTTGAATGTATGGGTTTGGAATATATATAGGCTTTTTTCTACCATGTATGAATATGCTTGACTATGCTTCTTCAAACTCTGACCTAGTGAACTTTATCTTGCTGCTATCCTCCTCAAAAGATGAATATGAATGAATTATAGTTTTCTTCTTCTTGGCTGAAGAATAAATAGATGAGAAAAGCTGAGGTATGGTAGGTTATTCCATTGTGATAGCCTTTGATACTTTTATTTTCCCCTTCTTGAGTGAGGAAAAGAGTTGTGAAAGAGTAGGCTCTTTGAATGAAATGGCACTATTTTGTTGAGTCTCCTCTCTAGCCTCTAGAATAGGGCTTGATTTCATGGCTTTATGGCTGAATTCCACTGAAGGTCCCTCTGTCATAATTATTCTTCTCCTATGTTTACCCTTTGAAGAGGAAGATGCCTCTTCTTTGCTTTTAGACACAGTGTTTTTGTCAAGTAGGTTATCTCTTTATTTGAGTTTGTTTCTATACTCCTGCATGAAATACATCAAGGTCTGTGGTTCCTTGGATGAAATTCTAGTGTAGACCTCATTTGTTGGTTGTGTTTTTGGTGTAGATGTAGTGGTTCTAGCCTTTCTAGCTAAGCTCCTAGTCTACCTAACAGATGACATTGAAGGTGGTCCAGTTTGTGAAGGAGATGATGTAGGCATAGGGTTTGACTGTTTTTCTTGAGTTTTTATCTTTCTGGGCCTTCTTACTCTTCTTCTTTTATAAACATTGCTAAATCCCTCATCTGCTAAAAATTTCTCCCATGTAGTTCTTTTCTTTCTTAGGTAATAAACTACTAGTACCTTAATAAAACCTCTATGATAGAGATTATGAAGAGAGTAGCCTGGGGTTTTCTGTATCTTTCGAGACATTGATAATAGGGATTTGTGAAGGAAAAATGGTAGATTCATAGGTTTGCCACCAGAGATATGGGCTAAGAACCTCATCTGGTATTTGTGGATAGTTGAAAACCTACCCTCATAAGTTATGTAATGTTGTATAGTAGCAATGAAATGCTGCCACTCAGGTTTAAAGTATGAAATATGAATGGTAGGAGTCCAACCAATATGTTCATGATTTGGCTTTAAATAAACATTCAAATCAACTTTAAGGAGGGTTTTGTTATTCTTATTTCAGGACTCACCTATTGCTAAAGTCTGATTTTCCCTTGCAATGATGGTTTCAGTAAGCTTGAAGGTTTGGGACCGAATCCTGACCTTTTCTCCATCAAATTTCTCAACAAATTCTTGAGCCACGACCACATTCTCACCTAAAAATTTCCTTAAAAACTGGTACCAACCTGTTGCTTTGAACTCAAACTTAGCATGATGATCAACAAAATGAGTGTTAGTTGGCTCTAAATGGCTCACATTACCTCATTTTCCCATCCTTCTTGCTGTTAACCTAACCTCCAATGCACAACTGTAAAACAAGAAACAACTACCCTCCACGAAACCCTACTTGCTGGCACTTGTTAACAAATTGTTTTAAACGGGAGAATACAAATGTTTTACTACAACTATCACATGAGTGAATGGAGGCAGATTTATGCATGCCCTAAAACTCAGTGAGAGGGAATGAAACAGAAACTTAAATGATTTAAACATGTTTCCAACTCATTTCACCAAACTCCATCACATTTCTTAATAATTGATACTCGTACTGCACTTTAACACATATACCCTTTAATGAGTAGAAATATATTCGCGTAAACTTAGTAGAAAAATAACCACCCTTTTAATGCATACTCCAATGAAAAATAACCATCCTTTAGGTGAGAAACACCCCTTGCTTTAACATATCTTCAATATTTGAATAGTAGTGCTGGTTTCATTCGAATACTGTTTCCTTTGTCTCCTTGTACTGATTTTGCAGGTAATTGCTACCTTTTTGAAAAATAAACTTGTTCCTATATTACTTATAAAACCATAAATTTTGAAGAATAAAGCTTCCTCTCAAGGAAAGAGTAGTTAATCTTGTGTTATTCTTAACATAATTCATGATTCTAACATTCTGTCTTTAACCTTGGATAGGAAATCATAGTGAAAGAATAAGACTTTTTTTCTTTTTTCTTTTTTTGAGTTGGACTCATGACCTTAACCACTAAAAGTAGTTAAAAGACCTATTTAAAAGATAATTTACCCAAATTACTTTGTAACATACATAGAATATTGGACTCAGAATTATTTTTGGATTTTGTTAAAAAGTGATAAAGATTCATACAATTTAACCCTCCAGGGCTCTCCACCATAGGTTATGAGAGAAGAGAGGATCAAAGACATGACTTACAATGAAGACCAGAATTTGTTTTTTTTTTGAAAAATTATAGTGCTAACAGTGGCTCCTATTGGGTATGAATTCCTCCCTGTGAGGCTTCAAGGATTGTAGATTCTGTGCCTTAAATTTTTAGGACTTTTAAGTTTTAGAAGCTAATGACAGAGACTGATTTTTATTGACTGAAATGAAACTAAATCTTTTTAGAAAAATAACCACCATTGGGCATGGAGTCTTATTGAAAAAAACACTCCAGATATTTACAATGGAGAGACTGACTGAATGAGTAGAAAAATAAATTTTTGAGGTAACAACCATTGACTAGACCTCTAGTTAACTGATTGTAAGCTAAATGTTTCAGAATAAATATATTATTTTCCAAAACTTGAGCAACTTTAAATTTCCCAAACCAAAAATTATCAAAGTTACCATGCTTCCCATGGTATTCTCTTCTTGCATCCCAACACAATACCAAATCGTCTTCCTAGAATATTTGTTGTTTTTCCCTTTTGTCAAAGACAACTTTTACTTTGGATTTGTACTTCTCTGTTTTTTCCATCAAGGATTCTCGGCTTTGATGAGCTTCTATCAATTGCAACATCCTTCTCTAAATGGGATTTTAATTATCATAGTCATCTTGTAAAAAATTCATGATAGGCAGGGCCAACTGTAATGGCATGACAGCATCAGCACCATAGACAAGTTGAAAGGGAGAAACTTCAATTGATATTTTAATACTCACCCTATCTGCCCAAGGAGCATGAACTAGTTGAGTATCCCAATTTATTTTGTTTTTTGTCATCATATTTTTTATAATTCTCACTAGAATCTTATTTGATGACTTGGCTAACCCATTACCTTGGGGGTAATAAGGTGTAGAATGATTCAAATAAATATTATACTTCTAAAAAAAAATATTCATCTTGGCAGATTTAAAAGCCATTGCATTGTCAGTCACCAACGTTTGAGGGAAACCAAATCTAGACATAATATTTTCCAACATAAATTTAATTATTACCGTGTCAGTGGCATTGCTGGTTGGAATAGCCTCAATCCACTTGGTGAAATAGTATGTGGCTGTAAGATTCCACTTGTTTTGTCCTGATGATGGAGGGTGAATCTCACCAATGAAGTCTAGCCCCCACTGCTGGAAAGGAGCATTTGTTGAAATGGGAATCAGAGGTAGTGGGAGTAGCTTTTGATTACCAACAAGATTTTGACATTTAGTGCAAGCTCTGACTTTAGAAAAAACATCAGAGAAAAGGTTGGCCAATAATAACCAACTGTTAAATTTTTATTTGTGATAGCTTTCCAATACAAATTTCTACCACATACCCCTACATGTATCTCTGCTATAACTTCTTGGGAATCGGCTTCATCTAGACATATCAACAAAAGTCCTACAGGGTATTTCCAATAAAGATGATTCTCCATTATGAAATATTTAACCGCCTTCAATTTAAAAGCCCTTCTCTTTGATTTTTCCATTTGTGGAGGGCAACTGAAATTTAACAAAAAGTACAGTATATCCTTGTATTAATTGGAATAAAATATGTCAGGATAATGAGTTGTACCTTATTTATCTGTTTCTTCAACTACTTCCATATTCTGATCCATAGCTTAGCAATTTGATTCTTCCATTAAGTGGGCTAAACCCTATCCTTTTATCAACTTAGTAGGTATGATTTCAATGTCAAATTCCAGAATATTTTTCAACCATCTTCCCCTCCTACCATCTGTGTCAGGCTGCAATAATACATCCTTGACAGTAATACTTGGTACAAAAGAAATGAACTTATATTGCAACACATAAATTCGAAAATACTTCAAAGCCTTCACTAGTGCATATGCTTTTTTTTCAACCAAGCTGTATTTTAATTCAGCATCCCTCAATGCATGACTGAAAAAAGAAATTGGCTGCTCCAAGCCTTGTTCTTTTGAAGTAAAAATTTTGCAATAGTTTCTTCAGAAGCATATGAAAATGTTAGAAAATCCTTCTCAAAATCAGGGCTGATTAATACTGGAGCTCCAGTCAAAGCAGATTTGATTGCTAAGAAAGATATTTTTTCTTCATCTTGCCACCTGAAATCTGCATATTTCTTCAACAAGACATTTATATGATTAATTAATTCTACAAAATTTGGAACAAAATGCCTTAGAAAATTAATCTTACCCAAGAATGATTGTAACTCTTTCTTATTTATGGGTAAACTAATTTTCTGAATTGCTTCAACTATCCCTGGGTCAATGCAAATACCATTTTATGTTACTATATGTCCCAACATTTTTCCTTCTTGAACAACAAAGCATGATTTCTTTGGGTTTAAAGATAATGAAATTTTTTCACTTATTAAACACTTGCTGCAAATGTTTTAAATGGCCATGATCAGATTTTGAAAACACTGTTATGTCATCTAAATAAATGACAATAAATCTGTCCTTTTCTCCTGTAAAGGCAATATCCATTTCCGGGTGAAATGTCACACCTGCATTCATTAAACCAAAAGACATATTATTGTACATAAATATTCCCCAAGGTGTAGTAAAATTTGTTTTCTCCCTGTCTTGCTTGTCAACTAAAATTTGATTGTATCCTAAAAAGCCATTTATCATTAACAATCTCTTTGAACCTACGACTTTCTACAAAATATGATCCATTTTGGGTAAAGGATATTTATCCTTCAAAGAACACGATTTCAAATTGCGAAAATCAACACAAATTATGATTTTGCCATTCTTCTTTTGAACTGGGACTATATTAGTTACCCAATTGGAAAATCTTAAAGGCATAATTATGCTGCTTTCCCACATTTTTCTGATTTCTTTTTCAATAATAGGGAGCAACATATGATTGATATTCCTTCTCTTCTTTGCCACAGGTTTTTGTTCTGATTTAAGAGGGATTTTATGCTCCACTATGCTTCTTTCATATGTCTTCAAATCACTATAAGGCCACACGAAAATATATGCATACTGCTTAAACAACTTGGCATATTTAGTTCTAGTTTCTTTAGGAAGAAATTTAGAAACTTTAACATATCTAGGCTGATTTTCAGTACCAATGTTGCAATCAACTGTACTTTCTCCATATCTCTTGCTATCAGAATTTAAAAATACATCATTATTGTCAAACATCCTTTCTAAAGGAACCAAGCCTTTAGGAATGAAGTTTCTTTTCAGATCAATAATGTATTTTCCAGCCAAAGTATTTATGAATGACTTTTTGTTCTAACTTTCAACTGTGTCTTATTCATTGTCAATTTGAATGTCTAAAAACTCCTCCACACATTCCAAAAATTTCTGAATTTCTTTATCATATTCAAACAATTGCCAATATTTTATATTGTCAGGAATGGAAGGTTTGTTTTTAATATAAATATCATAGGTAACTTTGACATCAAGAGGGACCTTAAAATTACTAGCAACAATGGCCAATGAATCTGCCATTTCATTTTCTTCTCTGGAAACAAAATTCAATTTGAATGCTGAAAATTAATTTTCAATCAAATCCCAATCTTCATTTCTATAATTCTCCAATTTTGAATTTTTTACTTGATATTTATCTCTCACATGTTGTACCACCAACACTGAATCACCAAAAGCAATCAACTGCGCTGCTCCCAAATCTTTTGCTGCCTTCATTCCCAGAATTAGTGCTTCATATTCAGCAATATTATTAGTAGTGACAAACTATAATTTATATGATAAAGTCACTACCTGTTGAGTGGGAGAAATAAGTACTATACCAGCCCCTGATCTCTCTATTGATGAGGCTCCATCAAAATACAATTTCCAGATTTGTCATCTTCTAAATTCTTCTCTTTTGAGATGAGTAGCTGTTGTTTTTTATTAATTTCAGGCTAAAAATTTCTATCATCAACAACAAGGTGTAAAATAGATGATCCTAAATCTTTCTATTTTTCATATATAGGATGATTTGAGGGATTTTGCTGATCACTTATGATATAAGCCATCTGTGTTTCTCTATACAGTCTCCTAAATTCTCCTCCAAAGACTGGGATAGTGGCGTATGTCATATCCATTTGAAGAGTGCCTCCTATATTTTTGGACCAAGATCTGGAAAGAAGAATTCCAAATCTTGATGGTATATCAACAACCACTATGTCCATCACTAGAATTTTCATGGGAAGTTGGGTAAGAGAAATTACCAAGTCTTTGATCACTCCAAAACACTCTACCCTTTTGGAGTCAAAAGTGTATAGGTCATGGTATTGTTTAGTGTTTTCCAGTCCTAATTCATCTATCACTTTATTAGGCATCAGATTGTGAGAGACCCCAGAATCTAATAGGCAGTTATGCAACAATTTGTTATGAATGTTGAGTGAAAGATAAAAATATGGAGAATTATCATCATTTTGATCTTGGACATGGCCGCCTAAAAAGATAGTAGGATGTCCATCTTCAATATTGACAGAATCAGGAGAAAGGGATAGCTGAAGTAGACTTCTGAATGACTCTCTATAGGCTAGATTTTTCAAAAATTCTAGGAGTGGGACTAGAATCTTGATTTTATTCAATTTTGACTTGAAACTGAAATTGAGTGGAGTCAAATATTTATTTTCTGCAGCTTTTTGATGATTGGGGAAAGGTTAAGTGATGAAGAAATATCATTAACCTTTGCTTTTGCTTGGTAGCAATTTTTTCAGCTTCTCATTTTTGTTGAGGCTGTTGGACAACCCCTTTTGGCCTCAAAGGATAATTTCTTGTTTGAATTTCAGGCTACTTTTTCTCATTTTGAACATGATATGAGCCTCTTGATCATATGAAAATAGATTTATCCTAGATTGATCTTCATATTCTTGTAAATTCAAAAAAGTCGACTATGATGTCTCCCCAACAAGATTTATATCTTCATCCTCCTCTTCTTCTTCTTACCGATTTTCTTTAGCAAATTTATTCAGATGAGGCTGAACATTTTGATCATCAGAATTTCTCCTTGGGTGCTCTAAAAATTTTTTGGGCTAAAAGGGTCTCCTAAAAGGAGCCTAATTTCTGTTTCCTTCATTCTGAATGGGCCTAGCAGCAGGCCTGTTTTCTAACTCCATTTTTTTCATTTTAGAAGAAAGATCTTTAATCCTATTAGACATATCATCTAGCTTTTCTTCAGCTGTGAAATTTTTAGAGGAGGAAGATGGTTTCTCCTCTTTCATTTTATTTTTATCCTTTGCCCCCTTCCCTTCTCCAATTTTCAGCTTGTTTGAGGCCATAAGATTGGACTACACTCCAATAGTAGCCTCATGCATACCCACTAATGTTTGTGGCTTCTCATATCTCAACCATAGTGCAAACTTGGAGTCTAAGGCATTGGAAAAGGTAATCATGGTTGTGGTTTCAGGGGGTTTGACCTCTACGGGAATCTTTTATAGACTTTATTGAACCTCTTTGTAAAATCTTCCAATGACTCATCAATCTTCTTCTTCAAAGCCCCAAAATCTATGAGATAATACAGGTTATCCTTCCAGTCACCCCATTGTTTTACAAACACTTCCTCCAAAACATCTATTCCTGTTATTGAGTTTGGTGGAAAATTTCTGAACCACTTCCTAGCTTCTCCATCTAAGCTTTGAACAAAAAGTCTTGACCAAAAATATTCATGTTCAATGTTTTGGTTATCAACATAAATATAGAAGGAAACTAGGTGTTCTTCAATAGATATTCCTTCTCCCTCCCCTATGTATTTGGGCAAATATTTCTAATAATCCCCTTGAGGAAGAGGATGCAAATGTTGAGGAAGGGCGAGTGGTGCATATATTACAGTAAAAATCTATTGCATCCTTGTAGGAGCAAGATGAGCCATGAATTGCTGAGGTACAAATGGAAAACTTGCTGATACAGAGGTTTGAATGTTGGAAATTTCAGTTTGTGGAGTTGAAAATAATGGATTTTCAAATAAATGGACAACATAAGGTTTTATTTCAATTTCTCCAAGAGAATCAGTTTCAGATGTTGATTCTTGAAGGATTGGGGAAACTTCAAGTTTGTTTTACTGGGCTAAAAAGCCAGAGAGACTAAAAGTCAAAGTTTCAGGAAGGTTATCTCCTCTTTGATGAAAAGAAGATGAGCCAATAGATGGGTTTTGAGACAAAGGAAAACACTCCTCTTGTGGGCTAAAATAAGACTATTCAGGATGAGTTTGGAGAAAACTCATAATTTTTTTTATGTCTTCCTCAGTTAAAATAGATCTATCTAGGAAAGGTGCAATTTCCAACACTTGTTCTAATTCCCATTCTATCAGCACAAAGGTTTCTAACTTTTCATTTTCTTCACTGACACCTAAAACCTATGATTTATCTTCTTTCACTGGAATGATATTTGTTTATGATTTACTAAGTCATGATTGAGAGATACTTTCAGTTGAACCTAGGCTAACATCATCTACTTTTCCTTTTATGGAAGCAATTTCAACTTGAAATATTTCAGGAGATTGATTTGAAACTGAAATTTATTTAGGTTGTGAGGCAAATGATGGTACCTTTTCTTTTGGAATGTATTTTGAATGCAATTTTTTCACTGAATGTGATGCAAATTCAACTGATTTCTATTTCCCTCTTGCACCCTTTATTATCTTCTCTAGGTTAGAAAATGGAACCACAGGAGGTGATCTCTGATTTCTTCTTCTAATAGGTGATCTTGAAACACCTCATCCTCTTTGTGGAGTCACCAAGTGAACCAATTACAATCAGAAATAGTGACTAGTTTTATTAACCTGTAAAAACTAGTACTTTGCATTCATGCAAAATTTCAAGAGAATAATAAGTTCATGACAATCTTCGTCTCCAGGTAGATGCACCAAAAGATGTTAGCACTGGAATCAACACTTGGATTGTGACAAGCACCTGACCAGACACATCTTAAGCTCAAGGGATTTTCTTATGACTTGAGTGAATTTTTTGGAAAATGGTTGGGTATTGCACACACTGATAGAGAATTTGAACAACTAGGATTATTTCACACATATAAGGGCACTGGGGTATAATGTGGTAGCAAGATTAGGTTTGTAGCTTTATGGTTAGAAAATGGAAGAAAACAGTAGGTATGTAAAACAAAGGTCTACTGTTAAGAAGAAATGATAACACAAATTCCAGACCTGTAATGTATAGTGAAAGAAATATTTTTAATAAAGACTTATAAAAGTCTCACTGCACATTTAAAGGATCTCATTTCATAGAAAGCTTCCAACTTACCATGACAAAAAAAATCAGGAATGCTTGAAACATCAAGACTGATAAAAACAGATTTATCATGTATGCTTGTTAAAAAGACTTACAAGAATATGAAACTAGAATCAATTCAACCTCAAGAGATGACCATGAACTATCTTCAATTAATACTTATTCTGGAATGATTGATAGAAAGACTTACAAAAAAAAAACTAATATTGTATGAAGGTTCACAATACTGATAATAACATAAGGCATAACTGTGTAAATTATAATCTGGAATGAAATAATGAATAATGGACACATAGGAAGATGAAAAATACACACATCATACAAGTTGTGAATCCTCAAGAGTGCTTATGATATATTATGTATTCAAAATATAACACAGTATGCCATGAAAGGTGCAACCAATGATCCCTTTTCTTCTTGCATTACACAATATTTATACCAAAAGGAGTTTAAAAAATCCTCCAATAAAAGTGCAGATCTATTTTATTGAGACATTATTACAAATCTCTACATATAGTAGAGATTATCCAAAACATTAAAAAGATAACTAAAATATAAATAAAGACAAAACATGGCATCATGGAGCTGGAGGTGACTAAGTGGTGGTGGCTGAGTGCTCCTCATAGCTTGTTAAAAACTGCCTCCATAAAAAGTGGAATCCACGAACCAAAGAGAACACTTGTATACTTATCTACAAAAATATAGGAGTATCTAACTGAAAGTAAGATATCTTGATTAGAGGACACTTGGAAAAATCTCATCACCATAAAGGTTACATTCACTTCATCATCTTTAGTGTCATTCATGTGAGAGAAAAACTAAAAAGCAACTTTTCTTCTCAATATACAAAATCCGAAAATAATAACTACATTTTCTGAAAAGGGTAGCTATATCCGAAAATAATAAGTATAAACCAAAAATTAAATGTTCCTTCATATTTTCAAGGTTCTGTATATTCATTCATCAGAGGTATATTATAGAATCAAAGATCTTGATAGCTTCAACTTTAGTTACCCTTTTGTTTGACCTCCTCTTATGTGCTTGATTTTTTTGTTGAATATTTTTCTTCCTGGTTTCATTCTCTGGGCTATCTTCAATGTTTATGATTTCATCCCAGGTAGCAGGGTTGGAAATGATCTTACTTGTTAGACTGATCTTGTTCTTTGGCTTGGTGCAAGGCCTTTGAATGTATGGGTTTGGAATATATATAGGCCTCTTTCTACCATGTATGAATCTGCTTGACTATGCTTCTTCAAACTCTGACCCAATGAACTCTGTCTCGCTGCTATCCTCCTCAAAAGACGAATATGAATGAATTATAGTTTTCTTCTTCTTCTTGGCCAAAGAACCAATAGATGAGAAAAACTGAGCTATGGTAGGTTCTTCCATTGTGATAGTCTTTGAAACTTTTCTTTTCCCCTTCTTGAGTGAGGAAAAGACTTGTGAAAGAGTAGGCTCTTTGAATGAAATGAAATTGTTTTTTTGAGACTCATGTCTAACCTCTAGATTAGGACTTGATTTCATGGCTTTAGGGATGACTTCCACTGAATGTCCCTCTGTCATAATGAGTCTTCTCCTGCGTTTACCCTTTGAAGAGGAAATTTCCTCTTCTTTTCTTTTAGACACAATGTTTTTGTCAAGCAACGTATCTCTTTGTTTGAGTTTGTTTTTATACTCCTGCATGAAATACCTTAAGGTCTATGGCTCCTTGGATGAACTGATAGTGTAGACCTCATTTTTGTGTTGTTGGTGTAGATGCAGTTGTTCTAGCCTTTCTGGCTAAGCTCCTAGTCTGCCTACTAGATGACATTGAAGGTGTGGCAACTTGAGAAGGATCTGATGTAGGGGTAGGGTTTGACTATTTTTCTTGAGTTTTTAGCTTTTTGGGCCTTCCTACTCTTCTTCTTGTATAAAAACTGCTAAATCCCTCATCTGATAAAAATTTCTTCCATGTAGTTCTTTTCTTTCTCAGGTAATAGACTACTAGTATCTTAATCAAACCTCTGTGATAGATATTATGAAGAGAGTAGCTTGGGGCTTTCTGTATCTTTAGAGACATTGATAACAGGGATCTATGAAGTAAAAAGGGTATATTCATAGGTTTGGCGCCAAATATATGGGCTAAAATCCTCATTTGGTATTTGTGGATAGTTGAAAACCTACCCTCACAGGTTATGTAACATTGTACATTAGCAATGACATGCTGCAACTTAGGTTTAAAGTATGAAATATGAATGGTAGGAGTCCAACCAATATTTTCATGCTCGGGCTTTCGAATCAACTTTCGGGAGGTTTTTTTTATTCTTATGCCAGGACTCACCTGTTGCTAAAGTCTAAGTTTCCCTTTCAATGATGGTTTCAGTAATCTTGAAGGTCTGAGACCCAATCCTGACCTTTTCTCCATCAAATGTCTTAGCAAATGCTTGAGCCACGACCACATTTTCAGCTAAAAATTTCCTTAAAAACTGGTACCAACCTGCTACTTTGAACTCAAACTTCACACGATGATCGAAAAAGCAAGTGTTAGATGGGTCTGAATGGTTCACGTTACCTCCTTTGACCATCCTACTTGTTATTAACCTAACCTCCAATGCATGACTGTAAAACAAGGAACAAATACCCTCCACGAAACCCTACTTGCTGGCACTTGTTAAAAAAATGTTTTAAATAGGAGCCTAAAAAAATTATTTACTGAAACTGTCACAAGAGTTAATGGAGGTAGATTTATGCATGCCCTAAAACTCAGTGAGAGGGAGTGACACAAAAAAAAATGATTTAAACCTGTTGCCAACTCATTTCACCAAATTCCATCACATTTCTTAATAATTTCTACTCGTACTACACTTTAACACATATACCCTTTAATGAGTAGCAATATATTTGCGTAACCCTAGCAGAAAAATAACAACCCTTTTAATGCATCCTCCAATGAAAAATAACCATCCTTTAGGTGAGAAACACCCCTTGCTTTACCATATCTTCAATATTCGAATAACAATGTTGGTTTCATTTGAATAATGTTTCCTCTATCTCCTTTTACTAATTTTGCAGGTAATTTATACCTTTTTGAAAAAGACAGATGTTCTTTTGTTACTTATAAAACCATAAATTTTGAAGAATATAGATGCATCTCAAGGAAAGAGAAGCTAATCATGTGTTATTCTTAACAGAATTCATAATTCTAACATTCTATCTTTAACCTTAGATAGGAAATCATAGTGAAAGAATAAGACTTTTCTTTTTTCTATGTTGAACTCATGACCTTAACCACTGGAAGTAGTTATAAGACCTATTTAAATGACACTTTACCCTAATTAATTTTTAACATAAAAATACTATTGGACTCATAATTATTTTTGGATTTTGTTAAAAAGTGATAAAGATTCATACAATTTAACCCTCCAGGGCTCTCCACCATAGGTTAGGAGACAAGAGAGGATCAAAGACACGACTTACAATGACGACCAGACTTTGATTTTATTTTTTTTGAAAAATTATAGTGGTAACAATAACCACACATGCATACCTGAACTTGAAGCCCTCTAACTCGAATTTACTAAGATAACTAAGTGATAAGAGCCATGTCACCCTAGTTAACTGCCTCTAAGTGTCTTATGATGTGGAAATTTCTCATTTTCTCAATTTGACCAAGGCCAAGCCAAAATGAGTCTTTAATTCTAACCTTCTCAACAATCCCTCTTAACAAGAAAGGGATTATCAACCACCTCTATCTTGCAGTTGTGGAATTCAAACTTCCCTCTTGACAAAGCCTTTGTCAATATTTTTAACATATTGTTCCTTAGTTGGAATGTATTGTAGCAACATTATCCTTCTCTGCACACAATCCCATAAATGATGATACTAGATATCTATATGCTTGGATCGATCATGAAATATTGATTCTCGAAGAGCTTAGTGCAACTTTGATTATCACAATAGGTCATATTTGGATCCATCTCGTGACCAAAAATTCCCACAAGTATCTTTCTCATCCAGATTACCTCACATGCTTCTTGACTTGCAACCATGTATTCATCTTTTACTGAGCTGAGTGCCATAGACCTCTGCTTCCTGTTGTAATAGGAAATTGTTGCAGACCCAACACTAAAAATTGCACTTGATGTACTATTCAGTTCGGATGGGCTCCCTACCCAATCTGCATTTGTGAATCCATGCAACTTCACTCCCTTTGTTTGTTTGTACCATAAGACATAATGGGTAGCGCCTCTCAAGTACCATAAAACATGCTTTTATTCATTCCAATATAATTTGGCCAGCCCAACAATAGCTTAGCTCAGCTAGTTGATTGCATAACACATATTTGGTCATGTGTTCACAAGATACATCACTGAACTCACTAGTTGTTGGTAAATGGTAGCATCAACCTCTTCACCTGAAGTGGTATTCTCCTTCCTCTAGTTGGTCGCTAGAGGTGTCTCCATGGGCTTACAACTTTCCATGTGAAATATCTATAGTATCCCACTGGCATACTTTCCTTGAGAAAAACAAATCCCCATCACCTTTCCATACTTTCAGCTTGAGGAAGTTGTGCATGAGATCCATGTCTTTCATCTCAAGTTCCCTTGCAAGGTCCTCCTTTCAAGAGATGATAAACTGCTCATCACCTTTCAATATTAAATCACCGGCATATTAAAAAATGATAAGTAATTTAACTTCTACCAAAATATGATAGAAGTTCACATAAAAATCACTTTTGGTGAAGCCCAATCTAGTGAGATAGCTATCAATCCGATTGTACCAATCTCAGGGTTCTTTTTTGAGATCGTACAATGCTCGCCTGAGTCTGCACACATGAGACTCCCAATCAAATGTCTCAAAACCTTCTGGTTTCTCTATGTGCACTTCCTCCTCAATAAAAAAATTGATAAATGTTGTTTTTACATTCATTTGGTGGATCCTCCAACCCATCTGTGCCGCTAGTGAAAGAATTGATCTAATGGATGAATATCTTGCTATGGGAGCAAATGTTTCCTCATAGTCAATTCTCTCAACATGAGAGAATCCTTTGGCCACAAATCTACCATTATACTTCTCTATGCTTTCATATACTACATTCTTAACTTTGAATATCCATTTAGATCCCACAACTGATTTTTATTCCAGCCTTGAGACCACTCCTAAAACACTATCATTATTCTTTATGATGGATTCATATTCTTCCACCATGGCATCAACCCAAAATTGTTTCTCAACTCCTTTCGCAAAATAGGATGGCTCAGTCTCTACAAGCTCAGTCATTAGAGCCATGTAGCTAGTGTACCTCTCAAGTGACCTCCTTTGCCTGCACAAATTTGAAGGAGCTCCCACATTCTCCCTCACACTCGACACCAGTATTTCAACATCCCTGGTTATTTTTCTACCTTCTCTAGATGGTTCTACTTGAGTGGATGTCTCCACTCTACCTCCTCTATGCTCCTCCATTTGTGGCTGCTCCATAACTTCCCGAGGATCCTCCTTTTTATCTAAAATCTCCTCTCCTTGTTGGATTTGAAGCTCCCTCTCAAGAGAGAATATAATTTATTTATCCTCATCAAAATTTACACACATTTGCACAATTTTCATTTTGAGGGAATGTAAGTACACTCGATAATTGTGTCGAGTTTAGATGTAGCCCAAAAAAACTCCCAACTCTTCTGTTGGCTCAAGTTTCTTCCTCAAATATTTGGAGAGATGGACTCCAAATATATTGAAATGAAACACATCCAACTTTCTCCTCGAGAATGCCTCCTCCATTGTAATCATACCAAGAATCTGATGAGGACTCTGGTTATGCAAGTAGATTGTTGTGTTACATGCCTATTCCCACAAATTCAATGACAAACCTTAGTCATGTAGCATATCTCTCGTAGCTCCCACAATGCTCCAGTTCTTTCTCTCATATGCCCCATTCTACTATGGGTTGTGGGGAGTTGTTAGTTCTATTTGAATTCATTATTTGGTACAAAATTCATTGTAGCCATTTGAAACATAAACACCTCCATTTTCTCTCGTAATATCCTACACCTTATTGTCAGTCTCTTTCTCAACTAGTGCCTTAAATTCTACAAATTTTGAGAATGTCTCATCCTTCTTATGCATGAAGAAGATCAAACACTTTATTGCGAAATCATCAATAAATATAACATAGTATTTATTTCTAGTGTTGGAGGTTGTATAGAAGGGTCCACAAACATTAGAGTGGAATCTCTCCAAGACTGCATTTGATTTTCTATCTCGATCATGGAATGTGGATTTTACATACTTCCCCAAGGTACAAACCTTGCATACATCATGTTGCTTGAGTGATCATTTAGGGAGGCTAGTGGTTATTTGCTACATAATTTTAAGGGGGGCATGGTGCAAATGACCAAGTCTTCTGTTCCAGAGTTGACCAACATCTCTACTTTGCGCTTTCTCTTCCTTACTTCTTAATGTAGCGCAATATTCCACATCAAGTTTGTACAATTTCTTCGCATGAACCCAAATTTTCTTCACCTTCCAATAATTTATGTGTCTTAGAAAGAATTTCCCTTTACTGAAAATAACATCATAGCCATGATATTCCAAGACTTCTACAAAGATGAGGATCTTCTTTAGGGCTGGTACAAACATGACATATTTGAGGCAAAGAGGGGATCTTGACTACCTCTTAAAGGCTATCGTACCAATCTCAGTAGCACTGTACCTTTTGTCATCCCCAATCTCAATATGCATCTAGAGATATTTATCTTACAGGTCACTGAAAAACTCTCGACACCCTATAATATGGACGAGGCACTTGAGTCCAAGTAAAAAACACTCACCATCATAGTGTTGGACATCACGTGATCAAGGTGAAGTCTAACTCAAAATGTGAAGCCAATGCTTCACCTAATGCTCCTCCTGAGTGATTATTGCTAGAATTTTTGTGTGGAAAATTTGTAGCATATTACCTGAATTCATGACAATTGGATACTTTTGTTTTGGAAAAGTATGTATTATTTCCCCCTTGGCTAGAATCTGGTTTGGTTTGAGATTTCTTCCCTTTTCCCGTCTTTCCCTTCCCAACCAATGAAAAATTATCTTCATCCTCTCCCTTGGATGAACCTCCATCTCTGGTATCTTGCCTAACTTATTATTGTATCAAATAAGACCATAATTTTTCCCAATTCGATAAATTTTCCCTTCCATTCAAATATTCTTGGTAGCTATGCCAGGATTTTGGAAGGCCTAGAAGAGCTAGGCTCACTAGGTCATGTTTTGGAACATTCACACCAACCCCTCCAATCGCATCTATAACTTGTGTAAATATGGTAAGATACTGCAGAATAGTATCATTTTCTGCATCTTAATGTTTCGGCGATTTTCCTTTCAGGGCCAATTTTCTATGGTCACTACTATTTTTGAATAGCTCAATCTATGCCTTCCACATGTAAAATGGTGTCTCTTTTCCATGGAGATTTGAGACAATGTGCTCTCTCACTCCCTCCAAGATTATTCTTCTCACCTTGGCTATATATTTCTTCCATCGGGATAGGTTATGGGCATTATATAATCCTTGTTTTTGAATTTATTTCTTGAAAAAATCTAATAATTTTTTTTTCATTAACCACTCCCTCCATGTAATCCTTCCAAGAAATAAAATTTGAGTTGCCTTTAAAGGAATAATCTAATCTCATTTCATTGAAATCTGTTCTCCCAACTGTTGGCAATATGATGCAATGTGTTGTCCTTGATGGCAACCTACTTGATGAAGTTGTTCTTGATGGAAACCTACTTGATGAGTTGTGTTTTGATAGAAACCTATTTGCTAAAGATGTAAAAATGATGTATCTATAGATCAGTTCAGTAGTAGAAAAAGGAATTTCAGTGTGCCAGAGAAATGATAAATATAATATGTCACAAATCATACGCGGGTTTGTAAAGGTAAAGTAGCGTATGTACGTGTAAAGTACGTACCAAGTAGCGTATGCCTATTTGCGCTCTAAATTTATAAACCAGGGGACATTACCATGGTATTGGCCCACTGTATTGAGCGTCGGATTATCTATTTGATCCCGTCCAGGAATACCATCAGCGGTTGAGTGGTTTTGACTCATGGTATTGACAAAGGCTAAATCTATATAAGGAAAAGAAGATCATAGTGCAAGAGAGTGCATAGGTCTGGGTTTTAATGAATACTTCACTCTGAAGTATATCTGCATGGAATGGGTAACAGTTTATTGATTGATCTGAATTAATAATGCACCTACGAAGAAAATGATGAAGAGGGATCTCCAGATCTGAAATGACTATGTATTTTCTAGATCTGTTTAGATCTGTGATCTGGCGAATCTTTGTTGAAGTAAAGGGTGAGATCTAAGTTATCTTTTTTGAAGAGCTGCATAGTTCTAAAAAGTTACAGATCTATATGCATGTTCATCTCAGCGAAAGAGCGTATATATGCAGATTCATTTTAGAAAAAGTGCGTATGAAATCAAAGGTCAGTTCTGAAATAGTTGCAGATCTATACGCAGGTTTGTCTATGTGAAAGCATGTATATACGCAGGTTCAGTGAAGCAAAAGCGCATATGGAATCTAGGGTTTTGCTGAAGTGTGTGGAATGAAATTTCTGATCTATTTTGTTGTTTTACTGTTATCTATCAATGATGTATTCATACAGATCTGGGTTGTTTGAATGTTGATTATGCTGCTGATTATGTTGATTAAAGATCAAGTTTTTGGTTGATTGGTTGATGATTCAATGAATGAATTGATGGGGTTATAAGTTTCAGTTTGATGTATGTTGAGCTTAAATGTGTGGAGTGGGTCCAGTCTGAAAATATGATGAAAAGTGGCCTACAAGGTATGTTGTATGGAAGTTGTTGGATCCAGTATGAAAATTGATGAAATGTGGTCCACAGTGGTGTTGAGGGTCGAAGCCTTCAGTGAAGAGGTTGTAGCTCCCTTCCAGTGGTAGCTGGTAAACGAGAGTAGGGGGTAGTAGCTCCCTTTCAGGAGAGGCTGGTAAACGAGAGCAGGGGGTAGTAGCTCCCTTCCAAGAGAGGTTGGTAAACGAGAGCAGGGGGTAGTAGCTCCCTTTCAGGAGAGGTTGGTAAACGAGATCAGGGGGTTGGAGCTCCCTTCCAATAGTGGCTGGAGAACGAGAGAAGGTTGCAGCCTTCTGCAGGTGGGTTCCTGCGTGTTGGTATGAGTCTGCGCCAGTACAAAATTGTAAGAAGTTTTCTTTATAATAAATATTGAAGACAGAGACGATAGCGGCGATGGTTTTCTCCCGAATTGGGTTTCCACCTTAAATAATGGTGTTCATGTGTGTTTCTTATGTATGATGGTTTATTCTGTTATTACTGCACATGCTTACTGCTTACTAAAAATCTGATGAATGAATGATGCAATGATCTAAGTAAAGTATTAAATGCATAATAAGATCTTTGGACATACGCAAGTTTTCTTAAGGATATCCGTGTGTATATGCATGTTGGGTTCAGTAAAGTAGCATATGGTTTTAAGAGAAAGAAAAAGTAAAAAAAATTCAGTCAGCTCTAAATACTAATTCACCCCCCCCCCCCTCTCAGTATTTTTCCCAACAATTGGTATCAGAGCAGGTCCTTCTACATAAGCTTGATCGCTTGAAGGAGATCCATCGCAATGGGAAGTCACGAAGGAGTATTTTCTATAAGGCCACCTCTATTCAATGGAAGTAATCTGTTATTCTGGAAGATATGAACAAAAGCATATTTTCAAAGTCTTGGTGGAGAAGTATGGGAAATCGTGGAAGAAGGTTATCAGTATCCGGCAATTATTCCTACTAATGCAGCAGAAAGGAAGAAATATGAAATCAATGCCAAAGAAGTCAATGTTTTATTAGGAAGCATGTCTGAATCAGAATTTGTTAAAGTGATGCAGCTAAATTCAGCAAAAGAAATATGGGACAAAATCATTCAAAGCTATGAAGGAGATGCAAAGGTAAAAAGTGCAAAACTCCAAACTCTCAGAATTGAATATGAAAATTTAAGGATGCATAGTGATGAGAGTATTGCCAGTTTCTTTTTATGTCTAGATGATATTGTAAATCGTATGAGAAATTTGGGTGAAACCATAACTGATACTACTCTGGTGAAAAAATTCTTAAGATCTTTGACTTCAAAATTTGAGTCAAAAGTATCAGCTATTGAAGAAAAGCAAGATCTACAAACTCTTACTATTGTTCAACTACATGGTATCCTGACTGCTTTTGAAATGAGAAAAGGAGTTCCCTCTCAAATCAGAGAAGTTTCCTTTAAGGCATGTGCAAAAAGAAAAGAAAAGGAAGTTGTCAAGGAATCAAGTTATATATCAGAAGAAGAAGAAGAAAATTTTGTGAGAAGACTCCAACTAGGTACTGGAAGATTCAGAGGTAAGCTTCCCTTCAAGTGTTTTGCTTGTGGAAGAGTTTGTCATTATGCTGCTAAATGTCTTTATGAAGAAAATCATGATAAAGGGAAACAATTTGAAAAGGGAAAGAGTTATGATGAAGTGTCAAATGAGGATGAAGAAGATTCTGACCAAGATCTGCAAGTGCTCATGGCATCTACCATGGATGATGATAATTTCATAAAGGGAAGGAAGCAAAATAAGAGGGCTACTAAAGGAAAGAAGATATCTCAGAAATTGTGTACGGCAGAAAATGAAGATGACGCAAAAGGTATTAATCCTTGTTCTTGTGATTCACTTCCTTATGCAAGCAATGGTGAAGATAGTGAAAATGATAGTAAAAGTAACAATATGGGTCTAGAAGCAAATCTCAAGATTAATGTTGAAGATCAATTTAAAAATAAGGAATCTATCTACAAAGATATGATCTCTAGAATGAATGGATATATAGAAATGTATCAAAGACTGTAGGATAAAGTAACCAATCGAAGTGAAAGACTTGAAGCAGAAATCATCTCTCTCAAAACAGATCTGGAAAAATCAAATAAGAAGAATGAAGAACTTTTACAAACTTTTGAAGAACAAGAAAATGGGTTGAAAGAAGAGATTTTAAAATTGAATGATCAAGTAGAAGAAGGAAGAAGGGTCGAAGAAAGTATGAAGAAGCAATGCCAAATATTGGAGGTTGAGGTAAACATTTTAAAAGGTAAATTAGAAGAAAAAGATTAACTCTTGAGGTTTCAAGATAGTACTAAGATTCTGGACAATATTCTTAGTAGTCAAAAGTCTCTTTATATTAAATTTGGTCTTGGTTTTCATGAAACTGTTAAAGGAGAATCTAGTTCAGAAGAAAGTGCTAAAGCTTCAAAGGATATCAATGCAAAACCTGAAGTGTTGAAAGAAACAAAAGGTCAACCGACAATCATGAACTCTCAAAAGAAATCATTCCCTCCTAACTCTAGAAGCATCAATCAATTCTCTCCTTTGATCAATAATGTTGAATGCTTTAAATGTCATAATTATGGGCATGTTGCAGCCAATTGCAGAAGCAGATTGTTTCAGTCACAAACAAATAGATTCTACATAGAAAGGTACTCAGGTTTCTTTAAGGGATATTGTTTTTCATGCAGCAAGTTTGGTCATAAAGAAGTTGATTACAATAGAAGAAAGAATAGAAAAACACATTATGATCCCTATGCTTACTTTTCTAGTCACACAAGATGTTATTATTGTAACAGTTATGGACATGTAGAAAAATAATGTAGGATGAATAGATCTGAGAAATTTGATAATTTCCAGCACACAATAAGAAATTTCAAGCAAAGCTGGAAAAAGAAGGAGGACCAGTCAAAAACGTAGGGGATAATAACCCTACTCCAGTCTTCCGCTTCTAAAGCTTACTTCTCATAATGACTGCAGGAGTGATGTGAGATACATTATAGGAATCAGTAATGTATCATCACAAGGGGAGCAATATATGGTGATTCCCATGGTTGGTTTGGTAATTCTGGTTGTGTTTATTTCTAATAGTGCATCTAATGTGACAACAGAAGACGAGTACAGAATGGAGCTGTGAAATTTTCAGTATTTCACTTTTCATACGCGGGTTTCATGAACTAAAGCCGTGTGTACACGTGAGTTCCGTTGGAGACATAAGCGTATGTTTTTCTGATATGAAAAACAGTGAGTCAGCTCAAGGACAGGAGCACAGTTTCAGGGGGAGCATTAGCCTTGCTGAGAGTAATGCATTATTGGCATTATGATGGTTCTGAAATATGATCTCTCTCTTGAGGTATTTTTGGTATTGGTTATAAAAATTCATATTTGTAATTTGATGAAAAGGTTATGTTGAGACCTATGATGTAAATTGTTATATTTAGTCATGTAAGGACTTATTCAAATTTGTAAACCCACTTGGTTGGGTAGTTGAGTCAAAATGTGTAAACCCACTTGGTTGGGTACTTGAGTCACATATGTAAATCCACTTGGTTGGATAATTGATGTAAGTTTGAGTCCTTGGTGATAGGAAAGGTCATAGAGTCATGTAATTCATTGAAAAATATGTTTGAAGATTCAGCATGAACTCAAGGGGAGCATGGTAACTTCAGTGCACATCAGATCTACAGAGCTCTTCTTTCTACAAGAGAAGAAAAAACTTGTGTTGGTTTTGATCCACCCTTTGCCCTTGATGTCAAAGGGGGAGAGTATCATGGTGTTTGAATAATGGTTATAATCAATGTATCTATCTATTGTGGTGATCAAACACCATCATGGTTGCCATCAAGTCCAAAGGGGGAGATTGTTGGCAATATGATGCAATGTGTTGTCCTTGATGGCAACCTACTTGATGAAGTTGTCCTTGATGGAAACCTACTTGATGAGTTGTGTTTTGATAGCAACCAATTTGTTAAAGATGTAAAAATGATGTATCTACAGATCAGTTCAGAATTAGTAGAAAAAGGAATTTCAGTAAGTGCCAGAGAAATGATAAATATAATATGTCACAAAGCATACATGGGTTTGTAAAGGCAAAGTAGCGTATGTATGCGTAAAAGTACGTACCAAGTAGCGTATGCCTATTTGCGCTCTAAATTTATAAAACCAGGGGATATTACCATGGTATTGGCCCACTGTATTGAGCATTGGATTATCTATTTGATCCCGTCCAGGAATACCATCAGCGGTTGAGTGGTTTTGACTCATGGTATTGACAAAGGCTAAATCTATATAAGGAGAAGAAGATCATAGTGCAAGAGAGTGCATAGGTCTGGGTTTTAATGAATACTTCACTCTGAAGTATATATGCATGGAATGGGTAACATTTTATTGATTGATCTGAATTAATAATTCACCTATGAAGAAAATGATGAAGAGGGATCTCTAGATCTGAAATGACTATATATTTTCTAGATTTGTTTATGGAATGTTTAGATCTGTGATCTGGCGAATCTTTGTTGAAGTAAAGGGTGAGATCTGAGTTATCTGTTCTGAAGAGCTGCATAGTTCTAAAAATTTACAGATCTATATGCATGTTCATCTCAGCGAAAGCGGGTATATACGCAGGTTCGTTTCATAAAAAGTGCGTATGAAATCAAAGGTCAGTTCTGAAATAGTTGCAGATCTATACGCAGGTTTGTCTCTGTGAAAGCGCATATATATGTAGGTTCACTGAAGTAAAAGCGCGTATGGAATCTAGGGTTTTGCTGAAGTGTGTGGAATGAAATGTCTGATCTGTTTTGTTGTTTTACTGCTATCTGTCAATGATGTATTCATACAGATCTGGGTTGTTTGAATGTTGATTATGTTGCTGATTATGTGATTAAAGATCAAGTTGTTGGTTGATTGTTTGATGATTCAATGAATGAATTGATGGGGTTATAAGTTTCAGTTTGATGTATGTTGAGCTTAAATGTGTAGAGTGCGTCCAGTCTGAAAATCTGATGAAAAGTGGCCTACAAGGTATGTTGTATGGAAGCTGTTGGATCCAGTATGAAAATTGATGAAACGTGGTTCGTAGTGGTGCTGAGGGTCGAAGCCTTCAGTGAGGGGGTTGTAGCTCCCTTCCAGTGGTAGCTGGTAAACAAGAGTAGGGGGTAGTAGCTCCCTTCCTGGAGAGGCTGGTAAACGAGAGCAGGGGGTAGTAGCTCCCTTCCAGGAGAGGCTGGTAAATGAGATCAGGGGGTTGGAGCTCCCTTCCAGTAGTGGCTGGAGAACGAGAGAAGGTTGTAGCCTTCTGCAGGTGGGTGCTTGCGTGTTGGTATGAGTCTGCGCTAGTAAAAAATTGTAAGAAGTTTTCTTTATAATAAATATTGAAAACAAAGACGACAACAACAGTGGTTTTCTCCCGAATTGGGTTTCCACCTTAAATACTGGTGTTCATGTGTGTTGCTTATGTGTGATGGTTTATTCTGTTATTACTGCACATGCTTACTGTTTACTAAACATATGATGATTGAATGATGCAATGATCTAAGTAAATAATTAAATGCATAATAAGATCTTTGGACATACGCAAGTTTTCTTAAGGATATCCACGTGTATACGCATGTTGGGTTCAGTAAAGTAGCATATGGTTTTAAGAGAAAGAAAAAGTAAAAAGTTTTTAGTCAGCTCTAAATATTGATTCACCCCCCCAACCCCCCCCCCCCTCTCAGTATTTTTCCCAACACCAACTCTATGGAAATCCTGCTATACTCAAGCTTCAATTTCTAACCTCCTGAGGAACAACTTTGAAATTATTGTTCTAATGTGAGTCATGCTCTAATACCACGTGGAAATTCTGATAGAGTTGTAAGTGCTCAATAAATTTAATCTAAAATCAAGAGACAAAATTCTACTTTACTAATCTGTGGAATGAAATTCACAATTTAGAACAACATGTATAGACATGAAATAAGAAAAACCACAAATACATAATGATTTCTAGGGGAACCCAACTGGGAAAAACCCCTCAATCATGTTTGCATTAATCAATGAATTGATAAACTATTACAATTGTTAGCTCCACCTCTGAGCTCAACCTACAAAAGAATAATTGTTCTCCTACTCAATGAACAAGCTCTGGCCAACACTTAGCCAAATATTTTATCACCAAGGCCCTATTTCCTTGTGAAAATCCTGAGGAAATTAGCTCCTATTATTTAGGGATTTTTTCCAAAATGATTGCACAATTCCCAAGGATTGATAACTAATTACATGCAACACATGCACACTCAATAATAGTTTACAACTGATGTTATAATGTCTTGGAATCTCCACCATAGCTGAGAAATTTCAATTCCTTGTATGCATGAGCTATTTTGGCTTGATTGATTAGTTAACTGGATGTTATTTGAGTTAGATTGTTGTCCCACTACACAACTAACCTACACCTAGTTCTATTAAATGTTAGAACTAGTTTAATTGAGTACAACTCGAGATAATTAAACATATTTTACTTTAAATTAGCAACCACACATGCATAAATGAACTCCAAGCCCTCTAACTCAAATTTATTGAGCTAAATGAGTGAAAAGAGCCATTTCACCTTAGTTAACTACCTCCAATTTGTGTGATGATGTGGAAATTTTGAATTTTCTCAGTTTGACCAAGGCTAAGCCAAATTGAGCCTTTCTTGCTACACTTCTCAATAAGGACAAGGTTTCTTTTGATGGGAGAGGACATCTTAGGGTCCAACCCTAACCCCTTTATTTATGTAATAATCCCAAGGGGCCTTATTAGAATCATAATTTTTTGTTTGAGTTAATAAAGCCCGTAAGTAGTTATCCGTGTTAATAATTATTATAAGTGGTTGACCCACATTATGGAAAAGGGACCAAAATTAGTTATAAATGATCCATAGTTAATAAATAAGGTGGTTAAATTGTATTATTAAAGGGACCACAAGTAGTTAGGCTTTTGGATGTCATGAAGCTATATATATTCTTAGACAACAAGGGAAGTCTCATTACTTTTTATTATAATTGAGTTTTGTTCTGTTGGAGGTTTCCCCCTCGAACATGCAAGTGAACATTGCATTATGCTTCTGAATAATATAACATCTTTGCATGTTTTCTCAATTCATGTGTTATTTCTATGTTTCTGGAAATATTGTTCTCATATTTCTAGCATTTTGATATTCTTCGCAGGTTAAGTGCATAAGACTCTTTCCCTCTCTCCATTACCCATATCTATCTCTATCTACTTCCCTCTCTCTCCCCCGTTTCTCTCTCACTCCCTCCCTCCCTCCCTCACTAAATACCTCCTTCACAACAAACCAGGGAAACTTTTAAGGATGGAAAATTATTTTGAAGTTTAAAAAATTGGCGAATCTCACTAGTCCCTAATCCACAAACTATAAAATGTTTATTGATGTATTTGTAAAATTATTAAAATTTATAATGATATTAGATATATTGTCTATATAATTTTGGCGATTTTTAAGGTAAACTAATTTTATATTGTAAAATTTGGGCGAATCGTTTTTATAAAAAATTGGAAATTGGCAAATATATTTTTTGGAAAAACCATGGAAAATTAGCCCACCTGCGAATATTAGCCCCTAAAAATTTCCATGCAACAAATCCCATTCAACTCTCTCTCTCTCTCTCTCTCTCTCTATATATATATATATATATATATATATATATATATTTCCCTCTATCTCTCCCTCAACTCCTTCTTCGTCTATCACCTTCTATCTCTATGCCCTCTCCTATCTCTCCCTTATTCCCTCACTATATATTTATATCTTCCAATCACTCTCTATATTTCCACCTCTCTCTCTCTCTCTCTCTCTCTCTCTCTCCCTTCCTCTATTTTATGTCCCTCTCTCCTCCGCAAAATACCCCTCCAACTCTATTTGTGTTCTCTCCAAGCCTTTATTTATAGCCCTTCCTCTCTCTCTCTCTCTCTCTCTCTCTCTCTCTCTCTCTCTCTCTCTTGTTCTCTTCCCCCTATCATCTCTATATGTATCAGCCTTACTCTCGCTTTATTCCCCACCCCCAAATCTCTCTCTCTCTCTCTCTCTCTCTCTCTCAAAAATCCACCTCTAACTCTATCTATCTTCCTCCCCATGTCTCCCAAAATTCTCTCCCCTTTCCCCACCTTCTTTCCACATCTATTTGAATTTTCAAACTTCACTCACTCTCTCTCTCTCCCCCCTTCTTTTCCCCTCACTCACCCACTCATTCTTCCTCTACTCACCCCCCTACAATCATCTCTCTCTCTCTCTCTCTCTCTCTCTCTCTCGCTACCCTTACCCCCAAACCCCACCTCAACCATGTCCTATGCAAGAACACATGCACATTTTTACAAATAGGAATGCATGAAATTTTATAGCAGTGAGAATGTGCGGACATTCTTGTTTCTGGCTATGCATGCATGATTTTAGAAATGGTAACATGTGTGTGTTCCTCCTACTAGGAACATGTTCATTTTTAGTGGTGGGAACACGTGCATGTTCCTTTTGTTAGGAGTGCTTTCACATTTTTAGCACTATGTACACACATTGCTGGTTTGAAAATTCTTAGCAAGTGTACCAAAAATACTTCACTTAAGTTATTGGTGACTAGAAACCCTAACAAAAAAATATGGCTTTATCTTTGCTTCAAATTTTCATTATAAAATAAAAAAATCCGCAAGAAAATATATGCAATCATAAAACAAAAACATATAACAACAAAAACAGTGTGTAACATCACAATGGACAATAAAAATGATTAACTTTATTATTAGAAATAATACACTTGTTGAGGAGAGATTGTAGACTTGGGTTTGCAAATCCCCCTCCGTGGGATGCGGCCTTTTAATGGCCCCGTGCTTCAACTCTATTTTCTCTCTCTCAATGTGTGCAATGATAAAAATGTGGTTATGGAAGTTTGAACTCAATATAGGAGCTCAAACGTTACAAAACAATAACGAGGATGATGAAAATGGTCATGGTGAAGAATGAGAAGAAAAACCTCTTATTTATAACAAAATGTTAAGATAGATTGAGATTTAGAAAATAATAAAATATTATAGACTAACTCAAAATATTGTTGTCGTTGATATTTTAATATGTTTATTGAGAGGGAAAAGATATTAAATGACCAAATATATTTATTTAGAAAATATTTAACATAATTATTTGGGTTCAACATTTCATTTTTAAATGAAAATGAATTTTTTTTTGAAGAGGTAAGGCTAAACCCAAGTTCAAATATTAAGTGCCGAAAAACCTAGGTCATGGTGAGCGGAGGCAGTAGATTGCAGGCAGCGACAATGGAAGGATGCAATGCCTCTGGGCTTGGAACGATGGTAAGGATCTTGGTAGGGTAGGGGGGACCCTCAATGGACCCACTGGGGAAGGAGCACCTGACAGAAGAAAAAAAGGCACAAGGATGACAGGGTCATGTAAAGAGCAGAACTCTAAACACGTAAAGGAGGGAGGGAAATCAAAGGAGACACGATGCCCTAGAAAATTCCTACCAAAGATGATGGAAATCCCCCAGGTATAATTCAAATCAGAAGGTATGGGACCTCATATCAAATATGTTAAAGACCATGCCCCAATAGGAAAATTTGTGGGCATATGGGCACAAAAAAAGACCTAATATGGTGGATCAATACAACCTAGAAACCAAAAGGTCACTCTAACTTGCAGTTAGGGGCGAAAGGCTTATTTACGATAATATTCCTCAACTTGGAAGGAAAAAACAGGGTGTTTGATGGAGGCCCGTATTTCTACAACTCAACAAGAATGTATTTGAATCTGTGGAAGGAATGATTCAATCCAGACAAAGAGGATCTATCAGTTTCCCTGGTCTGTCTGAGACTCTACTCCCTCCCGACAGAGTTTTGGCATCCAAAGATTGTGGAAGACATAGGAAATGCCTTGGGGTCCTTCTTCAAGGTGGCTGAGAAAATCAAGAAAATGAGGTATGTTTCCTATGCTCAAATCTGTGTGTACCTTGATATTTCAAAGGAACTACCGGAAGGAGTGAACTTGACCTAGCAGGATGAGGACTGGTTCCAATAAATAGACTACGAGCATATTCCTTTCAGATGTAGAAGATGTCATGAACATGGCCACTTGCTCTGTGAATTCCCTGCCCATTACAGCAAAAAACACCAGTGGGGAGAAGGATGCAGAAGGATTCAAGAAGGTTGTCAACATAAAAAGACAGGAAAAGAAAAACCCAAGGCCATAAGTGCATAAGAAACCACAGACACATAACAAGTTCGAGGCTCTGAAAAAGGTTAGTGAGGAAGGAACCAATAATGGGGGAGGGGGGCGTGGTCCTACGATTAATAAGGAAAAAGGGAAGGAAGGAGAAATATCAAAGGCATTTCCTTAGGAGACATAAGAGGAGATGAAACAAGTGGATAATGGAAAAGGGGAGGAGACATAGGATATGGACATAGGAGATTTAGACCTAGATGGGATCGAGCAGGCCTGCGCAGACCCAAAATCAGGGTACATACCTTTCCAAAAAGTTTCACTATTAAGAGAGGCTATCATCAAATCCAAGAGTTCGAAGACATTGGGAGTGGTTTCATAATCCTTAAAGGTCTCAGAAAGAAAAATAATATTGAGACGAAACAATTTCTAGAGAATACAAGACGTGGGAGGCAAATTGGTGGCATAAGGGAAATACCCTACTGTTGAGGACACCTTCCTCTCCATTTCAAAATATTCCTCATGAAAGTGATTTCTTGGAATGTAAGAGGATGTAACAGTCAAATAGTCAAAAAAATGATGATAAAAAGGAAAATAGAGGTGGAGAGACCCTCGGTCCTCTTCCTTGAAGAAACAAATTGTAGTAGCAAAGAAATGAAGAAGATCATCTGATTGATCTGGAAAGGCTTAGAAGTAATGTTAGTGGATGCAAGGGGAATGGTTGGAGGTGTTATCACCCAAAAATTCTCAAAAAAACATCATTGTGTTATGTTTGTTTTTGGTCATGGTTCAATTAGGTTTAGAAGTCAATTCTTGAATTTGACCAAAAGGGAGTATTAGATTTTTAGGTTTGAACCTTCCTTAGTGTTAAATAAATTCATTTTAAAGGTTTTTCATGTCAAGTCATTCATAATTTCATCATTCATTTCATTTCCCTAATTTTTTTCATCAAAACTATCCAAGTAGCCAAGAAACCTTACTTTCGTAGCACCACTAGTTCAAAAAAGTTGTTTTGTGCTACGAAAGCGTTGTCTTTTCATAGTGCAATATGAAGAAAAACTTTGTTTTCTGGTTTTGAGTAGTCAAATTCCAAGGAGGTTTCTGGGAAAAGTAAAATGAATTTAGGAAAACAGAAAGATTTTTTTCTTCCTAACAGAACAAACTACAAAAACCTCTCTCAGTTTCCTCAAATTCATTAGGAGGTGGGAGAAATTGATAAATTACAATGTGCTACGAAACTGTTGTTACAAAATGTCTTGTACATGACCATTTAGAAATGAACTTCAAGTTCAGTTTTTTCCCAAATGAAAAATTATTTTGGAATTATGAAACAGGTTTGTCGTTAGCACAACCCCATCTACAATAACCTCTCTCACATTTCTCATATGTGTTATCTGTGGGGAGATACAAGGCTTTATTTGAAGCCCTATTTTCAGAAACAAAGTTTTCCTGTTTTACACATTGTTTGTCAAAGGATTTTTCTGGATAGTAGGAGATATGGTTCAAAAAAAAAAGAGAGTTTTTTATTCAAGACATAATAGCCTACAAAAAAATCCTTCAATTTCGCAAAATAAATCTTGGAGTAAGAGATATAGGCTCTATCCCAAGACCTATTTTTCAAGAAAAAATAGGAAAAACCAATAGGCCAACCTATTGCAAATGAGCAAGGGACTTCAAGAAGGCTGGAATGACTCTGTTTTTCAGGTGATATGATTAAATCAGTTCTATTTTAAGTTTTTGGCACATTCACACTTTAAATTTTGGAAAATTTTTGAAGAATCTGCATACTCAGCAGTTTCATAGCGTATTCAATGTAAAAAAGCAGAAAAGCGCTATGAAACTGCTGTAGCTGCTTTTCTTGCTCATTTTGGTCAATTTTTGAGAGGTTGAAGAGTGATTCAAGAGCTAAAACTGATATGGGAGATGTATTAAGGGGTAATTGAAGTGATTCAAGTGGAAAGGATTCATTTTTTTGAATAATTAAGACTTGAAATGACAGTTTTTCAAAGGCGCTACGAAACTGCTGTGTTTTCATAGCGCAATTTATTACAGCTTTCTTAAACAGTTTTTGGAAGTGGTTTTGACATGAGGAGACATGTTAAGATAATATAAAACATCTAAGGACCATGAAATCAAGCTTAATTGATGATCAAATTGTTCAAATAATGCAAAGGATGTGATGCCTAAAAAACAGGGTATGGTTTTCTATTTTTGTGGAGGTCAAACAAAGTGGACATGAAGAGCTGAAGCCCATCATCCAAATTCGAATATGTGTTTTTAAAATTGGAAAATTATTTAAATTTAGGTGGATAAGTTTTTTTTAGATAACAATAAGCATTTTGAGTCCTTTTTGGATTAGGACTATTAAGTAGATTAGGTGTCTTTATGTAATAAATTCCATATCTTACAGTTACGCAAGGTGTCAGTTAGTGTCAGTAGTTGGAAATTCGATGTATATAGCCTAGAGTAAGATCATCACATTTTGTAATATGTCTATTAAATACCAAGAGGTCGAATTAGCAAAGGATTGGAGACTTTTTGGCAAAACTAGTGCATATTGTAAAAGGACCGTTTCAGCTAATACAGAGAGCTTCTACTTGACCAACTTGAGATTCATAAGGGGTTTTTAGTGTTTTCCTGTTCTACCAGTGTTTCTTATATATCTTATTTGCAGTTGTGTTCATATATATTACTCAGAACTCATCTTTAGATGCCCCGACTTCCTTTATAAATGGATTGACTGTGTTTTTACATGTTTCAAGTGTATGTCTCGTGACTAAAAACCCTAATATGCCTCAACTTCCATGTCAATTAGATTCAATGATTTTCAATATTTATTTGACTCCATAAGCCCAATGTATACATGCTAATTTTGTTTTCAACCTACAGGCTGGAAAATTTTATCTAAGAAGACCACTTTGTAAAGCTTTGGATTGACTGATATATACAATAACATACAAATTTTCTTCACCTGAGATTATTAGTGTATTTTCAATGAGTTTTATGCCCTATCTTTGAAATGTTTCTCTTCCATAGCCTTGATGTCTCATTACTCAGAATTAATGTATTACATTCTCTGACTTCCTTTTAACTTTCAGGTTATTGGGATTTTCCTGAATGTGTTACTCTTTCATTGAAATGTATACAAGCCTCAGCTTCCACTAGAAGAGCTATTGTTATCTTTATCCCTGTCACTGAATCCATAGCCAAATGGTAGAAAGCCTCCATCTTTTCAACCTATAAAAATACAAAATCAAAATACATATAGTTAGCCATCTATCTACATCTTTACTCAAAATCATAAACCCTTGAGAGAGCCCTCTCAAGTTGAGGAGACTAAGCCACAACCAAAATATTGGTCTGAAACAATTACATGAGATTAACTTGATTGGCAGCCTATCAGGTCTGATTTTGTGATAACAGGAGGGATAGGAATATTGTGAAATCCTCAGTTATCAACCTCTCAGAATTTTTGGTCTATCCCCACTCCCTTTCTGCGCACTTTCATCTCTTGAGAACCTTAATTCGGGAGGTGATGTCAAATGTCTACGTGCCTTTGAAAATGGGTCTAAAACCAACATTCTTAGAAGGTGTTCATAATATTAGGCTCTGGGTGGGGGAGAAGCACTGGATCTTAGGAGGCAATTTCAATCTGATAAGGAATCTGGGGGAGGAAAAAAGGGAGAATCAGGACCCTCAGTGGTATGAGTTAATGATTCAATGAAGTTATTGAGGATTTGCACTGAGTGGATGTGCAAACCACCAATATCCTATTCACATGGAAAAATAAACGTGCTAGATCTAGACACATTGCCTCCCATCTAGATAGGTTCCTGGTGTGCGAATCTGTTTTGACGAGGGGAGGAGAGATTGGGGCCATATTCCTTCCAATGGCTAGGTCAGATCACTGGCCAGTATATCTGGACTAGCTTCGAATAGGCAAGAATTTGAAACTTCCCTTTTGGTTCGAGAGATTTTGTCTGTCTCACCCTAATTTCTATAACCTTATCAAGGAATGGTGGGGGGAATTTGAGGTCCCCTTAGGATCCAAAATTTATTTCCTAAAAATAAAACTAAAGTACATAAAATAGAGGTTGAGGTGATGGAACAAAGAATCATTCGAACATATACAAGAGGAAAAATAGAGAATAGAAGGAAAAATAGAGGAACTACAACAACGAGTGATGAAAGGAAGATATAGTGATGAGGAGAAGGAAATGAAATCCAAACTCCTCTTGGAGCTTTCCCAGTGGGAAGGTAGGAGGAGATCATATGGCAGCAAAAATATAGAAACCTCTAGCTTGGGCGGGGGGTGGGGGGGACAGGAACACCAGGTTCTTCCACAAAGCCACAATACAACATCACCAGAGCAATCACATAGGCTGATTAAAAATTTCCAATGGCAAATACGTAGAAAATCAAGAATATCTTGAGCGGAGCCTTAACCACTTCTTCTTAGGGCTGCTTCATGAGATTGAGGAAGATAGAGGCCCGGGTATAGACAAGATAATCTCCAACATACCCCGCTTGGTTTCAGCTGAGAATAACGATATGTTGATGCACATAATAGAAATGCTAGAGGTGGAGGAAGCGGTAAAGCAGATGGAAGGAGGGAAAGCCCCGGGTCGAGATGAGTTCATGACCAATTTCTTTCAAAGTTGCTGAGATTTACTAAAGGACGAAGTAGTGGACATTGTAGAGGAATCATAGAAAACTGGTAGAATTTTTAAGGCCTTCAAATCAACTTTCCTCACCCTTATTCCAAAATAGCACGGAGAGGAAGAACCATGTAAGTTTAGGCCGATCGCATTGTGTAATGTCATCTATAAAATTATCACGGAAATTATGGAAAATATTTTAAAACCATTGCTCCCGAAGCTCATTTCCTTGGAACAAGCTAGCTTTGTGGAAGGGAGACAGATACTGGATGGTATCATCCTTACACATGAGGTGATCAACTTCCTTAAAAATTCCAGGAAGCCAGAGATGATGATATAACTTGACCTGGTCAAAGCCTATGACAAATTGAGCTGGAAATACATGAGGCAGATGCTGAAATATTTCGAGTTCTACCACGATTGGGTGAAATGAGTCCTAAACCTAGTTTCATCAATTGTTTTCTCTATTATATTAAATTTTCCCCCCTCTGATACTTTCAAGGTATCAAGGGGCATTAGGCAAGGGGATCGTTTGTCCCTCTTTCTCTCCATATTGATGGTGGAAGGGTTGGGCACAATAGTGAAGGCTAGCCAAGAGGAAGGGAAGACCCGAGAGCTAGGATTACATGAGGGGGCATCCCACCATATGCACCAAAATTTTGTAGATGACATGATGTTGGTGGGGTAGGAAGCAGTTAAAGAGGCTTGGAGTTATTTAAAAGGACTAGTGGTCTAGAAGTAAATAACGAGAAATCACAAGTATACTTATTCAACACTCCTTTGATAACATGAAGGAACATTACGAAAATCATGGGCTTCGTGGAGGGTTCCCTCCCTTCAAAATACTTGGGGGCCCCGTTGCTAGACTCTAAGGAAAGGCATAGTACTTGGATAAAACTCTTAGATAAGATGACAACCAAGCTAGATAACTCAAATCAACCGGCGCTAAACCTTCCTAGCCATCTAACTCTAGTGAAGTTGGTGCTTTAGGCAATGCCAATGTACCTCTTCTTGGTCCTTGTGGCCCCGAAGTCAGTCATTAAGAAAATAAGGGCTATCTAGAGAAACTTCCTCTGGGGAAATACTGAGAACAAGCAAAAATGGATATTGGTTGATTGGAAAACAATTTTCCTTCCCAAGGAAGTGGGAGGACTAGATCTCAGGGACATGGAAGTAAGTAATCAGGTGTTGGGGTCAAAAATATGGTGGCGATGGATTACAAACAAGTCAGAACCATGGGCAGAACTTTTGACAAATAAATATGCTAGAGGATGGAATAGACAGAACCTGAATCGATTCAATGAGGAACCCCCAGAATCCATAATATGGAGGTCAGCTAATACCAATCACAACATATTCAAAGAGAACATATTTTTGGATATAGGGGATGGCGGTGAGGTGGATTTTTTTAGATACGCTTGGCAATAATTGCCAAATATCCAAGGGTCAGTGGAAATTCCAAACCTCCAAGAACAGTTGCAAAGGGAAGGCCTGACTAGGGTCAAATATTTCTGCGACTTCGATGTAGAAGGAAACCCATATCACTAGTGAAAGAAGGAGGGTTGGTTTAGGAAACACATCGCAAGAGGAGATACAAGCACGCTTATACATGTGCTAGGTGAAATAAATGTAAAAAAGAGTCAACACATAGATAAGATCAGATGGGGATACAATATAGTTGGGAAATTCAACATAAAGGAAGCATATAGAATAGCTGGGAAACACCACATGGCCCAAACTAAGAAGAAATGGAACAAATTTTGGAATTGAGGACTCTAACCTAAGATATCCACCTTCTTATAGTTGCTACTAAAAGAAAGAGTGCTGACATGGGAGAACCTACACAAGAGGGGGATGGCAGGCCCATCAGTCTGTGTCCTATGCCTTTCAGCTACAGAAACCATGAACCACTTGTTCGATGAGTGCAACTGGACCTCGAAATTCTGGAGTGAAGGAGATAAGATATTTAACCGGCCCAACCAGACCCCAGGATGTCTAGCGAGCACTATTATCAACTAGGAGATGAATCGCTACAAGAGTAACATGTTAAATTGGATATGGGAGCTCACCCTAGGGTTTCTGTTATGGGAAATCTGGAAGAAAAAGAATCATCGTATCTTCAAAGACAAGAAGTGATCAGAAGAGGAATTTTGGGCTAGCATCCAGGTTCATGTGAGAGAGACCCTAGGCCTCAGGACATGGGGGCCAGATGACATTAATACCAAAGAGAAGGAACTCTGTATGCTTTAAGAATGGAAGTTTTTGCAACTAATGCAGTATATCGGAAAGGAAGGTAATGCACCTAAGATATCTCCAAGCTTGGACACATGGGAGCCTCATGAAGATCATATGTTGAAGCTAAATTTTGATGGGGCCTCAAAAGGCAACCTAGGGGAAACTGGGCATGGTGGAGTGATACGGGACAACAAAAGGGAAATACAAGGAATCTTGTGGGGGTACCTGGGAGAGACCTCTAAAAATCTAGCAGAGCTGGAAGGGGTGTTGGGTGGGCTGGAAATGTAAATACACCATCGGTGGCTCCCTCTGATCATCGAGGGATATTCCATAATTATTATTGATTTAGCCCACAAATTACTTAATGGGTCCCAAGTGAGCAAGTAGCCAGAGTTGGAAAATGGATAATAGCTTGGAACGCCTGAGCTTCCTCCTTAGGAGGCACTCAGAGGTCCAAATCAATCATGTAAGGAGAAAATCCAATAGTCTCACAAACCTGATAGCCAACCATGAGGTACATGAGAGAGAGGAAATTCAATCAAGGAAGTGGGGAGAAATGAAGGATTAATAAATCAAGGAACAATGTAAGAGGATTGCGAGAAAGCATCGAGGACACCTCGGATGCATGTGACTAAGACTCATGGAATTCAGGAGTGGTACCACGCACGCTATCCCACCTGGATTTTGAGCACATGTGATGGGCATGCAGGAGGCAACGTGGGGGTAGGTGTGATAGAGGAGGAAAGTATAAGTGGGGGAAGGACAATGGCAACGAGTAGTGTAGTACAAAATCGGAAAATAGAGGAAAAGGAAATGGGATTGCAGGATCTCGAGGGAGGGAGGCACCATCTTTGTGCCAGTCCGCTCGAGTGTGGAGTTTATTGTGTTGGAAGGCATAGGGATGAAGGAAAAGAAGAGTGGGGAGCCCGAGATGGGTTTATAAAAATCCAAAAAGGATGAGGTGGAATCTTCTTAGCTTGGTGCAGCAGGGTTAATGGGCAGAAATGGGTAGGGATAACAGTAGGGATGCAGGTGATAGTGTTTGTGGTCTGTCGACGCTCCATCTTAGAGGGGAGAATGGTAGGTCATCTTACTCAAGCCCACCGTTGGGTAGAACGTGGAACAAGTAGAGGCAGAGGAGAGACATTCAAAGGCAGAGAAGGGGGGAAACATAGGTCTTAGCCGAAGTTCAGGGACAGAAGGTTGGATTTGGAGGCATTATTCTTTGTCGAGAACGCTAACGAGGATGCTTCCGCCATCTCCAAATTGGAGGTGGACCTGGCGAAGTCCTTGCGGCAGGAGTATGGGGAGAGGATCAAGGTGAAACTGGTGTGTGTGATGCAGATAATCCTGGGCCACCTGATATGTGAGAGAAGGAGAGTTGTCCAAGTTGCGGGAGAGAACCTCCACAACATTAGGGAAGGGCTCGACAAAATTATCAGTAAGTTGCAGAAAACCTTGATGATTGCAAGGTATCTAGACAATCTTCGACTAGACTATGCACCTCCTTTAGATGACCTCAGGGAGGGATAAGAGGAGGATGTCATGACAATGCAAGGGTCGAACAGTCAGCGAGGGGATAACTAGCAGCGAGACTGACCAGGTGCCTTTTTTGTGTTATGATAAGCTTCCAGTGGGCTTTTAGCCTTGTAATGTACATAGTTCGAAGTATTAGCAGGTTTATTTGGTTAAATGTTGAAGCTATGGCCCTTCTATCTATTTTAGGGGTCATTAGACTTGATATTCCTCTGGTTTCCAGTGATGGGCGGAGACATTTTGATAATTTTGGACACAGGGTCTGGTTTCCAGCTAGCCAACAGATCTATGGTCATAAATATTTAACTAGTTAATTTTAGGAGTCCCATACTTGTTGATAAAAAAAACAAATAAAAATTATTTATTAAGTACTTTATGGTGATTAAGTCAATTTTGAATTAGAAACAATTATTAAATAATTATTTCACGAGAGAAATTAGGGAATAATAAATAAATGATGATCTATTTACTTATTTATGTTTGGTTGAGTAAAAAATTGTTAGAAATTGTCTCTAAATAAATATTTAATAATTATTTCGAGAGAATATTAAATAAATAATGATTTATTTAATTATTCTCATGAGTTTTTTTGGATTTTAATGAGAAATAATTTTGGAAAATGGTTCACTAAATTATTTCCTAAGGTGAAAGTGGGTTTTAATGTGTAAAAACCCATCCTACATGGCATATTTTGATCAACCTAGTAGGAAAAATCTAGGTGGATATTTTCTTGGGTGACAACAGTTTTCCCCACAACGTAAGAGTGCCAAAACCAAATCGTATGACTAAAATACGTTGTATTTTCACTTTCATGAGACACTAAGGGGGGGGGAGAGAGAGAGAGAGATAGAGTTAAACAAAGGGTAGGATTAAAAATGGAGGGGGAGAGACCTAATTGTCAGATAGAATTCTCCATTTATTGGTAATTGTATAAATTACGATATATATTTGCATTTTCTCATGAAATTTTAACCAAGTTCACAAGACACAAACCTACTCTACTTCTCTATGGAAAGTAATTCATAATCTAGAAAAAATATTTTAGACATGCAATAAGAAATCAAACACATGCAACAAGTATTTTTCCTGGGGAAAGAAAACTACTAAAAACCCCAATGCCTGCTTGCATTAAATTAGAAGAATATAGATGTATTAAAATTTCTTTTCTCCACTGAGCACAACCTGTAAGTGAATAACCTATCTCTCTGCTCAATGCAAGGCTTTGACCCAGAATTAGTCAATTTTTTCCTCTGCTTGAGCTCCTATTTCCTTATGTTATTCCTTGATTAATTAGGCCCCTATTATTTTTAAAATTCCTTAAAGTGATTGTGAAATTCCTTTAGGCTGGTCATCTCACTACATGCAACACCTGTATACTCAAGACTAGTATACAACTAATATTACACTACCTTGTCATCTCCACTTCAACTGGGTAACTCAAATTCTTTGCATGCACTAGATATTTTGGGCTAATTGATTAGTTAACTGGATGATTATGGAGTTTTCCTGAAGTCCCACTTCTTAATTGAACTTCCACTAGTTCCTCCAAAAGTTGGAACTTGTTTAATTGAAAACAACCTGAGATAACTGACCTTGATTGATACAAATTAGCAATCACACAAGAAAAGATGAACTCTAAATTCACCAACTCAAATTTACTGAGTAAGCTAGGTGACACAAGCCATGTCACACAATTTAGCATCATCCAAGTTGTCTTATGATTCAGAAATTCAAAAATTTCTCAATTTAATCAAGGAAAAATCAAATTGAGAATTTCTTGCTACATTTTTCAACACTCTCTCTCAGCAAGAAAGGGATTATCCACCACACCTATCCTGCACCTATGGAACCCGAAATTCCCTCTTGACAATCCCTTTGTCAAAATTTTGACATCTTATTCCTATGTTGGAATGTACTGCAACAACATTATTTTCCTTTGCACACAGTCCCGTAAATGGTGATACCATATATCTATATGCTTGGATCGCTCATGAAAAACAGGATTCTCAGAGAGCTTGATCCAACTATGATTATCAAATTAGATCACAGTTGGATCCATCATCTCACCAAATAATACAAAACATATCTTTCTCATCTAGATCACCTCAAATGTTGCTTGACTGGCATCCAAGTATTTTTTTTCTGTCGAGCTGAGTGCCACATATGTTTTCTTCATGGTCAGTCTTATGATTATGATCTGATGGACACCCAACACTAAAAATTCCACCTAATGTACTCTTATGATCTGATGGACACCCCACCTAATCTAAATCTGTGAATCCAAACAAATTTCATCTATACCATGGTCCAAACTGGACAGTGCCTCTAAGGTGCTGTAAAACATGCTTAGTTTCCCTCCAAAATAATTTGGTTGGCATAAGCATAGCTTGGCTCAGCTGGTTGGCTGCATATCACATATATGGTAACGTGTTCACAAGGTACATCATTGAACCCACTAGCTGTCGATAAATGGTAGCATCAACTTCCTCACCTAAAGTGGCATCCTCCTTCCTCTAGTTGGTCGGTAGAAGTTGTTATCACATACAAATTTTTGTTGAAAAATATTTATATGGGAAAATTTGTTTTAGTGTTTAAGGTTGTAGTTGCTCTGAGGATTTTATACAAGAGTATTATTATTATTATTATGTTTTGAAAATCTCAAATTATATCCCACCTCCATGTCTCCTTCTGCCTCCATTTCATATGTTTGTTTCATGGTCAGTTAAAACTATGTTTTTCCATATACAACATAGTAATTTTAAACATGTTTTACAAACAACTGAGATCAAATTTTAAAAAAATGAAAGAGATTTTTTTTGATAACATCCTCATATACAAAAAACTCCCTCATTTTTCTAACATCTTTTATGGTTTGAGATATTCGAAGAAATATTTGCAGGTATATTTTCCCATTGTTTCTTGTTTTTGTTCAGTATTTTCAAATACAGTTTTCGCATCGATGGAAATGAATTTTCAAAACCTGAAAGAGGTTTTTGTTTCTAACATCTATATGTACAAAAACCTCTCTCCATTTTTACATAAAAATTATGGTTTGGTAAATTTGAAATAATATTTGAAGGCACATTTTCCAGAAATGTCTTGTTTATCCATTTTTGTGTAGAGCCGATTATGGCCCATGAGAGATGAACATTGAGAAAATATAGGAGGTTTATTTTCCTAAGATTCCAATATACAAAAACCTATATCAATTTTTACAGAGGTATTACATAATGAGAGATACATTCACATATTCACAACCTATTTTTCTTCCTGTGCAAAGTCCTGTTTTAGACATCTTTTTGTAGAGAATATTGTGAACAATTGGAGCAAAATTTTGGGAAAATGACAAATTTTTATCTCACAAAAATCCTCATATACAATAACCTCTTTCAATTTTTACATATCTATCTCGAATTGAAATATTCAAAGGGATAACTGGACCCTATGTTTCATAATTTTGGGACAAAAAATCTCAAAGACAGTTAGTGACTTGGATTCCACCTCATCTAATAAGAGTTTCTATCAAATTCAAATTGCTCTTCCTTTTCACCAATAATCCACAAATATAGTGCCAAGTAGATATGATTAATTTTGAATGTTCTATATTTTAGTTCTATTTGTGTAACACAATTAGAAATATTTGTAATAAATCTTGATATTTTTTTCAATATATTTTAGTTTAGAAATTGTATAAATACTTCATCATTTGAAGTAATAGATGTTGGAACATTGGGCATTGAACTAGTGTATTTCAGTTTGAAAAATTAATATAATGAATACAGAGAAAATTTGCAGCTTAAATTTAGGGATTCATGTGGTGAGCTTTTATGGTTGTGTTTCTCTTTTGTAAGTCACTCCATTGAATGCTTTCTCTTTCCATTAAATATCTACTGCTTTCACTCATTGTCTTTATAGGTTTTAAGTAGGATTCATGAGGAATACATGCCCTATATTGATGATATGATGATGTTGTGTTTAATTTCTTCTTAAGTAATGAATTCATACTTCTATGCTTGTTCCTGATCTCTCTATTCATCGTACACCATAATCATACAGCCTATTTGGTCATTTGAGCTTGCCTACCTTGCCCCTTCATTCCCATGCAATTTTTTCTCTTGTAACCCTAAAAGAGTTTCAAGCCTAGTTTTTAAAGGTTCATTTTCATCCAACACAAAAATTCAAATCAACCAAACCCTAATATGCATGTATAGCCTAAAATCTCCATGATCCAACCAATTTGGCAGTGAAATTTCATTGAGAGAGCCCTCTCAGCCTAATAAGGCTAGCTACTATGTCAAAGTGGTATGTGGTTACCTTTGCTAGTTTTCTTTCAGCCTTCGGAGATCCAGTGGAGTGCTAACATCTTGGAACTGTTGTTAGGGAACGAAGTGACAAATCTTCCCTATGAAATAACGAAAAGGATTAGATTTGATTGTTGGAAATATGATGCAGAGTGTTGTCCTTGATGGCAACCCACTGAATGAAGATGAAGACGTGCGACTGTTGACATGTATTGTCCTTGATGGCACTCCACCTGATGAAGTTATGCTTGACTTGATGGACTTGTTAAATGATGTAAATCTGAAGTGATATGATGATTGTTGATGATATGATGTTGAGTGTTGTACTTGAAAGGAAACCCACTTGATGAAGATGATGACAAATTACTTGATGAAGTTGTGTTTGATAGAATATGTCCTTGATGAAGGAAATCTGATGTATCTACAGTATTTACAGAAGGCAATGAAGAAAGGATTTCAGAATGTACTTAGAGAATGATGAAAAAGAGCATGTCTCTTGGTATACGCGGATTGGCCTAGGGGAAGTCGCGTATGCACGCGGAAAGGAACGTTACAAGTCGCGTATGGGATAAAGCGCTCAAAAAGTGCAAATCCAAGGGTAACCACCATGGTATTGACCCATAGTATTGGTTAATGATCCGCCTAATTGACCCCGTCCAGGTAGTTTTGGGCTTATGGTATTGTTTTGGTCCATGGTATTGAAAAAGGGGCTCATGGTATTGAAAAAGGATAATCATATAAAAGGAGAAGAAATTCATTGTGCATAACATGAGTGTGAGTGCAAGATGTCTGAGCTTGAATGAATACTTCTCTCTGAAGTATATCTGAATGGAAAGGGTTACACTTGAATGATAAATCTGATTGTATGATGCACCAATGATGAAGAAGGGGATCTAGATCTGAATTGCTCTTGTATTTGTTAGATCTGATTAGGGAAGGCTTAGATCCGTGATGAGGCGAGCATCAAGGCGAACATCTGTCTGAAGAAAAAGGGTAGATCTGAAATGAATATCTGATCTGATGAAGTATGCTGCTCTGTAATGATTGAAGATCTATACGCTACTTCGCCGCGGAGGAAGCGCGTATATACGCAGCTTCAGCGAAGAGAAAGCGCGTATGCGCAATAAAGTATACACTGAGGTATACGCTGGTTTGTGTGGACGGAAGCGCGTATAAACGCGACATCAGTGAAGTAAAAGCGCGTATGCATACTAGGGTTTGGTCAAGCAAGGGGTATGAAATATCTGGACTGTTCTACTGCTTCGTTATCCGGACTGTAAGGATATGAATCGTTGATGATGTATGGTTGTGCTTAAAAGTATAAGGGTCTGTCCGGAAATAGATGAATTGTAGCCCATGGTAGTGTTCTATTAAAGTGGTTGGATCCAAAGTGTGAAAATTGATGAAACGTGGTCCAAGGTGGTGCCGAGGGTTGTAGCCTTCGCCGTGGGGTTGTAGCTCCTTCCAGTAGAGGCCGGTAAACGAGACGGGGGTCGTAGCTCCCTTCTAGAGAGGCCGGTAAACGAGTCGTGGGGTTGAGCTCCCTTCCAGAGAGGTCAGAAGCGCGACAGGGTACCGCGTGCCGGGTCAAGTCCGCACTAAAGACATATGTTGTAATATGTTTTCTCTATAATAAAATATTGAAGGCTGAGCAACTGCAGCGGTGGTTTTCTCCCAACTTGGGTTTCCACCTAAAAATCCCGGTGTTCATGTGTGATGCTTTGTGTGATGGTTTATTCTGTTCTTATTGCTCATGTTTACTGTTTATAGAACATCTAATGAATGAATGATGGAATGATATAAGTGAAGAACTCATTGCATAATTAGATCTCTGAGTATACGCTAGTTTCATAAAGGGGATCTGCGTATATACGCTAGTTTACTGAAGGAAAGTAGCGTATGGGTTTTAAGGAATGAAAAAGTAAAAATATTTGATTATGCAGTAAATACTGATTCACCCCCCCCATCTCAGTATTTTTCCCAACAATTGGTATCAGAGCAGGTCCTTGTGCAGAAGCTTGATCGCTTAAAGGGGATCCGTCGCAATGGGAAGTCAAGAAGGAGTAATGTCTATAAAGCCACCTCTATTCAATGGAAGCAATCTGATATTCTGGAAGGTACGTACAAAATCATATCTGCAAAGTCTTGGTGCAGATTTATGGGCAATCGTGGAAGAAGGTTATCAATACCCGGCAAGTATTCCTACTGATGCAGCTGAAAGAAAGAAATATGAAATCAATGCCAAAGCAGTGAATGTCTTATTGGGAAGCATGTCTGAATCAGAATTTGCTAAAGTGATGCAGTTACATTCGGCAAAAGACATATGGGACAAAATCATTCTAAGCTATGAAGGAGACACAAAGGTAAAAAGTGCAAAACTCCAAACTCTTAGAATTGAATATGAAAATTTGAAGATGCATAGTGATGAGAGTGTTGCCAGCTTCTTTCTTCGTCTGGATGATATTGTAAATCGAATGAGAAATTTGGGTGAAACCATAACTGATACTACTCTGGTGGAAAAGGTCTTAAGATCCTTGACTTCAAAATTTGACTCTAAAGTTTCAGCTATTGAAGAAAGACAAGATTTGCAAACTCTTACTATTGTTCAATTACATGGTACTCTGACTGCTTTTGAAATGAGACAAGGAGGTCCTTCTCAAATAAGAGAAGCTGCTTTTAAGGCATCTACAAAAGGAAAGGAAAAGGAAGTTGTCAAAGAATCCAACTATATATCTGATGAAGAAGAAGCGAATTTCGTGAGAAAGCTCCAACTAGGTACTGGAAGATTCAAAGGTAAGCTTCCCTTCAAATGTTTTGAGTGTGGAAAAGTTGGTTATTATGCTGCTAAATGTCCTTATAGAGAAAAGCATGGTAAAGGGAAACAATTTGAGAAGAGAAAGAGTTATTATGCAAAAGAAGATGATGATGAAGTGTCCAGTGAAGATGAAGAAGATTCTGACCAAGATCTAAAAGTTCTCATAGCTAAGAAGCAAAAGAAGAAGGTTACTCGAGGAAAGGAGATACCTCAGAAATCATGTATAGCAAAAATTGAAGAAGATGAAACAGATTCTGACGAAGATCTACAAGCACTCATGGCAAAGAAGAAAAAGGAGAAGGCCACTTGTAATACTTTTCTTTGTGCAAACAATAGTAAAGATAGTGAAAGTAAAGTTGTGGATCTAGAAGAAGCTCTCAAGATTAAAGAAGAAGAACTACAAAGTTCATACAATAAGCAAGAAACTATCTATAAAGAGATGATCTCACAAATGAAAGATCAAATAGAAATGCTGAATGAACGGGTGGACAAGTATCAAAGGTTTCATACTTATGCATCCAATTGAATTAAAGATCTAGAAGCAGATCTTGAAAAATCAAGCAAGAAGAATGAAGGACTTGAAGCTGCTATCATCTTTCTGCAAGCAGAGCTAGAAGCATCAAGTAAGGAAAATGAGGAACCTCTACAATCCTTTGAAAAGGAAGGCCTTGAAGCAGAAATTATCTCTCTCAAAGAAGATCTGGAAAAATCAAATAAGAAGAATGAAGAGCTGGAACAAACATGTGAAGAAAACGAAAATTGGCTTAAAGAAGAGATCCTAAATCTGAAGGATCAAGTTGAAGATGGAAGAAGAAAAGAAGAAAGCATGACAAAGCAATGTCAAGCCTTGGAGGTTGAGGTAAACATTCTCAAAGGTAAATTGGAAGAAAAGGTAAAAATGTTGAGGTTTCATGATAGTACTAATATCCTGGACAATATTCTGAGTAATCAAAGGTCTCCTGCTATCAAACATGGTCTTGGTTTCCATGAAACTGTTAAAGGAGAATCTAGCTCACAAGGAATTGCCAAAAATTCAGAAGATCTCAATGCAAAACCTGATGTGTTGAAAGAAACAAAAGATCAACCAACAATCATGAATTCTCAAAAGAATTCATTCAAGAACTTTGAATGTTTTAAATGTCATAATTATGGGCATGTTGCAGCAAATTGCAGGAGCAGATCATTTCAGCCACAAACAAACAAATTCTACTCAGAAAGGTACTCTAGCTTCTTCAGGGGATATTGTTTTTCATGTAACAAGTATGGACATAAATCAGCTAATTGTAAATGGAGGAAGAATAGAAATACTCATTATGATTCTTATGATTATTTCTCTGGCCACATGAGATGTTATGCTTGTAATAAGTATGGACATGTAGAAAAAGAATGGAGGATGAACAGATCTGGGAAAGTGGACAATTTTCAGCACACTGTTGGAAAGCTCAAGCAAATTTGGAAAAAGAAGGAGGACCGATCAGAAACGTAGGGAATTCAGACGCTACTGCAGTCATACACTTCTGGAAGCTTACTTCTCCGATTGACTGCAGGAATGATGTGGGATACATTATGAGATTTAGTAATGTATCGTCACAAGGGGAGCAATGCATGATGACTTTCATGGTTGATTTGATTATACTGGTTATGTTTACTTCTGACAGCGCATCTGATGTGGAAAGGACAGGTACAGGAGGTACAAGCTCTGGAAGAAATGAAGGAAGATGGAAATTTTCTATGCTTCACTTTCCATACGCAGTTTCCATTAACTAAAGTCGCGTATACACGCGAGTTCCAGAAGACGCAGTCGCGTATGCATTGATGATAAGAAAATTTATCTGATAGCTGAAGATCTGAAGCAGAGGTCCAGGGGGAGCATCAGTCTGACTGCTGATTATTGCACTGTTAGCATCATTCTAGTTATACTCATGATAATGAAATGATGCATGGGTTCTTGTGTTGAAGATTATGGATGAAGCCTGGTTGCTTTATGATGAAGAGCATTCATTGTTGAGATGAAAGTCTTATAGTTCATAGATGAGGACAGATCATGCAGAGATTGTTGTTAATGACTTGCTGTTGAAGGTGTCTCAGATTGCACAAGTTAAGGAAGAAGCACTGGTTTAGGGGGAGTAGCAGGTTGAATTCTAATGATTGCATTGTTGGAAATATGACTGCTTATTCTTTTCTCTTGGTGATACTCATGCTCAAATGATGATGATTTAGTACATGGATTATTATGATGAGATTTTGAGCCCTGGTTACTGATAAGTATCTTTGTGTGGATGAGTTGGATATTGTTTGTTTCAGATCATATAGAGTTTGGTTGCTATGGTTGAGATCTTTTGCCTACATATGTTAATTCATGTTACATCTTGAAGATCATGGTGATTTTGGACCACATGGATGATTGTCTGACACATATCTAAAGATGCTGTTCTGGTATGATAATCTTTTGGAAGGAATGTATTGATGCTGCAAAGGATCTGAAGGCTTGGTTACTAATGGGCTTATGCTACAACCATTGGATGACGCTTGAAGACACAACTACACTATTCTGTTATATCTGTAGTCCAGGGAAGCAGTCAAATATCTCAGAAAAAAAAGCTGAACATTGTCTTTTCCTCATAGAGAATCAGATCTGCATAAATTTTAGAAGATGGCTTGGGATACGCGGGTTTCCTGAAACACAATCGCGTATGTACGCGAGTTCCTGCACATAAACCCGCGTATGGTTGGTTGCTGACAATTTTTTGGATGGTTCAGCATTCTTCAGCACAGCTGCAGTGCTGTCTGGTATCTCTGATACTGTTTGGTATCTCTGGTGGTGTTCCAGCTCTCATAATTCTGTTTCTAATGTTTTGATGAAGATGCCTTGATGATTTGTTGGTGAAAATGTTCAGGATGCAGAAACTAAGGGGGAGCCTTAGTCATATGAAAAGGATGCATGGATGCACTGATTCAGGGGGAGCATTAGCGTTGCTGAGTATAATGCATTGTTGGCACTATGATGGTTCTGTTATATGATCTCTCTTGAGGTCTTCTTGGTATTGGTCATAAAAAGTCATATTTGTAGTTTGATGAAAAGACCTTGTTGAGACTCATGTTGTAAAATTGTAATATTCAGTCATGTAAGGACTTGTCATTTTTGTTGGGTAGCTGAGTCAAATTTTGTAAACCCACGTGGTTGGGTAGCTGAGTCAAGTTTGTAAACCCACTTGGTTGGGTAGTTGAGTCTCATATGTAAATCCACTTGGATGGATATTTGATGTAAGTATGAGTCTTTGGTGATAGAAAGAGTCATGTACCTTATTGAAAAATATGTTTGAAGATTCAGCATGAACTCAGGGGGAGCTTGGCCACTTCAGCACATATCAGATCTGCAGAATGTTTCTTCCACATGAGGAGAAAAGGGGAAGAATGTTGGTTTTTGATCCGTCCTTTGCCCTTGATGTCAAAGGGGGAGAGTGACATGGTGTTTGAATAAAGAGAAGGTAATGATGTGACATATTTGGGAGAGTGACATGGTATCTATCTGCTGTGGTAACCAAACACCATCGTGGTTTCCATCAAGTCCAAAGGGGGAGATTGTTGGAAATATGATGCAGAGTGTTGTCCTTGATGGCAACCCACTGAATGAAGATGAAGACGTGCGACTGTTGACATGTATTGTCCTTGATGGAAATCCACCTGATGAAGTTATGCTTGACTTGATGGACTTGTTAAATGATGTAAATCTGAAGTGATATGATGATTGTTGATGATATGATGTTGAGTGTTGTACTTGAAAAGAAACCCACTTGATGAAGATGATGAAAACTTACTTGATGAAGTTGTGTTTGATAGAATATGTCCTTGATGAAGGAAATCTGATGTATCTACAGTATTTACAGAAGGCAATGAAGAAAGGATTTCAGAATGTACTCAGAGAATGATGAAAAAGAGCATGTCTCTTGGTATACGCGGATTGGCCTAGGGTAAGTCGCGTATGCACGCGGAAAGGAACGTTACAAGTCGCGTATGGGCTAAAGCGCTCAAAAGTGCAAATCCAAGGGTAACCACCATGGTATTGACCCATAGTATTGGGTAATGATCCGCCTAATTGACCCCGTCCAGGTAGTTTTGGGCTTATGGTATTGGTTTGGTCCATGGTATTGAAAAAGGGGCTCATGGTATTGAAAAAGGATAATCATATAAAAGGAGAAGAAATTCATTGTGCACAACATGAGTGTGGGTGCAAGATGTCTGAGCTTGAATGAATACTTCTCTCTGAAGTATATCTGAATGGAAAGGGTTACACTTGAATGATAAATCTGATTGTATGATGCACCAATGATGAATAAGGGGATCTAGATCTGAATTGCTCTTGTATTTGTTAGATCTGATTATGGAAGACTTAGATCTGTGATGAGGCGAGCATCTAGGCGAACATCTGTCTGAAGCAAAAGGGTAGATCTGAACCGAATATCTGATCTGATGAAGTATGCTGCTCTGTAATGATTGAAGATCTATACGCTACTTCGCCGCGGAGGAAGCGCGTATATACGCAGCTTCAGCGAAGAGAAAGTGCGTATGCGCAATAAAATATACACTGAGGTATACGCTGGTTTGTGTGGACGGAAGCGCATATATACGTGACATCCGTGAAGTAAAAGCGCGTATGCATACTAGGGTTTGCTGAAGCAAGGGGTATGAAATATCTGATCTGTTCTGCTGTGTTTCTGCTATCTGATCTGTGTTGATATGAATCTGTTGATGATGTATGGTTGTGCTTAAAAGTATGGAAAGGGTTCGGTCTCGAAATATGATGAATTGTGGCCTGCAAGTTGTGTTCTATTAAAGTGGTTGGATCCAGTGTGAAAATTGATGAAACGTGGTCCAAGGTGGTGCTGAGGGTTGTAGCCTTCAGTCAGGGGGTTGTAGCTCCCTTCCAGGTGAGGCTGGTAAACGAGATCGGGGTGTCGTAGCTCCCTTCCAGGAGAGGCTGGTAAACGAGTCAGGGGGTCGTAGCTCCCTTCCAGGAGAGGCTGGTAAACGAGCGCAGGTGGGTGCCTGCGTGCTGGTCAAGTCTGCGCCAGCACATATGTTGTAAGATGTTTTCTCTATAATAAAATATTGAAGGCTGAGCAACTGCAGCGATGGTTTTCTCCCGACTTGGGTTTCCACCTAAAAATCCTGGTGTTCATGTGTGATGCTTTGTGTGATGGTTTATTCTGTTCTTACTGCTCATGTTTACTGTTTATAGAACATCTAATGAATGAATGATGGAATGATATAAGTGAAGAACTCATGGCATAATTAGATCTCTGTGTATACGCTAGTTTCATAAAGGGGATCCGCGTATATACGCTAGTTTACTGAAGGAAAGTAGCGTATGGGTTTTAAGGAATGAAAAAGTAAAAAGATTTGATTATGCAGTAAATACTGATTCACCCCCCCCCCCTCTCAGTATTTTTCCCAACAAATAACGAAAAGGATTAGATTTGATTGTTGATGGTGAAAAATGATTAGACATAAGAAGGCTGAATCATTCACCCGACGACTCCATTTTTAGACAAACTAGAGTTTAGAACATTCATGGTGACTCCACTATCAGAAGAATTCAGAGCTTAATGACAGATCTAGTGGCCTAATTGATCACAATGACAGGGTATGTAGAAGATCCTATTTCTCTTTATGGTTTTAAAGAATATTGGGATATGTTTGAGGATTATCAGATTGATGAAGCTTTTCTGAAGTTTTTGTCTACTTATTTAAAGTCATGAAAATGTAGTTATGAAGCTAAGATCAAATTTTTAGAAGAATTTTTTGACAAACTTGAGAAGGATATTGAGGTCTTAGAGGATCAAATTTAGTCCCATAGTATTCACTATCAAAATTCACCTTTTGGAAACATTTTCCTACCAAAACAAGAGGATACAATGATGCCCTATGATTTTTTGATTAAGCAGCGTTATGAATTTGAGGATGATTTTGACAATTTACAGTTGGGAAAATGGTATTATAAAGAGAGCACACATGAATTGTCCAACCATAATGATCAGATTGCAGAAATCCTCCAGGGTCATCAAACAAAATATGTTTTTTATGATCTCGTAGTTGACTACATGGAGGGTCTTTTCATCTTGATTTTCAACCATTATTTCCCTGTGGAGATCAAATGCACTGTGAGTTACCTCTATCATTACATGTTCCAGTTTTAATTTTTCTAAAGAACGATAAAAAATCCACAGAATTTGAGCAGCTCCTTGACTGGTTGTATTGGAATTTTTGTATTATTTGATCAAGAATTCTTTCAGTAGATTAGTGTAGGATGAGTGTGCAATAAGATTGCTTTCCAATCATTTATTTTCATGCTACAACTTCAATTTGGTTTGCAGTATGATTGTTTGCAGCATTGTACAGTTTGTAGTTGTAGTTGGGTTTCAGATGAAGAGAAGGTTGTAGGTTGTTAGTTTTTGAGGTTTGGAGCAACCCAATGGATAAGGAACTGATATGAAAATTCAGATATTTGTGGTTCTTGACACCTCCTAAACGAGCTGCCATCTCCAGATGGGGTGAGATGTTATCACATATAATTTTTTGTTAAAAATTATTTATATGGGAATATGTTTTTTGGTGTTTAAGGTTGCAGTTTCTCTCAGGATTATATGCAAGTTTATTATTATGATGGTTTTAAAATCTCCAATTATCTCCCACCTGCACGTCTCCTTCCGCCTCCATGTCATATGTTTGTTTCATGGTTAGTTAAAACTATGTTTTTCCCTATACATGATAGTAATTTTAAACATGTTCTACAAACAACTGAGAACAAATTTTCAAAAACTGAAAGAGGTCTTTGTTGATAACATCCTAATATACAAAAACCTCCCTCTATTTTCTAAAATATATTCTGGTTTGAGAGATTGAAAGAAATATTTGTAGGCATATTTTCCCATTTATTCTTGTTTTTGGCCAGTATTTTCAAATACGGTTTTCGCGTAGGTGTAAATGAAATTTCAAAACCTGAAAGATGTTCTTGTTTCTAAAATATGTATGTACAAAAACCTCTCTCCATTTTTACAAATAAATTATGGTTTTGGAAATTTGAAATAACCTTTGAAGGCACATTGTCAAGAAATGTCCTATTTAGTCATCTTTTTGCAGAGCAGATTGTGGCCCATCAGAGATGAATATCAAGAAAATAGAGGAGGTTTATGTTCCTAAGATTCAAAAATACAAAAAATTATCTCACTTTTTATAGAGGTATTACAAAATGAGAGATACATTCATAGCTTCACATCCTATGTTTCCTCTTGTGCAAAGTTGTGGTTTAGACATATTTTTACAGAGAATATTATGACCAAATCGAGCATAATTTGGGGACATTGAGAGAGGTTTATCTCAAAAAATTATTCATCTACAATAAGCTCTTTCACTTTTTACATATCTATCTCAGATTTAGATATTAAAAGGGATAAACAGACACTATATTTTAGAATTTCGGGAGGAAAAATCTTAAAGGAAGTTATCGACTTGGAGGCCACCTCATCTAATAAGAGTTTATATCAAATTAGAATTGCTCTTCTTTGTCACCAGAAATCCACAAAGATAGTTCCAAGTAGATTCATTAGTTTTTAATAATATATATTTTAGTTCTATTTGTGTAACACAGTTAGAGATATTTGTAATAAATATTGATATTTTTTTCAAGATATTTTAGTTTAGAAATTGTATAAATACTTCATCATTTGAAGTAATAGATGTTGGAACATTTGAAATTGAACTAGTGTATTTCAGTTTGACAAAGTAATACAGTGAATATAGAGAAAAGATGTAGCTTAAATTTAGGGATTCATGTGGTGAGCTTGTATGGCTATGTTTCTCTTTTATAAGTCACTCCATTGAATGATTTCTCTTTCCATTACATAGCTACTTCTTGCAATCATTGTCTTTACAATTTTTAAGTAGGATTTATGAGGAATACATGCCTTGTTTTGATAAGATGATGATGTTGTGTTTAATTACTTCTTAAGGAATGAATTCATACTTATATGCTTGTTCCTAATCTTTCTATTCATCCTACACCATAATCATATAACCTATTTTGTCATTTGAGCTTGCCTACCTTGCCCCTTCATTCCCATGCAATTTTTTCTCTTGTAACCCTAAAAGGGTTTCAAGCCTAGTTTCTAAAGGTCCATTTTCATACAACAAAAAAATCCAAATCAACCAAACCCTAATATTCATATCTAGCCTAAAATCTCCGCAATCTAGCCAAATTGGATATGAAATGTCATTGAGAGAGCCCTCTCAGCCTAGTAGGGATAACTACTAGGTCAAAGTAGTATGTGGTTACCTTTGCTGGTCTCCTTTAAACCTTCAGAGATCCAGTGGAGTGATAACATAAGTGTCTCCATGGGTTTTCATCTATCCATGCAAAACATATGTAGTATCTCATTTTGATACTTTCCTTGAGAGAAAAATAGTTTCCCATCACCTTGTCATACTTCCAATCTAAGGAAGTAGTGCATGAGACCCATGTACTTCATTTTAAATTCTCTTGCAAAGTCCTCCTTGCAAGATCTAATTAGTTGTTCATCACCAGTTAAAATAAAATCATCAACATATAAGACAATAACGAACAATTTACCTTCTACCAAATTATTATAGAGGTTTGCATCCGCTTCACTTTTTATGAAGCCCAAACAGGCGGGATAGATATTGATCCGGGTATACCATGCATGGGGTGCTTACTTGATACCATACAACGCTCGCTTGAGTATGCACATATGATACTCTCGATCAAAATTATTGAAGCCTTATGGTCGCTCAATTTACACCTACTCCTCAATAAATCCATTGAGGAATGTTGTTTTTACATCCATCTAGTGGATCTTCCACCCCATTTGCGCAACCAAAGCAAGAATTGATCTAATGGATGAGTACCTTACTACTGGATAAAAGATATCCTCACAGTCAATTCCTTTAACTTAAGAGTACCCCTTGGCCATAAATCTATCCTTGTACATTTCTATGCTTCCATATATTGCTTCCTTTACCTTGAAGATCCATCATGAACCCACAACTGATTTATCTGCTAGTCTTGGGGCCACTTACCAAACAATGTTCTTTACAATGGATTTGTATCCCTCCACCATTGCATCAACCCATACAGTTTTATCTATTGCTTCCTCGAAAGAGGATGGCTTAGTCTCTACAAGCTTAGTCATTAGAATCATGTATTCAGTGTACTGATTTGGTGACCTTCTCTTCCTGCGCTGATTTGGAGCACCCACATTCTCCCTCGCATATTGCACAAGTATCTCAGCTTCCCTAGATGGTTCTACTTGAGTGGTTGTCTCCACTCCTCCTAAATTTTTGTCTACTCCACAACTTCCTGAGTCTCCTCCTTTGGAGATAAAATCTCCTCCTCTAGTGGAATCTGAATCTCCCTCTCAAGAGAGCACCACATTGCTTTCTCCTCATCAAATTTTACATCCCCTTGTAAAACTGTCATTCTAAGGGATGGAAAGTACACACAGTATTTATAGAGAGTTTCTGGGTAACCCACAATACCCCCAAGTATGTTGTCAACTCTAGATTCTTGCTTGATTATTTGGAGACATGGCAGTATACATAGGCTCCAAAAATCCTAAAGTGCGACACATCCAACTTTCTCCTCGAGAAATACTCCTCTACTGTAATCATTCCCAGAATCCGATGAGGAATCTAGTTTTGAAAATAGACTATTGTGTTGCATGCCTTGACCCACACATGTAAATGTAGGCCTTTTTCATGAAACATCGCCCTCTCTGCTCCCACAATGTTATGGTTCTTTCTCTTAGCCACCCCATTCTACTGTGGGTTGTGGGTTGTTGTCAACTCTCTTCAAATTCCTTCTTTTGCACATAAATTTTTAAATTCATTCAACATATACTCACCTCCATTATCGCTACTAAGTTCCTTCACCTTATTGTCAGTTTCTTTCTAAACTATTGCCTTGAATTCTACAAACTTGGAGAATGTATCATATTTTTTTCGCATGAAGAATATCTAGGTACTTCTATGAGAATTCATCAATAAAAATGAAAAAATATTTGTGCTTGGGAGTGGAGGTTGTCAAGAAAGGTCTACAGACATCAGAGTGGATCCTTTCAAGGACTGCATGTGTTTTTCTATCTCGACTATGGAATGTCGATTTTGTGTACTTCCCCAAAGTACATCCTTTGCATACATCCTACTGGTTAGGTGATCCTTTTGGGAGGTCTGTGGTTATTTACTGCATAATATTCAGGGCACCATGATGCAAATGGCCAAGTCTTGTGTGCCAAAGTTCACCAACATCACAACTCTGCACCTTCTATGCCTTAATTCTTAATGCACCATAATCCTCCACATCTAGCTTATATAGGTTCTTCACCCAAACCTTAATCTTCTTCACCTGTCCCATGGATATGTGTCTCATAAATTCCTTTCCTTTGCTGAAGATCACATAATAAGCACGATCTTATAAAAATGCAACAAAGACGATATTTTTCTTTAGGTCCGAAACAAACATGACATCCTTCATACCGGGGGGGGGAACTCCCTTTGAAAGGTGAATCTACCAATCCCGATCCCACTATACCCTCTGTCGCCCCCCATCTAAATGTGCAAATGAAATTATTTTTCCATGAGGTCACTGAAAAATTATATACACCCTGTCATGTGGAATGATGCACCTGAATCCAAGTACGAGAAGCTTCCCATCACTATGTTAGCCATGCATGCACTGAGGGTAAAGTCAAGATCAAATTCTGAAGCCAAGGCTTCACCTGCTGCTCCTCATGAGGTCTTATTTCTTGCCTTCTTATGTGGATACTTCATGGCATAGTCCCTAAATTGATGACAATGGAAGAATTTAATTTTGGACAAATATTTCTTCTTTCCCAATTGATTGGATTCTGGTATGGATTGGGATTTATTCCCTTTTCCCTTATTTTCCTTTCCATCCAATGAAAATTTTTCCTCATCCTCGCCCTTGGATGAAGTCCCATCTCTAGTATTCCTCCTTATTTCCTCTTACACTAAATCAGGTCATAAGCACTCGTAATACGATAGTTTCTCCCTCCCATTCACCAAATATTGATAGTTATGCTAAATCTTAGTAAGACCCAAAAGGGTTAGGCTTACCAATTATTCTTTATTGACATTAACACCAACTCCTCCAAGTTCATCACGACACTATGTAAACCTTCTCAGATACTGTAGAATTGTGTCATTCTTTTGCATCTTGATACTTCGAATTTTATCCTTGAGTGCCAACTTCCCGTGGTCACTATTATTCTCAAAAAATTTTGTTAATGCTTTCCACATTGTGAACATATTTTATTTTCCATGGAGATTTTAGAAAATGTGATCCCATACTCCGTCTAAGATGATTCTCCTCACCTGGGCTACATATTTCTTCTTATGAGCAAGGTTATGGGCATCATATGTTTGTGTTTTTTCAACATTTGACTTGATGTATTATAGAAATCCATTATCGTCCAATAATACCTCCATGTGATCCTTCCAAGCAACAAAATTAGAGGTGCCTTCAAAGGCATACTCTAACCTTAGTCCATTGAAGGACATCTTCTCATCTCTGAAGAAATCATGTTGAACTGAGCTCCAAAATCGAGCCTACTGAGAACAACTTCGAAATTCCTTCTCTAATGTGAATCCTACTCTGATATAATGTAGAAATTATGATTTAGATTTGTAGCTTCTCATGAAATTTTAACCAAGATCACAAGACACAAACCTACACTACTTCTCTGCGGAAATTAATTCACAATCTAGAAAAAAAAATGTAGACATGCAATAATAAATCACACACATGCAACAAGTATTTTCCTCAGAGAAAAAAAATGCTAAAAACCATAATTTATTCATGCATTAAATTAAAATAATATAGATGTATTAAAATTCCTTTGCTGAACTGAGCACAATCTGCAAGTGCATAACCTATCTCTCTACTCATTGAAAGTATTTGACCCAAACTTAGTCAAATTTTTCCTCTACTTGAGCTCCCATTTCCTTTCTTTATTCCTTGAGGAATTAAGTCCCTATTATTTAGAAAATGTTGAGATTGCAACAAGATGATGAGCTTAGTGGAAAGAAGTTGCCTTCACTAAGTGGGCGCGCAGGCTATTTTTGGCGCAAAGTCTATTTTTAGACATATGGATCATGTTCTATGAGTTGCAGGATGCTATTTGTGGATGGTTGGTCAAGTCGGAAAAAATATATGTACTTCTATTTTTAGACATATTGGGTAGAATATATTTTTAGATTGCCAGTCTAAAAATAGATATGTCGAATATTATTAGCTCTTAATAATATTTGGACTCTAAACATTATCTTATCCTCTTGGAGCACTTCAGTTAAGTGCACAGATGTGGCACATGCAGCTGACAGAAGGAATTACGCTATTCCTAGGGTTTAGTGGAGCTATTTCATGTTGACTTCAGTTAGAACTCATGTGACAGAGTTTGGTGGAGTTGATTGAGGAAGTTAGTGGAGTTGTATTCAGTTTAACTCGGTTAAACATAGTTGAGCTAGTTGTATCTAGTCTAACTGATTGATACACTAGTGAGAGTGGTGTGAATTAATTATTAATTAATTCACTAATTATAAACTCATAAATCAACTAAAAAATACATCAGTTAACTTCAGTGCATGGACAGTTTCAGTGGAGACCAGTGAAGAGGTAGGTGAAAGAGCAGTGTGACTATCAGTTGTGACTATACTGGTGCATGAGTTTGCACCACACATTGATGGAGATGCCAATGAGGATTGCGCAGTGCATACCAGAGGGATTCGAACTCAGATTGAGCCATTATTCATCTTGGATTGCGCAGTAGAGGCAGGCTAACAGGTGGAGCAGATTGGAGCATGTGTTTTGCTAGATCTGAGCTTGTGTAGTGTGTAACAATTGGAGATTGTACTGAGAGCTTGTGAGGAGTTTGTACAATGATTGTTACATGATATCTATCATTATAATATACAGATATTTGGGGGTTTTCAGCTTTAAGCTTTCCCATAAATACTATGTTTATATGTGTGATTGTTTATGGTTTTAATGTGCGCATGCGATTGTTTATATTTCCGCAAATTGATGATCAATAGTAGAAGAGGTTATGTATTATGCATGAAGCTCAAATAGTGTGTGATCAGGATAATATCGGTGAATAATTTAACAGTTATTCAAATTTATACATGGTATCAGAGCGATATTGATCATTGGAGCAATTGCAAAACATTGAAGCGGTTGAGTTTTGTGCTGGTGGAATTCGAATTTGCAGCAGTGTTTTCTTGGTGTCGAAGTTGAGATGTCTTTCAACGGATTGCGATTGGAGTATGCCCTTGAGGGTAGCTTGAATTATATTGCATGGAAGGACAGGATGGAGGCGGTGCTAGATGACAATGGGTTGAAGGAGTTCATAGATGCTGAAGTCCCAAAGCCTACTTCTAGCGATGCTACCGTAATTGAGGCTTGGCAAAAGAAGACAGCAAAGTGTCGAAGGATTCTGTTGGAGGGCGTGAAGGATCACATAGTGTCCAACCTGCATGGTAAGGCTTCTCCATTATTGATGTGGAAAGCCTTGACAGATTTATTCCAAAGCAAGAGCGACCAGAGGAAGTTGGCGCTCAAGGATAAACTCAGAAACATAAAGATGGAGAAAGGCGACAGTATGCCCAAGTACCTCACGAAGTTCACCCAATGCAGGGATCAGCTGGGAAGTGTGGGGGTGACTGTAGATGATGAGGACTTGGTGAGCTTGGCTCTCCTTGGGCTTTCGAAGAGTTGGCATTCCTATCAGGACTCTGTCAATGGTCGGGAGAAATTACCAGGATGGGAGGGACTTTGGTCGGATCTTGTGCAAGAGGAGATAAGGCGGAGTACCAGGGATGGATCGTCATCAAAGGAATTTGATGAAGAGAATTTCACTTTGGTTGCCAAAGCAAAGAAGGGGACGAGCAAGAAAGCTTCTCATTTCGGTGCGAAAGGCAAGAATCAGGACATGTCCAAGGTGAAGTGCTTTCACTGTCACCAACACGGACATTACGCCACAAATTGTCGGCAGAAGAAGAAAAATAAGTAGGCTGCTGGATCTGTAGTTGGAGAGGCCTTAGCCTCGCAGTTTGAGCTAGATTTTTCACTGATCACATGCTTGGTCTTAAGTGTGATGGGTTCAATGTGGTTTCTAGACAGTGGTGCATCTTTTCACATGACAGGAGATCGAGATTTGTTTACTGATCTGGATGAGAAAGATCTTGGAGTGCACATCGAGATGGGCGATGATGGTAGATGCAGTGAGACCGGTATCGGTACCATTTCCTTTGAGAGGGAGTCTGGTAAACCCTTCGTATTGAAGGATGTGATGCATGTTCCATGATTGAAGAAGAATCTTATCTCTATGGCGATGTTAGAAGACAAGGGATATGATGTTGTCTTTAGCGAGGGAAAGGCTTTCTTGCACAGTAAGGCAACTGGTGAGACCCGGAGGATAGGGGTTCGAGTTAAGAACCTTTATCAATTGCAGTTAGATGGCTGCGCGGAAATGGCAGGCAAGGTAGAAGGAGTGGTGAGCCGGGATGATGGCGAGTTGTGGCACCAGAGATTGGGCCACCTTCACCATGGAGCTTTGAAGATACTGCAGAAAATTTCTACTGGGCTTCCTAAGGGTACTCTTGCGCAGTCAGATCAGTGCAAGGGATGTACCTTGGGAAAATTTGTGAAAGCCACCTTTCACGAGAAGGACAGTCGCGCCACGACAATCCTTGAGAGAATTCACACAAATGTGCGTGGACCTTTCTCAGTAGCTTCGACAACAAAGCACAGGTACTATGTGATATTTGTTGATGATTTTTCTCATAAGTGCTGGATCTTCTTCATGCAGAAGAAGAGAGAGACATACTCAAATTTCTGTGAGTTCAAGGCACTGGTTGAGAAATAATCAGGGAAGCAGGTGAAGGCTCTTAGGAGTGACAATGGTGGTGAATTCATCTATGGCGAATTCAAGGACTTTTGCAGCACAGAAGGAATTCGAAGAGAGCTCATAGCACCTCATAACCCACAGCAGAACGAGGTTGCTGAGCAGAAGAACAAAACGATCATGGGTGTTGCACGGGCGATGTTGCATGATCAGGGCCTACCCATACACTTATGGGCAGAGGCATGCAATACTGCAGTATATGTGCAGAACCGTTGTCCTCACAAGATACTTAGCATGAGTACACCTGAGGAGGAATTTTCTGGTAAGAAGCCTGATATTTCCCATTTGAGGATTTTTGGTTCACCTGTTTACATTCATGTGACGAAGGATGCCAGGAAGAAGCTGGATCCGACCGCAGAGGTTGGGATATTTTTGGGGTACACTGATACGCCCCACAACTATCATGTGTATTTTCTAGACAGTCGCAAGACTGTTGTGCGATGGGATATTAAATTTCAGGAAGAGAAATCCATATAGTGTTCGCTTGAGAGGGAGCCACACTTTCATGCAGATGAGGAGCTATTAGTTCCTAAGGATGAGTCTCAAGATGTGGATCAGCCACAAGATGAGGTTCATGGACTGGAAGAGACCACTCATGCAGCGCCAACCATCAGAGGGCGGAAGCGCACTATAGAAGCTGAGCGACTGGCTCAAGATGCAGAGAAGGTTGTAGGAGCACCTACAACACATCGCAGACAGAGACAGTCACCTGAACGGTACACTGGATACATGGCTCTTATGAGCAAGTGTATCGTGACAGAGCCATCCTCTTTCAAGAAAGTTGTGGAGGACCCCGCATGGGTAGATGCCATGGTGGAAGAGTATGATTAAATTTTCAGAAACAGTGCATGGGAGATTGTCCCAAGGCCGGAAGGGAAATCAGTGGTGGGTTCGAGATGGATCTACAAAGTGAAGCAGGCAGCTGATGAGAGTGTGGAGAAGTACAAGGCAAGATTTGTTGCTCGAGGCTTTTCACAGATAGAGGGGATCGATTATGGGGAGACCTTTACACCTGTCGCAAGGTATTCTTCCATACAGACGATTCTTGCTCTCTTAGCGTAGATGGGGTGGCACATTCATCAGATGGATGTGAAGAATGTGTTCCTCAACGGAGTCATTGAGGAGGAGGTGTACATAGAGTAGCCCGAAGGTTTCGAGATCTTCAACAGCGAGTTGCATGTGTGCAGGCTCAAGAGAGCGCTGTATGGGTTGAAACAAGCACCTCGTGCTTGGTACACATGGATAGACAGTTATTTCACCGGACTTGGATTCTCCAAGAGTGAGGTAGATCCTAACGTATACCAGATTGTGGTGGAGGGTAAGTTGTTGATCATTGTAATTTATGTAGATGATTTTATTTTGACAGGTGATGAGCTGTTGATACTCTCATGCAAGGAGGATCTTGCAAAAGAGTTTGAGATGAAGGAGTTGGGCCTCCTTCATTATTTCCTGGGATTGGAAATTTGGCAGCGCAGTGATGGATTGTTTGTTTCTCAGGGTAAGTATGCCCGGGAGATACTGGAGAAGTTCAACATGCATGGCTGCAAGCCTATTGATACTCCTCTTCCTGGTGGTTGGAGGAAGGAGGATGCTACTTCGGCGGAGGTAGTGGATGCCACTGTTTATCGACAGTTGGTGGGGTCGCTCTTGTATCTCGTCAATACACGACTCGACATATGCTATGCTGTTAACCAGCTTTCACAAGCTATGGTTAAGCCTACCAAGCTCTACTGGAAGGCATGAAAGCATGTATTGAGATATCTCAGAGGCACATCGGGATATGGATTATGGTACAGACAGTCGGACGAGGTGAAGCTGTGTGGCTTCACAGATGCAGATTGGGCAGGAAGCCCAATGGATAGAAAGAGCACATCTGGAGGGATTTTCAGTATCGAGTCGACAGCCGTTTCTTGTTACATCAGGAAACAGATATCCGTGGCACTCAGTTCAGCAGAGGCCGAGTATATGGCAGCAAGTTTGGCTGCATGCGAGGCTATATGGATGAGGAAGATCCTGGTTGGGTTGTTCGGGTCACACTTGGATCCTACTATGATTTATTGTGATAATCAGAGTTGCATCAAACTCTCAGTTAATCCAGTATTTCATGATAGATCTAAACACATTGACATCCGGTATCATCATATCAGAGATTGTGTGCAGCGGAAGATCATGTTACTTTCATACATTCCCACGGAGGATCAGGATGCTGATATCTTGACGAAGGCGCTCACCAGGAGAAAATTCGAATACCATAGAGGCAGGATAGGGGTGGCAGATAATCCTTATCTTGTTGAGAGGGAGTGTTGAGATTGCAACAAGATGATGAGCTTAGTGGAAAGAAGTCGCCTTCACTAAGTGGGCCCGCAGGCTATTTTTGGCGCAAAGTCTATTTTTAGACTATGTCTATTTTTAGACATATGGATCATGTTCTATGAGTTGCGGGATGCTATTTGTGGATGGTTGGTCAAGTCGGAAAAAATAGATGGACTTCTATTTTTAGACATATTGGGCGGAATCTATTTTTAGATTTCCAATCTAAAAATAGATATGTCGAATATTATTAGCTCTTAATAATATTTAGACTCTAAACATTATCTTATCCTCTTGGAGCACTTCAGTTAAGTGTACAGATGTGGCACATGCAGTTGACAGAAGGAATTACACTATTCCTGAGGGTTTAGTGGAGCTATTTCATGGAGACTTTAGTTAGAACTCAGGTGACAGAGTTTGGTGGAGTTGATTGAGGAGTTAATGGAGTTGTGTTCAGTTTAACTCAGTTAAACATATTTGAGCTAGTTGTATCTAGTCTAACTGATTGATACACTAGTGAGAGTGGTGTGAATTAATTATTAATTAATTCACTAATTATTAACTCATAAATCAACTAAAGAATACATCAGTTAACTTCATTGCATGGACAGTTTCAGTGGAGACCAGTGGAGAGGTAGGTGAAAGAGCAAGTGTGACTATACTGGTGCATGCGTTTGCATCAAAAATTGATGGAGATGCCAATGAGGATTACGCAGTGCATAACAGAGGGATTCAAACTCATATTGGGCCATTATTCATCTTGGATTGCGCAGTAGAGGCACGCTAACAGGTGGAGTAGATTGGAGCATGTGTTTTGTTAGATCTGAGCTTGTGTAGTGTGTAACAATTGGAGATTGTACTGAGAGCTTGTGAGGAGTTTGTACAATGATTGTTACATGATATATATCATTATAATATACAGATAGTTGGGGGTTTTCAGCTTTAAGCTTTCCCATATATACTGTGTTTATATGTGTGATTGTTTATGGTTTTAATGTGCGTATGCGATTGTTTATATTTCCGCAAATTGATGATCAATAGTATAAGAGGTTATGTATTATGCATGAAGCTCAAACAGTGTGTGATCAGGATAATCTCGGTGAATAATTTAATAGTTATTCAAAATTTCTACAGAAAATTCCTCAAATTGATTCCGCAATTACTTTAGGCTGATCATCTGACTGCATGAAACATATGTACACTCAAGACTAGTCTACAAATGATGTCATTTCCTTGGAATCTCCACCTCAACTGGATAAATAAAATTCTCTACATGCATTATTTATTCTGGGATGATTGATCAATTAACTGGATGATCACTGTGTTTGACTGAAGTCCTAGTGCTTAATTGACCTTCCACTAGTTCCTCCAAAAGTTGGAACTAGTTTAATTGAAAACAACTTGAGATAATTGACCTTGATTGCTACAAATTAGAAATCACACATGCAGAACTATACTCTAACTCCTCCAAATTGAATTTATTGATTAAACTGGGTGACACAAGCCATGTCACACAATTTAACACCATCCTAGTTGTCTATTTATGTGGAAATTTGAAATTTTCTCAATTTAATCAAGGAAAAATCAATTTGACATTTTCTTGATTCATTTTTCAGAAGTAATTACATGATCTCAATGAGGTTGGGGAGGCACACCCATAAAATTTGAGGAAAATAAATAAAAATAATAATTATGAGCCTGGCAATGTGTGTTAGAGAAACAAAATACATGATACATGATATGCTGGCATCAACTGGTCCAAAAAGTGATACAATGATATAATGGGTCCCATATGCATAATTTCCTAGAAGATAGAAGCCAAGACTGATACAATGAAGTATGTTGGTCTAATTACATGATACATAATTTCCCCCCAAGCTGACAGGAGGAGGAGATCACAACCAAATAAGTCATGTTGAGCAGGAAATGGCCCTGAAGATATGAATGGACCATCTGAAAGAGAAGTGCATGTAGTGGGCTCTGTGATAGGTGAAAACGAAGGTAGTAAAATAAATGGAACTGCATATAAGGCTGGATCATAATGTGTTGACATCCAGGAATGTGCGGGGCTACCTGAAGGGCTACCCCTTCATGAGGTCTAGAACATATGAAACACACCATGGAAATGTTGGTACAATCTTCTGTATCACTCGACCTTCAAGTGTATGATTATCGATCATGTGATAATGAGCTGGGGTTGATCATGTGAGAAAAAAAGAAGTCAAATGGAAATGATGATTCCCTTTGATTGAAATAAGGCACCAAACAATTATGAATTTTGGAACCAAGATATGCTTCCCTCTAGACCACTGTCTTGGAATAGATGTGTTAATGTTGACAGAAGAGGGTCTGCTAGAGTTGATGTAATGAGGAGGCCTCAACAAAGGAAGAAAGATCATTGCAATGCAACTAATAGAGTTTGACATTAGGGATGATGATGGAGGAATAAGGTAGCTGGTGGAATTATTATTTACCTTGTTAGAGCATAATATGTAAGGTTGACCTGGAAGCTACTAACACAGTTATGGAGGGATGGTCAAATACTCAAAAGGAGGCTTTTCAAAGATATTTCAGGATAGCTAGAGGAAAAATGTGAGAAAAATGGGATGAATGTGATCCATTGAGGGTTAATATATTATACCAAGATTCAATGGGACTCTAAATAGACTAGATGGATTCAGGGGTGATTCATCTCTGATGCTTAATAAAGGGTGACTCTATTATGCTTCCACATGGGAAAGGCCTAAAGGGGACCATAAAAAACATGAGTAAATAGTGGATACTCATGAACAATATTGACACATAAGTTGACAAGTGAAAATGAAAAGTGGCACCATAGTAAAGGCGACTCATATGAAGAGATATGATTTTAATAGGTGGCAAAGGGAGACCTCATGCAAAAAATGGTTACTCGATGAAGGTTCAAATTACTAGAAACAAAGAGATACCTATTATAGAGCTTGGGGAGAGCTTTCCAATGGTGTTGATGGTTCATTAAATCAAGATATGGTTTGCTCGTAATGGCCAACAGAAAAACTAGAGGTTTTCCTATAAAAATTCTTGCACCCAAATCCAATTCATTTGCACATTGAATTTATGGAGAATTTGTAGAGGAGGAGGAGGCCCTAAATCTTGGCGAACTCATAGTGGAAAAATTGAGCATCAAAATCCATATATGTGACTTTTAGGTAGATGGCCTAACACTACTCATCATTTTTAGTGGATTGGATTTCTAGATTAGGGCTTCATTTGGCTAAGGGAAACCCTTGTTTTTTCTCACGATCACAACACACTTGTTTAGCCTTTTTTTTTCACTCTGGAGCACAGGAAAGAGGCAAAAGAGTGCACCTAGTGCAATTTTTGGTGGAAAAATTGTGCATTGGACCTAAGGGAAATACATTGTTGGGGGTCTCCTAAAAGTTGAAGCTGAAGTCCATAAATTCCTTGGATGACTTTGGTACCAATAAAATATATTGGTATTTTGTAGATATGGAAGATTTAAAGGTTTCATGGTGAGAACGAGACTTTGATGATATTTTCTCTTAGGTTAAGGGGAACTAGGCTATCAAAGGGGCTCTTATATGCTATGGTTTGCTTAAGTTCTTTGAGAACCCATTGATGAGAGCTAGCGAGTCAATTTTGTCTCATATAATGAGCTATTTGGATCTAGACCAGGAGGAATTTTTTATATAGGGTCATGCGATCAATACAACCATCTAGGAAATTTACTTCTTGATAAGGTTTCCACCCTTGTAGGTGGGTGGGGAGATACATATAGTTTTGCCTTGTGGGACATATATTGGGGAGTTTTTAGATCACCATTGTGTGTCTGGTACTCAGGTAAAGGATACAATTATCCAAATACATGACTTGGAGTGATTAAAGACACAGGTTATAGCTACAATAATGGTGCATGTATTGGGTAGCCATGCTTTCCACCACACCACTAGAGGGAAGATGATGCTAGTAGAGAATGTGCTCACAGGAACCTAGTATGGGTGGGCCCAAATGTTATTGCCATATTTGAAATATCACTTGATTTTATATAGATGGGCGACCAATTAGAATTTTTCATTTGGGACAATATTATGCTCATTCATCTTTGAGAATATCCCAACCATACGAATACATGTGAAGATTCTTGATAGGGGCCCACAAGAGCCTAGGATGCATCGTTAGGAACAACTATTGCAATGGGATAGGGGGGGGGGGGAATTCATTTGTTTGTTCCAATCTGAATATTTTTTCCATTGGGATTATATGCCTCTTTACTAGTGTTGAAAATGCAGCAAGATGATGGAGCTTAGTGAAATGAAGTCGCCTTCACTAAGTGGGCCCGCAAGCAAATTCTGGCGCAAAGTCTATTTTTAGACATATGGAGCATGGTCCAGGGGTTGCAGTATGTTATTCTTGGAGTATTGGTCATGTTGGTAAAAATATATGGACCTATATTTTTGGACCTATAGGTTGAAGTCTATTTTTAGACTGCCTATCCTAAAAATAGGGAAGTAAAATATTATTTACCCTTAATAATATTTGGACTCTAAACTTCAGTTTACTCTCTTGGAGCACTTCAGTTCGAGCTACAGAAGTGGCTCATGCATCTGACAGAGGAATTACGCTATTCCTAGAGGTTTGGTGAGCTCATGCATGGTTGACTTCGGTTAGGACTTCAGTGGCAAAAGTTTGGTGGAGTTGATGAGACAGTTGGTGGAGTTGTGTTCGGTTTAACTTAGTTGAACTAGTTGTGATTAGTTTAACTAGCTAATCAACTAGTAATGAGTGGAGTGAATTAAATATTGTTTAATTCACTAATTATTAACTCATTATTCAACTCAAGAACACATCAGTTCACTACAGTGCATGGACAGTTCAGTGGAGACCAGTGAAAGAGGTAGATGAAAGGGTTGAGATAGCTATCAGTTGTGACATCAGTTGTGCATGAGATTTGCACCACACTTGGAGGAAATTGCCCATGATGATTGCGCTATCAAGCCAAGGAGATTCGAACCTTGGATCTCTATTTAGACAGGCCATGATTGCGCAATAGAGGCAGGCAATTAGTGGATGTGTTTTGAACCCGTGACTTGTTCAAAACCAAGCTAGTTTGTGTGTAACTTCATGAGATAGTACCGAGTACTTGTGAGGAGTATTGTACTGAGTTTGTTACATTTTTTATCCATTATAATATACACAATAGCTACGGGGTTTTTAGCTATAAGATTTCCCCATACATACTATGTTAATGTGTATGATGATTTGATGTGCTATCGCTTGTTTTATTTCCGCATGTGTGATGATCTGAGTGGAAGAGATTATGTGTTGCATATGAAATCGAATTGATATGTGATCAGGATAGTCTCGGTGGATAATTAATCATTATTCAGCAAATTTCTACATGGTATCGGAGCTATTGAAGCAGAGATTGACGATCACAGTGATTACAAACTTATTTCGGTAGACAGAGTCTGCATGCGGGCCAGGTAGCCTCTGGATCCATCCTTTCCTTTGAAAGGTGATATATCCAGTAAATGCCCCTAAAATCGATCTCTATGCTAGAAATAATTTGTTCTCACACAGTGATTGAGCTTTGAGTTGGAATTCGAATTTTGCAGTAGTTTTGTTTTCTTGGTGCCGGAGTTGAAAATGTCTTTCAACGGTTTGCGACTCGAATATGCTCTTGAAGGCAGTTCAAATTATGTTGCATGGAAGGATCGCATGGAGGAAATATTAGAAGATAATGGACTGAAGGAGTTCATAGATACGGATGTCCAAAAGCCCACTGATCCTGCTGAAGTCGAAGCATGGCAAAATAAGATGGCGAAATGTCGAAGGATCCTGTTGGAGGGCGTCAAGGATCATATTGTATCCAGCCTGCATGGAAAGGTTTCTCCATATTTAATGTGGAAAGCTTTGACGAATCTATTCCAGAGTAAGAGCGACCAAAGGAAGCTGGCGCTCAAAGATAAGCTCAGGAACATCAAGATGGAGAAAGGCGACAGTGTCGCCAAATACCTCACGAAGTTCACTCAATGCAGAGATGAGCTGGGAAGTGTGGGGGTGATTGTCGAAGATGAGGACATGGTCGACCTGGCTCTCCTTGGTCTTCCGAAGGCTTGGCACTCATATCAAGATAGTGTCAATGGTCGGGAGAAGCTGCCGGGATGGGAGCGCCTTTGGGCGGATCTCATGTAGGAGGAGATAAGGAGGACTACTCGAGATGGATCTTCATCAAAGGGAGCTGATGAAGAAAATTGCGCTTTGGTTGCCAAAGAAAAGAAGGGGAAGGGTAAGAAAACTTCTCATTCCAGTGCAAAGGGCAAGAAGCAGGATATGGAAAAAGTGAAGTGTTTTCACTGCCATGATCACGGACATTATGCTACCAATTGTCCGAAGAAGAAGAAAAACAAGCAAGCGGGAAGATCTGCAGATGGAGAAGCTTTGGCTTCACAGTTCGAGCTTGACTTTTCACTGATCGCATGCTTGGTTTCAAGTGTGTTGGGATCGGTATGGTTCTTGGACAGCGGTGCATCATTTCATATGACGGGAGATCGGGATTTGTTCTCAGATCTGGAGGACAAATATTTGGGTGTGCACATCGAGATGAGCGATGATGGTAGATACAGTGCGACTGGTATCGGTACCATATCCTTTCAGAGGGAGTCTGGTAAACCCTTTGTATTGAAGGATGTCATGCATGTACCTGGATTGAAGAAGAACTTGATCTCTATGGCGATGTTGGAAGATAAGGGGTATGATGTGGTCTTCAGTGAAGGAAAAGCCTTCCTGCGCAGTAAGACTACTGGAGAGACCCGGAAGATAGGGGTTCGAACCAAGAACCTTTATTAGTTGCAAGTAGATGGCTGCGCAGCAATGGCATGCAAGGCGGGATAAGTGGTGAGCCGAGATGATGAGGGCGAACTTTGGCACAGGAGATTGGGCCACCTTCACCATGGAGCTTTGAAGATCTTGCAGCAGATTTCTACTGGGCTTCCTAAGGGCACTCTTGCGCAGTCAGATCAGTGCAAGGGATGTACCTTGGGGAAGTATGTGAAAGCCACCTTTCACGAGAAGGATAGTCACGCCATGACGATCCTTGAGAAAGTTCACACAGACGTGTGTGGTCCTTTCTCAGTTGCTTCGACAGCAAAGCACAAGTACTACGTGATCTTTGTTGATGATTTCTCTCGAAAGTGCTGGATCTTCTTCATGCAGAAGAAGAGCGATACATTCGCGAAGTTCTGTGAGTTTAAAGAACTGGTCGAGAAGGAGTTGGGGAAGAAGGTGATTTCTCTAAGAAGCGAAAATGGTGGTGAATTCATCTCGGTTGAATTCAAGGAGTTCTGCAGCATAGAAGGGATTCGGAGAGAGCTCATCGCACCCCATAACCCACAGTAGAACGGAGTGGCTGAGCGGAAGAACAGAATGATTGTGGGTGCTGCACGGGCGATGTTGCATGATCAGGGCCTACCCCTTCACTTGTGGGCTGAGGCATGCAATACAGCAGTGTATGTGCAGAACCGTTGTCCTCACAAGGTTCTTGGCATGAGTATACCGGAGGAGGCTTATTTTGGCAAGAGGCCTGAAATTTCCCATTTGCGGATCTTTGGCTCTCCTGTCTACATGAATGTGACGAAGGATGTAAGAAGGAAGCTGGATCCAACCGCTGAGGTTGGAATATTTGTGGGGTACACTGATACACCTCACAACTATCGGGTGTATTTTTCAGACAGTCGCAAGACTGTTGTGCGAAGGGATATAAAATTTCAGGAGGAGAAAGCCATGCAGTGTTCGCTTGAGAGGGAGCTACACTTGCATGCAGATGAAGAGTTGTTAGTTCCTACGGAGGAGCTTTCGGATGTGGATCAGCCACAAGAGGAAGTTCAGGAGGTGGAAGAAACCACCCATGCAATGCCAACAATCAGAGGGCGCATGTGCACTGCAGAAGCTGAGCGACTGGCTCGAGATGCAGAGAAGGTTGTAGGACCACCTACAGCACAGCGCAGACAGAGGTAGTCACCGGATCGGTACACTGGATACATGGCTTTTGTGAGTCAATGTGTCATGATGGAGCCATCCTCTTTTGAGGAAGCTATGGAGGAACCTGCATGGGTAGATGCAATGATCGAAGAATATGATTCGATCGTCAGAAACAGTGCATGGGAGATTGTCCCAAGACCGGAGGGGAAATCAGTGGTGGGTTCGCGATGGATCTACAAAGTGAAGCAGGTGGCTGACGAGAGTGTGGAGAAGTACAAGGCGAGATTTTTTGCCCGTGGCTTCTCACAGATCGAGGGGATCGATTATGAGGAGACTTTTGCACTTGTCGCAAGGTACTCTTCCATACGGACGATCCTTGCTCTCTCAGCGCAGATGGGATGGCACATCCATCAGATGGATGTGAAGACTGCGTTCCTCAATGGAGTTATTGAGGAGGAGGTGTACATAGAGCAGCTTGAAGGTTTCGAGATCTTCAGCAGTGAGTCGCATGTGTGCCGACTCAAGAGAGCACTATACGAGCTGAAGCAAGCACCTCGTGCTTGGTACACTCGGATAGACAGCTACTTCACCGGGCTTGGATTCTCCAAGAGTGAGGCGGATCCAAACCTGTACCAGATTGTGGTGGAGGGGAAGCTGTTGATCATCGTACTGTATGTAGATGATCTGATTTGGACTGGCGACGAGCAGTTGATACTTTCATGCAAGGAGGATCTTGCACGAGAGTTTGAGATGAAGGACCTGGGCATCCTTCATTATTTCCTGGGATTGGAGATTTGGCAGCGCAGTGGAGGACTATTTGTTTCTCAGGGCAAGTATGCTCGGGAGATTTTGGAGAGGTTCAACATGCAAGGCTGCAAGCCTGTTGACACTCCTCTTCCTGGTGGTTGGAGGAAGGAGGATGCTACTTCAGCGGAGGTAGTGGATGCCACTGTCTATCGACAGTTGGTGGGGTCGCTTATGTATCTGGTCAATACAAGACCCGATATATGCTATGCAGTTAACCAGCTTTCGCAAGCTATGGTTAAGCCTACCAAGCTCTTTTGGAAGGCAGGCAAGCATGTATTGCACTATATTAGAGGCACATCGGGATATGGTCTATGGTACAGACAGGAGGATGGAGCAAAGCTTTCTGGCTTCACTAATGCAGATTGGGCAGGGAGCCCAACGGACCGGAAGAGCACATCCGAAGGAGTTTTCAGCATTGGGTCGATAGCAATTTCCTGGTACAGCAGGAAGCAGATATCCGTGGCACTCAGTTCAGCAGAGGCTGAGTACATGGTAGCTAGCTTGGCTGTATGCGACGCTATTTGGATGAGGAAGATCCTCGTTGGATTGTTCGGGTTGCATTTGGAGCCTACAGTGATTTACTATGATAACCAGAGTTGCATTAAAATCTTAGCTAATCCATTATTTCATGATAGATCCAAACACATCGACATCAGGTACCATCATATAAGAGATTGTGTTCAGCGGAGAATCATGATGCTTTCATATGTTCCCACGGAGGATCAGGATGCCGACATCCTGACTAAGGCGCTCACCAGGAGCAAGTTCGAATTCCACAGAGGCAGGATAGGGGTTGCAGATAATCCATATCTTGCTGAGAGGGAGTGTTGAAAATGTAGCAAGATGATGGAGCTTAGTGAAATGAAGTCGCCTTCACTAAGTGGGTCCACAGGCAAATTCTGGCGCAAAGTCCATTTTTAGACTATGTCTATTTTTAGACATATGGAGCATGGTCCAGGGGTTGCAGTATGTTATTCTTGGAGTATTGGTCATGTTGGTAAAAATAGATGGACCTCTATTTTTGGACTTATAGGTCGAAGTCTATTTTTAGACTGCCTATCCTAAAAATAGGGAAGTCAAATATTATTTACCCTTAATAATATTTGGACTCTAAACTTCAGTTTACTCTCTTGGAGCACTTCAGTTCGAGCCTTGGAAGTGGCTCATGCATCTAACAGAGGAATTACGCTATTCCTAAGGGTTTGGTGAGCTCATGCATGGTTGACTTCAGTTAGGACTTCAGTGGCAGAAGTTTGGTGGAGTTGATGAGACATTTGGTGGAGTTGTGTTCGGTTTAACTTAGTTGAACTAGTTGAGATTAGTTTAACCAGCTAATCAACTAGTAATGAGTGGAGTGAATTAAATATTATTTAATTCATTAATTAGTAACTCATTATTCAACTCAAGAACACATCAGTTCACTACAGTGCATGGACAGTTCAGTGGAGACCAGTGAAAGAGGTAGATGAAAGCGTGAGTACAGCTATCAGTTGTGACATCAGTTGTGCATGAGATTTGCACCAAACTTGGAGGAAATTTCCCATGATGATTGCGCTGTCAAGCCAAGGAGATTCGAACCTTGGATCTCTATTTAGACAGGCCATGATTGTGCAATAGAGGCAGGCAATTAGTGGATGTGTTTTGAACCCGTGACTTGTTCAAAACCAAGCTAGTTTGTGTGTAACTTCATGAGATAGTACTGAGTACTTGTGAGGAGTATTGTACTGAGTTTGTTACATGTTTTCTCCATTATAATATACACAATATCTGCGGGGTTTTCAGCTATAAGCTTTCCCCATACATACTGTGTTAATGTGTATGATGATTTGATGTGCTATCGCTTGTTTTATTTCCGCATGTGTGATGATCTGAGTGGAAGAGATTATGTGTTGCATATGAAATCGAATTGATATGTGATCAAGATAGTCTCGGTGGATAATTAATCATTATTCAGCAAATTTCTACACATAGATGACTATCCATATAGTGGTATGAATTTCCAGGGGGATCCTGAGCTACCACTTCCACCAGGATGAGCATGGGGACTACATGGTAAGTGATAGATGCTATATTTTGGTTACAGGCATAGTTTAGAAAATATATGCATATGATAGTGATTTTAAAACCTTTTACATGAAAGAATAACACCGATGAAAACTATAGGATACACAGGATGATTTCTAGCACCCGAGGATACAAATTAGAGGGGGTATACATCTTAGTATATGCCATATATTGATGCATTATTGGAGGATCTACATCATATATTCGACCTAGAACTGACCAGGGTGAGGAAGTGTGGATGGCACGAGCTGGAAGATCATCACAGATATGTGTGTACAAGTCTTCCCTCACAGTGGCAAGCTATTATGAGGTATCCAACTATGGCCAGTCAGGCATTCAAAGACTTATGAGCTGGGGGAGTGACCCCACTAGCTGAGGACCCTCTAGAGGATAGTGATTAGGCATAGGGGCATAAGTGCCCCCATTTTTGTATGTATGGCTATATCATGCTATATACATGTAATATTTATTTAGAATAGTGGACTCTGTTAGCGCTCAAATCTACCTCAGGCTGAAATAAGATAAACTCAAGGCTACATCAAACCAAGCTCAGCCTCGTAGCTAGCCCTACGAGGACAGGAGAGGGCTCTCTCCGTCAATCTCGATAAAATGAGCAATAGGGTGTGAGATGACTTAAAATGGGAACTGATTTTAGGCTAGTAAAGAGATAGGTATGTTTGATTTTGATTTTTGGGTTTTCGTTGGAGAAATGGGAAAAACAAATTTTGGGTCCGGGGATAAGGTCAGGCCTTTGCAGAATTCGAGTTGGGGCGAGGTAGGTGAATGTCTTGATGCTTTAGATTGGATATGTGGATGGATCAGAATGAACAGGAGCTGAAAAGGGCAAGGATGAACATGGATCCTTTTCAAACAGTGGAAAACATGAAAAACTAAATGAATTCAAAGGCAAAGCACTGTGAATAATGGATTCAACCTCATCTACTCATTCATTTAATTTAAGAAGCATGAGTGAGAAATGGCATACATTAAACATCAAGAACTTACAGTAAACAGAGAGAAAACACCATCAAGAACAGAACACCACAAGAATCCCAACAAGTGCCGCAAAACCTCTGATCTTTCCTTAGCCAAAATATGAAAAAAAATATGTACAATGGTGCCAAAAGTCTCCCAAGAGTCCAACCTGTAGAATGTATCAGAAATTACAATATATAGATCACTCTAACCCCTTCCCATGCCTCTAGGGGTCTAATTCCTTCTTCAGGGATCAGTTTCAACCAAATTCTAATCAAGGAACTAAAATCTAGGCAGCTAACAACTTGCCTCTAAAAGAGTGGAAACTGATTCATTTACATGATTTTCACTTTTTTGAGAGTGAATCTTCTAGAATAGGTAAAATAAGCCAAAGTTACATGCCAATCATCAATTTACATCATGAAAACCCAAAAATTTCATCCACAAGCAAAACTAGTCCAAACTGGCCGAAACTCTGAGCTAGAAGTTGAAAATTCAGCCAAAAATTTAAGTGGGTCGCGCCCCTGAGCTAAGTGGGTTACGCGCCTTTCAACCTGATTTTAAAGTACTTCCCGGCATCCAAATTGAGCTCATGATATCTCGTTGGAAAGCCCTGGATGTTGGCTATCCAACCCAAGTGGAATTTCTCAATTTGGAGCTCATTTTCCCCTCCAAAACTTCTTTCTCCCAGAAGTACTTCCTGCTGGTGCAAAAGGTGGCAGCAAGGTGGGTTTCATGGTGTTTTTGAGCTTTTTGACCATCCAGAATCTGATGAAATGCTTTGGAAATGCCTGAGGATGCATAAATTACCATGAAAAATCCAAAAATGAAAAAATTTCCTTCAGCAAGTGTCCCGAAAAAAAGTGAGCATATGGGTGCGCTACCCGCTTAACTGAAAAAGCTGTTTTTAGACCAAAAAATTTCAAAATGAAAACATTTTCTCTGAATTTGCTCAAATTCGGAGTGAAGATCCTCCATCATGTATCTTGCCCAGCCAACGAAGCATCGGCCAAAATCCGGAGTGGATCAGGCCTTTTCCGCCGTTTTAGTGCTTCGCTCAACCTCCTCTTCAAAATCTTCATTCTTGCTTTGTAGACATGCATGCGAGCCCAATAATGGCCTTTCATGTGATGAAGCATGTATTTCTCTCTATTGGCCTTCGCCAGCAACTTCTCCAGATGAATGTTGACATGCGTGAGAACAGAATCTCGATCGATTGGTGTCATGTCACCAAGTCTCTTCCGGGCCAACTGTCGATCCTCACGTATTCGACGCAGCTCATAAAGTGTGTGCTCATCCTCAAGCTGTTTGTTGCACTGCTCCAGATAGTTTATCACCCACTGAGCCTTCTGCAATTTATCTTTCAGCATGTCATTCTCGGCCCTCTGCTCCTGGATGATCTCCCTCAGTTTCGAGCTAGGAGAGCTCGCATCAACATCAATGATTGTGAAATCTGTGTCCCGGCCTCCTGATGGGCCCTCATCATGCATGGGCTTCTTCCCCCTATCCTGGATCTGTACCTGTGCTGAAGAAGAAGGCGAGACCCCTTCCACATCATGTGGAGATAATACTCGCTCTGCTGATGAAGTCGGCAAGACCCCTTCCACCCTGGGTGGAGATAATACTCGCCGTGTAGCTGCAAATAAGGCCCTGTGGCCTCGCTGATATGTCATAAACAATGGAGCACTGATTTTCCCGACCTCAGGAATGCCAGGCTGGTGTGAAGGCTCTCCTGCATCATGAACTATCTCGGGAGGCGGCTGCGGCGCTGTGAAAAAGTCACGAGAGATGAAATCCTCCCAAGCGATGCCCTGCTGTGCTAACTGATGTAACACTATGATCTTGATCAAAGCGTAGTGATATATACTTCTATGCTGCTGTGCTGGGCTCTTCTTCTGTACAAAAATCACCATCCTCTCTATGTTGCGAAACATGAAATACAGAATGTTCATCATACGTACCCTTGTGAAGTGCATCAACAAACGAACATGGTATGCAAAGAGACGTGCGAATCTTCCCTCACAACTGAAATACTGAATGATGAGTTTCATCAGCGGTGCAAACTCATCCCTCAGGAATCTAAAAGGAAAAACTCTGCCCAAGTGCCTCATATACCCAGGTTTAATGTATGGCTCATAGTGGAATTTCTCTAAATGCTGACGTTTGTTCCATTCCTCTCCCATATTTGGTATGCTAGTGGCTTGAGCAATAGTCAATGGTGACAGAATGAAATCAACCCCGGCAAGATTTACACGACCATTACGTAAATGTAGAACAAACAGACAAGCTAGTTCACGATGAAGCTGGGTTTGTGAAATCATCTCACAAAATTGAAAACATGACAGATACCTGTTACACCATTTTTTGGTCATCTAACTCTTCATCATTAGATGGACCCAAGTACACCATGTAAGACCAGTTTTACCCCAAGTAAAACTGCTTTCACTATGTTAATTAGGAAACCCCAAAAGGAATAATTAATTAAACCATAATTTAAGTATTATTCCCAGTCATGTTTAACCCAAAAACAAAGAAATTAATGAGATAAACCCATAGTTATCTTATTATTTTCTAGGAATAATTATTTAAATAATATGCCTTGTTAAATATGACCAAATCAACCACCATTAATCAAATAAATCATTATTTATTTGATTATATCCCAACCACTTCCTTAAAAAGATAAATAAATCATTTATTTATTTATTTTCACTAATCAAGGGATTTGACCCAAGTCAAACACCCTTTCCCTCCAACAAATAATAATAAAATATTCCATAGAGGTGGATCTAGATGTGATTAACATTATTTTAATCATGCACCAAGATCTAGAAGGACCCAATATTTTGTTATAAATAGGAGGGTTTTCCCCATCATTCTTCACATTTTGTTGCATACTAGATCACTCTGGATCTATACACTTGGTCTCATTTTCTGCCGTTTTGCTCCCATTGAGCTCTACCTTCTACATTGGGTTTTCTACATCTACAAGAGAGAGAAAGCTTAGATCTGAAGTGCTGAGGACTACAAAGAACCCATCCCATTGAGGAGATCTGGATACACCTTCTTGTTTCCTCCCAGGTGCCCTGTAATATAAAAATTCATTCAAAAAATCGTGTTCTTGTCTTGTCTGTTGGATGCATGGAGCAAATTATTTACTTTACTGCTTAATGTCTTTCCATTTATAGATCTGTTTGTTGCAGCACTTTAACTACTAATTGCAGATCTGAAGATGTTTTGCAGCCATTATTGTTGTTAGGGCTATTAGTTATGCGTAGCTAAAGTGGTTCTTTTCGTACACTTCGACGAAGAATTCATACTAACAAATGGCGACTCCACACGGGTTTTAAATTACGACCGCTGTCGTTTTTCATATTCCTGCATATCCAGCTACTTCAGGCCCTAGGGCTTCTTTTTTAGCTGCTTAGTTTTTCTCTTTTCATGTCATTTTTCTCACATAAAAACCTAAAAACCTAAAATTTCTAACTTCCGTGTGTTTCTGGCCCTATTGCGCAGGTAAGCGACACCAGCCGCACCTGAGACGGCAATTTTTCAGAAAATCTGCCGCCGAAACAGCCGGAACGGGGAGGTCGCACCTTTTGGCCCAAAACCTGCGACCTGGACGCACTTTTAGCCTGTAACCTGCGACCTCAACCAAAATCAGGTCAGAACCTGCGACCTGCCTTTTTTTTCCAGCATTTTTTCTGTAATTTTTCTGGGTTCTGCTGCAGCCTCTGCCAGGGTTTTCCAGCCTCTGTCTCAGCCCGCCTTGACCAAGATCTGATCTGTTTTTACTCATCTAAGTGGGAACCCAACCCCTTAGGGCTTTAGTACCCTCCACTTTTTGTGGAAGAGTTTCAGTTGTTTCAGCCGTCGGTTTCAGAGCTTCGGCCCTTTCTTTTTCCAGATCTGTGACCTCACTTCCAGATCCATCGAAATCAGCCTCTTTTCCTTTCAAATCACCTCTTGTCGTTTTGTTTGGACCTCCCCTAAAGGCCTCTGCCTTGCCCCTCCCAGCTTTTTGCTGATTTCCCTTTTTTTCCAGCCACCTTGCCCCTGTCTCTTGGCTGTGATCTGCACCCCTTATCTGCAGCTTTATCCTCCGGATCTCTGTCCCCTTTGACCCTAAGATCTGTTGAGCTTCGTTTGTGTGTGTTTCCATAGTTTTTCCCTTTCTTTTCAGCATAGTTTTGAGAGACCCACTTTCTTGGGTTTGATAGATGCATATGTAGCTGTTATTTTTCTGTTATTTCAGCATTTTTATTCTGTTCTCTGTAGGTTTAGTTTCAGCTACGTTGCACACTTTTTTTCTCTCAACAACGGAAAGGGTTTAAAAATTAAAATTAACGCACACCACACACTGACCCTAAGTGAAGAAGCGCCTGGTTTACACCGCCTGGCAAAGACTCTAAAATCAATTGTCACTGCACCTTATCTGCCCTTGACCTTCTTGATTCTGTCCCTTTCTGCCCTTGTCGGTTTCCTTCTTCCTGTCATCATTGCGCCCCCAAGGCGCCTTTCCGAGAGACTTCTTGGCCTTCATCCTCGGTTTCGGTTGATCGACACCACTCCGCACCGCGTCGTCGAGCCGGTCCACCTTCGAGTCCGCGCTCCAGAGCTCTCTCTGATTCATCGGGTCCCCCTTCTCCTTCCGGTTCTCCCCTTTTACCTTCACACCCAGGTCTGGATCAGGACACAACGCTAGCGGTTCTCCCGGCCCCCGATGCGAGCCCTACTTCTAGCCCAGACCGTCACAACCGCTACTCGGCCTTTGTCTTTGCGTACATTGCGACCTGCGGCCTCCCCCGATTTCCATCGGTTGATTAATGACCCCATTCACCATATTACTACCGCGCTATGCCCACCAAGCTACCCTCTGATATCCCTAAGTTTGAGGGCCTTAATGGCGAAGACCCAACCAATCACGTCCGCTCTTTCCACATGTGGTGTTCCTCCAACTCCATTACCGATGACTCCATCCGTCTTCGCTTGTTCCAACACGGCGAAGCTTCTAAATGGTATGTCGAACGGGGCCACTTCCTCCCATACCACGTTCGAGACTCTTGCCCAAGCCTTCTTGGCCGTGCTTCCGGCTCCTCTCGCAGGTACGATAACGGTACGGAGCTCTTGACTTCATTTAAGCAATCCTCTTCCACACGCCTTTACACATACATGTTCGGGGAATGGCGGCGAAAACCGAGCTTATGTCGAAGCCCCTCCTTTTGAAGATCGGGTTTACATGGTGGCGGTTCCTTCGCACCCTCCCATCTCCCATCGGCAAAGATGTCGCCTCTCACTTTCTCCAATGCGAAGAAGCCGCCCTCCAAATAGCTTTAAAATATGACACGATCTACGTAATCTGGTTGTGTTTATGCGTTCTTCTGACATCCCCCGGAGCCCGGTGGCGCTAACGCCCGGGGGGCATCTCATTCCGCCGACGGTATCGTTGGAGCCCTTTCTCATCCGTATGCTCAACCTCCTATGGGCTATGGTCTCCCTCAGGGAGGGGCCAGCACCTCTAGCACTCTTCCCCCTCCCGGTAGCATGTATCCAGGATACGGCATGCCTCCTCCTTTTGCCCAACCTCTTGCTTACCTCAATGTTGCCCAACCTAACCCGCCGCTTTTATCCGCGAGCACAGTGCTTCCGCTCCTCCCGGCCTTATGCGCTTCGCCTCCTTGCCTCCTCACCACGCGGCCGCCCACAACCCCCTCCGGAGCCGTGTTGCCGGCGAGGTGCGTTTATTCCCCTTCTTCTCAAAGAAGGCGGAGAGGCAACGAGAACCCATGCGCCCCGGTAACCGAGGACCCAATTACGGTATGGACCCTAACACTAGCAACCCGTGGGGCATCCGCCGGAGCCGGACGAACGCTTCCTTCCGCTCGGCCTGGTCGTGTTGCGGTGAGTTCGTGTTGCAGTGATTACGGTCACTACACTCACGATTGTCCTCTCTTACCCCAGATGCGACAGATGTGGGAGTCTCAAGCCACATTGCGCGGACAACACGCCTCCCCTCACGCTCCTCCTAATGTGGCCACTACCCAGCCAGCTGTGTTCACCGATCCTTTCCCTCAACAGGGATTCGTGGCTACCCAACCCCCCGACAGCCATGCAGCCACACCCTCGTCCATTTCTGGTTCCTCTGACTACCAGATCCTTATGATGCGCTTCGATTCGTCCCCTTCTGTCGACCTTCACCTTCAAACTCGGTCTCTCCAGTACCCCAAGCCTCCTGCTCAGTCTGCTCCCGAGCCTCCATCTTCAGGTTCTACAGAGCCTCTTTCGACACCCAGTGGCCCCTTACACATCCCTCAACCCAAAGTTGAGGTTCACTCAAAGATTCCAAAGGGTCCATTACGCTGAAATGCTGCTTCTGGTCGAGCCGCCCAATCGTACAGTATAGTAGATGATTTGGCACAATCCCCTGCCGCCATTTCCACCCTAGAACTCCTCCAGTCGTGCCCTTCCCAAAGGAAGGCTCTACTATCTGCCGTGGGCGCTGTTGATCCTGCTGATGACCAAATGATTGTTTTCGACGCCACTCAATCGGACCACCCTCCTCTTCCTCCTTCCGTTGCTTTCCAAATCCCAGTCAAAATCTGGAACGCCACTGTATCCCGGTGCATAATTGATGAGGGGGCATCCACCTGCGTGATGTCCGCTTCGGTTTGGAAGCAACTCGGATCCCCTGAGCTGGCCCCTTCCACGATCACCCTTCGAGCGTGGGACGGTCATACCTCCCAGCCTATTGGCCTGTTTCGTAACTGTCCCATCACCCTCGCCGGTAAGACTGTTTGCGTTGATGTCGAAGTCATTGACGCCCCTCTAGACTACAACATTCTATTGGGGCGAAGCTACACCTATGCCATGTCTGCTGTCCCATCCGCGGTTTTCCGCAAGATGTCTTTTCCACATAATGGGAAGATAGTCACCATGGACCAGCTATCTTATCATGAGCCGCCATCTCAGACCTCCTCCGAGACCACCATCTCTTCTGTAACCAACAAGCAAACCGTCGATTCCTTGACCAGTGTCTCCCCCGGCGTCTATAAAGATTCCACCCTGCTTGGTACTTTTCCTCATCTTCCCCCCCTCCTGTTACTGATCCCAGCTTGTCGAATGTTTGCATGATGCAATCGTCTCAGGCTGCCCATAAACGGCCTGCCTCGGCTAGTCAGCCACCCCCTCCCTGCCCTCCGCAACCCGCTCCTAGCCATTCATCTGAGCCAGCCGAACCTCCTCCTTCTGGCCCTCCAGCTGGTATCCCCGAACCTCTTTATCCTCCAGGCTCGATTCCCCCGGGCCTTAACCATCTCGGAGCCATACCTCCTGGTCATTACCCTGCTGGACAGATCCCCTTCTTGGCTCCCCCTCCCGGAGTATTTTCTGTCCCCGTCATGGCCACCCTCTCTCTCCCTAACTTGACCTTGGGCATTCCGGTTTGGTACATTGACCCCCCACCCGCCCCCCCCCCCTGGTCACCCCAAACCTTATATGGCTTTGACACCGGTTCAACCGGTTCCCCTCGCTTCCTCCATAGCCACTGTGCCCCCAGCACCTCCACAGGACCCTTCTCCTGTTGTGACGGCTCCCGGGAAGAAAGGCAAAGCCCGAAAGGGGGCAAACCATCCAGATCCGGCCCCCCTGACATCCTTTACCCTCCCACGCCCACCAAAGCCCGCCATTCGATGCGCTTTGTGTGATGTCGTCGGTCATGCCACTCACATGTGTCTTGAATTGCCCCACCTCAAGCTTCTGTTCAACGAGACATTCCCCGACTCTGATCTCCCAGAAGTCCATGTCACTATCCCCGACTCCCTCCCAAGACTCAAACACTTGCGCACAAACCACCCTTGTGCCTTGTGCGATTTTCACGGCCATTACACCCACCTCTGTCCCCGCCTTGACGAGTACCGTTCCTCCTTGGACTTGTACCGCCAATTCAAGGCTGCTTCGATCGGACCAGAGGACATTCACATTTCGTCTCCCGCTTTTAAGCCAACGGAGCCCTCAGTCACCATTTTGTACCTGTCATCATCCATGAGACCATTGGGGAACGTTCCATCTGAATCCTCCCCTGTTGTTTCGCTTGAACTTCCTTCAGCGGTCATGCTGGGCTCAACATCGGTAGATCCGTTATCTACTTACTCTTCGGTCACCCATTGTGACGATGCGCATGTGAACCTCTCTTCTCATGATGATGATTCAGGCCACTTCACCATGTCAGGTGGTTCTTCTTCCACCAGTCACCCCATCTTATATCACGATGACGACATTATGGAAGAAATTCACACCCCTGACTTTATCTATTCCCCCTTACATCGAACCCATGCGTTGACACCACATCCACCTTGTGGCCATTACACCAAAACCCAATGTTTGGGTAAGGGGGCACCCACATTTGAGAGACCACGAGACGCCATTCTCCACCACTCTCCTAGTGTATCTGGTCGTGTTGACTCTAGACCCAGTATTCTTCCACATTTGGAAGAACCTCTAGAGTCCCATATCACTTCAGATCACTCTCGTGACGATACCCCTTATCGTTCCTTCATCTTACATCAGCAACCCAGTCTCTTAGACATTATTGTTGACCAACCGATAGCTTTTCTACGAGAGCATCAGTTCATTATCTCCAAATCCTCCTTTTGGGATAGTGACACCAGGTATGCCAATTCGGAAACTTAAAGTCCATTTGATCCCTATATGCAGTGCCAAAAGAGATTGGTAACACTCCATTTCCTTTCTCAAACTGCATAACCATAACCAGAACAAATGGCACACCACATCATTAAAATGTGGTTAGATTCCCCTTTTTATAAATACATTTTGGCATGCCCACAACATGTCACACAAACTCAAAAAATGGGGGCACCACCTGCCCCTACATACATCACTGGGGGCACCATACGCCCCCCATACATATACTTACGACATGCCCATAGCATGTTCCAAAAACTGGGGGCACCATACGCCCCCCCATACATATACATCCGACACGCCCATAGCATGTTACAAACAAAATCCAAAAACTGGGGGCACCATATGCCCCCCCCCCATACATTCTGGGGGGCACCACTTGCCCCTACACACATTTTCTCCATGAAGGGTCACTTCACCGCCCCTTAAAATCGAATTTCCTCACTTACGACACTTGTACTTGGGGCACCACATCGCCCCCTTACTTGTCCATGTTCGTGTTGATTTTCGTCATGAGTGCCCACCTTGTACTCATGTTTCTATGACCCCCCATTGGGGCCGTTACTATGTAGCAGCATTATCTAGTCGCCCTTGTTTAGAGCATCCGAGTTGAGTCATCATTGCATTCATGGAGTCTATCCTGCATCCTTTTACACCCTACTATAGCCCTCCATTCTTTTTTGCTTGGTTCCTCTCTTGTGTCGCATCTCATGACCTTCAACCCCACTGTCCCCTGTCCCTTTCGATATTGTGTCAGTCGCTGCCATGTCATTCATGCCCTTTATGCTCTAACAAGGGAAGTCGTCCATTCGCCACTCCATCCTTCCCATTCCCACCATCATCATTAGTGTCAGTCTGTCCGTCGCTCTATTGCTCTTCTCTCGTGCCTTAGTTGAGGATCTCTCATTGCCTCACCTACGGCGGACCTCCTTCTGTCGACCTCAGCACATTTATTCCAGAAGCAAGGTCTAGAGGGCGGTGTACCTTGGTTCCAGCTTCCACTTTTGTTCGGTGCCTCGGATCAGGCAGGGGGATTTCTTACCTCCCTTTGACTTGATTGCTTCTCCAGCTCCTTTCAGCATGATCGAGATTCGCATACTGGACAGTCCAGTGACCCAGCAGCAGCTCTTGATGATTCCCGGGCGTGTGTGAGATGTCTCAGCCCTCATGAGGGGGTGGCCCTGCAGGTAGCCCCCCCACATGCCCGGATGACCTCTTCATTGCAGCCTTTGATGCCGCTCCAGATTTTGATGATGTTGGCCTTAGCCACTTGCAACACCTCTATGATTTGCATGTACCAGTCAGATTTTGTGAGCCCTTCCCCATTTACAGGGGGCATTTGGGGTTGTATTTATCTCATGTACTCAGATGATATTGTACTAGTCCTGGCTGTTATCCCAGGCACAGCATGTATGTGAGACTATTCATTGTCTTTTTATCTGGCTCTTGATTATGCCAGTTGTACTCTATGGTTCGGTCCCTTGTTCACTGGCCACACTATTCTTTTGTACTTTGTCACGGCGGGCATAGGTATGCCTCCCCCGCCGCCTTCAGCACAGGTACCCTCTCATAACAGAGACTTGTTGCACCTGCGAGTCTCGTCCCCTCAGGGTCTAGTCCTTCAGCACACTATCTACCTCACACTTCTCTCTCTGACATCCCCTTTTGTTGTCTGGTGATTGTATTCTTACAACGTACTTCGGTCATACGATTTGCTCCTGACACTCGCACGCTGGGGGGCAATCTGTTACACCATTTTTTGGTCATCTAACCTTTCATCATTAGATGGACTCAAGTACACCATGTAAGACCAGTTTTACCCCAAGTAAAACTGCTTTCACTATGTTAATTAGGAAACCCCAAAAGGAATAATTAATTAAACCATAATTTAATTATTATTCCCAGTCATGTTTAACCCAAAAACAAAGAAATTAATGAGATAAACCCATAGTTATCTTATTTATTTTCTAGGAATAATTATTTAAATAATATTCCTTGTTAAATATGACCAAATCAACCACCATTAATCAACTAAATCATTATTTATTTGATTATATCCCAACCACTTCCTTAAAAAGATAAATAAATCATTTATTTATTTATTTTTTCACTAATCAAGGGATTTGACCCAAGTCAAACACCCTTTCCCTCCAACAAATATAATAAAATATTCCATAAAGGTGGATCTAGATTTGGTTAACATTATTTTAATCATGCACCAAGATCCAGAATGACCCAATATTTTGTTATAAATAGGAGGGTTCTTCCCCATCATTCCTCACCTTTTGTTGCCTATTAGATCACTCTGGATCTATACACTTGGTCTCATTTTCTGCCATTTTGCTCCCATTGAGCTCTACTTTCTGCATTGGGTTTTCTACATCTACAAGAGAGAGAAAGCTTAGATCTGAAGTGCTGAGGACTACAAAGAACCCATCCCATTGAGGAGATCTGGATACACCTTCTTGTTTCCTCCCAGGTGCCCCGTAATATAAAAATTCATTCAAAAATCGTGTTCTTGTCTTGTCTGTTGGATGCATGGAGCAAACTCTTTACTTTACTGCTTAATGTCTTTCCATTTATAGATCTATTTGTTGCAGCACTTTAACTACTAATTGCAGATCTGAAGATGTTTTGCAGCCATTATTGTTGTTAGGGCTATTAGTTATGCGTAGCTAAAGTGGTTCTTTTTCGTACACTTCGACGAAGAATTCATACTAACAATACCGAAAACAATCCATTGCTAGTGGACATGCCTGCAACTGAGCCAAAGAAATAGGCTCCTCCCTGCGATGGTCACCACCTTTGCCACCTCTGTGAGGCCTCCGTGGCACATTACCCTCTGTCGTGGAATCACTGTCCGACTCCTGCTCATAAACTGACTCTGTCTCTGACATGGCTTTGAACAAGATATTTGCAATATGGATATTGATATAGATGCAGTGAAAGCACAGTTTTAATGTATGTTCAACACCAAATAGATATCACCCACGTACCAAAGTATCACAGGAAAATAAAAATTACCACGAGGAGGCTCTGCTTTAATGGCATAATCACTATCACTGTTTTGATCACAAGTAAGTTTGACAATGAGTACCAAATGCAAATGTGTGGTCAACTTTTGGTAATGATGGGCAAAGTTTTTCAAAGAGGCAAACAAGTAGAGGAATGTGTTTATGAACTGGAGAACAGAGAGAAGACCATGACCATAGTGACACAAATTACTATCACAGTGGTAATATAATGATAACAACAACAATGGTGATATTATGATAATGAGGGCTATAGACTAGTCGACATAAGACTGTGCAAAATATGAAAGAGCATGAACAACAGTGATAAGATGATAACTGAGGGCGTGAGGATCATATATACAACGTGCCAGGGTGTGAACATATCTACCATTCAAAGGTTTTCAAATTTTTCATAAAACTGCCCATACAATTTCAAAACCCTTATGGAATTAACTTGCATGTGAATGAAGGATTCATATATTTCTCTGCAAGCATGGCTTGTTTCCCCAACATCAATGACATCACAACCATATTAAAAATCTATTGAGCAATGATTAAAACCTGCTTGCAAGCTGCTGGAGACGATTTGAATGAAAACTGGGCGCAAACATGATTTTCTGGGTTTCTGTTGTTAAGTGGGTAGCGCCTGCTCAAGTGGGTCGCGCCCCCCAAGTGGGTAGCGCCCGTTCCATTTTACACTGGCTATGGCGCTCAAGTGGGTCGCGCCCCTCAAGTGGGTAGCGCCCGCTCAAGTGGGTCGCGTGCCCTCCAACACTGTCCAGAACTATGAAAACTTGTCTACGGCCTTCAAAAACTCGAGTTCGACCTCTGCCTTGCGGATTTTTGACAAATGAGTTTGTTTGTCATGTTTATATATGAAATAAATATCTCATCAAATCAGATTGCTTTTCAAATTTATTTGACAACCCACTTTCATAATGTGTCTGCACTTTGTCATTTGATCTTTTAATACAATGTTTTTCTTTGGCTTTTCTGAGTTTTTGGACTGATAACTTTGCTGTCTTTTGTAGGGATGTGGCACTTTGGCTTAGGACAAGATCAGAGGCTTGCACTGAAGCTTCTCATGGTGAAATAAATACAATTATTACAAAAATGAAATTAAAAAATTTCTAGTTCCAAAACAGAGTTTTGGACTAGAAATGTTTTCAAATGCTTATGATAATAAAAATATGAAATCAAAACTTGCGAAACCAACCTCATGGCCTGCGGGCTTTATGACATATATGCAAAAGACTCGAAAACCCTAGACTCTAGGACTAAAAACTCTTTTTAACGAAACTGACATTTAATGACCATGAATGAAATGACGATGAACTTCAGTAATTTTTGAGGAATTTCTAAATAGCCCTGCAGGTACAAGCATGAAAAAACACATGACAACCAGACCCCCTCGTCAGTCAGTGGCATGCTCCTAGCGAAATGCAATGAAGTGGAACAAGCGAGACACCTAAGAATGAATATGAAAAAACGAAACGATCTCTGACGGAGGGCTGTAAGGACCGACTCTAACAG